>BPTQ01000002.1:69448664-69578269 GCA_019973895.1 Chrysanthemum seticuspe
TCGGTCACCGCAAGGATTTTTCCTATGACTCTTACTGGAACTGCGAAAAGATGGTATAACAAACTCCCTAGCGAATGAAAGAGCATGGGAGAAACTAAGAAAAGAGTTTGTCCAACAGTTTTGTTGGATCGATATACTTTAATCAAACTAAACTAGCTTGTTAAGGTTTAATAACCTCGGATAAATCCTAAGTTATTAACAAAGAAACACTGAGCAATCTTTATTAAGTACGCGGAATTTACTTAACAAAGCTAAAAAGAAACTTTATTAATAAAACTCTAAATCTGCTTATTATGCAGATACTCTAATACAACTCTAAGATGTTCGAACTTTTCTCTAAACTCTTAATTCGTAAACTCTAAAACTCTTTTTCTGAAATCGTACCTCTAATGCCAATCTAGAAGTCCTTTTATAGGCTCAAGGATATCCTAGTCGGTTTACAATTGATAACCTTGTACGACAAGTAATCTAAACATGGAATACAATACTTTCCATAAACGAATATAACAGATCTTCTGTTCTAGCAGTACTTTGACTTCACCTTGCAGTACTTTGACTTTGTCTTTAGCAGTACTTTGACTATTTGACTTCTTTCAGTACTTTGCAGCTTACAGTACTTTCATATCTTCAGTACTTTGATATCTTCAGCACTTTCATATCCCAACAATCATAATACGCGTGTGGACCACTACAAGTTTCACACACCTTGTTTACGGCTTTGACTGGTTCTGGCTTATGAATTTCGCTTTTGATTTCCTTAACATCCTTAATCATACAACGGATGGCATCCGTTAGAGCGGCTATCGGAGCTGCTAACTCAGAAGAGTTACTGGATGAAGAAGCAGGAATGTTTGGAGTATTGACTTTGTTGCGAGTAATAGGAACTTTTGATTTTTGCTCGCAAATCTCAATCACATCTTTAGGTCTACGATTCAAGATATTGCCGCCTGCGGCTGCATTCAAGGAATCTTGATCGTTACCATTCAACCCATTGTAAAAGATATTGACTTTGTTGAAGCTCCGTGAATTCATGATGGGGGCATTTCCTGAGGAGATCTTTGAATCTCTCCCATGCCTCTCCAAAGTTTTCATCGAAATTTTGACGAAATCCAGAAATTTCATTTTTAAGATTAGTCGTCTTTGATGGAGGAAAGAAGTAATTGACAAACTTTTGAACAAGATCCTCCCAAGTTTCGATAGATCGAGGGGGTTCTTTTTCCAGCCAAATTCGGGTTGTCCCCTCAAGTGAGAATGGGAAAAGCATCAACTTGATAACTTTTTGTGGTACATCCTTGAAATTGATAGTTGAAGTCAACTTGTTAAACCAACGGATGTGTGCATACGGGTCTTCACGATCAAACCCGTGGAATTGATTCGTAGACACAAGTGTGATCAAATGTGTCTTCAATTCGAAGTGATCAGAATTGATTACCGGTAAAACGATGGCATCTCCATAACCCTCGGTGGGTGCTTGGAGCATTTCCGCCATAGTTCGTTCGTTTGCCATATTGTTGCTTGAAATAGTACGAATCTCGGGTTCGAATATTTGGGCAGCACGTCTACGAGAACGTCTTCTTGGAATTTCTGTTAGATCACGCAAAGGACTCAATGATCTAGAAGAACGAGTGCGTATGCACTAGAGTTAACTCTAAGGGATCTCAGAGCCAAGGAAGGGAATTATGAAAATGGGGAAAGAAGATTATTTTTGAGTTTTATGGTTATACATATATAGAGAAACAAAAGAAAAATATTTTTGTGTTTTATAGGTTTTGAGATGTTTTTGGGTTTTTGAAAATTTTTATAAGAAAATATGTAGATATATATAGATGGATGGATGGTATGAACAAAGAGTGAATATTCAAATCAATAATCTGCTAGACGGAAGATAATCAGCACAGCTCCCCGGCAGCGGCGCCAAAAATTTGATCGGTGCAAAACCGTCAAGTTTTCTCACGCAAGCTGACCACTTGTGAATGGCCAACTGTAAGAAACTTAAAACAGCTCAGACACCAATGCAATGAAGATCAGGGGAGTATAGTGTTTCCCCGGGTCGTTATGTCCCAGCGAGCTATGCAATGGATCACCAAACGTATAGTGATCGAGAGATTTGAACAGAAAAGAGGGATTGTGATTATTATAACTAAAGAAAAAGCAAACAAATTACAACGGCTTAGATCCAAATTAAAGAAAATTAAAAAGATAAAAAAAATATTAAATAAACGCTATCACTATTTGCAAAATGATGTTTTTGATTTTATGTTTTTATAAAACTGAATTAAAAACTACGTAACGTACAAATGAAAATGTGAAACTTACACAATATTAATCCTAAAAATATGAAAATGATATTTTTACAATCCTAATGATAAAAGAAAATATTTAGAAAAAGAAAATTATTTTTAAAACTATTTATCTAATTATTATTAATTAAAAACTAGTTTTAACTATTTAATAATAACCTAAAATGAGATAAAATATGAAATAAAGCTTAAAAAATAAAATTATGACTTGGAAAAATCTAAAATAACAAAAAAGAATTTTCAAAACTATTTTTATATTTTTCTGAATATTTTTCTATTTTCTAGGAATTAAAAACTAATTAAATTTCTTAAAAATACAAATTTAACTAATAAAAATCTGGAAAAATATTTTTTTGTCTTTTTATATTTATCTTAATCTAAGAAAAATGAAAAATTATTTTTTTGAAACTTTTCTGAATTATTTGTATTAAATGCTAATTAAAAATGCTTAAAAACTAATTAAAATCAAGAAAAATACCAAACAGGGCTAGAAAAATCTGAAAAATTCAAGATAAGCTTAAAATAATATGAGGAATCTAGGAAAAATAGAAAAACAAGTGCTTGTGTGTAAGAAAATGAAACTGCTAGGCAAGTGCTTATAAATAAGCACTTGAAATAAGCCAAATGAAAACAAATAAGCACCAACTGTTTACAGAAGCTCTAATATACTACAAGTACTTAAATGCAACTAATCTTAACTGTTTTTAACCACTGAATTGCAAAATGATAAGATTTGATGATTTGAGATTATAAGCTAAAAACAGTTTTGGGTGGGCTACTTTAAGCTTAAGTAAAAGCTGCAAAATAAGATGAAAATGAAAACCACAAATTGGAACTCAATCTAGACCTGGTTGGGAACTTGTGAACCAAAGATGAGACCAAAGTGAGCTCTGTTGAGCTTGTTACAACCCTGCACAAAACCTGTGCAGAGTCAGTGTCAACTGACTCAGTTGCACAGGGCAACTAAGACCCAAAGGACAAGCTCATTTGGAGCTTTTAAAAATTTGACAAAATTCTACAAAAATGATGATAAAGAAATAGACCAGTTGAAGTTTTAAACACAACAAGTTTCACTTAATTTGACCCAGAGATGAGTAAATGATAAATCATCTCAGTTGGCTCAAAATGTCATTTTCCAAGTTTTGACTTTTGAAGTAACTATGAAATGTTGACTTTGGTGAGATTTGCAACCAACTTGTGGACAGATTATGATATATTATGGTGAAATGGAACTTCTGAAAGCTATTTCTAAGTATTTGAAACACAAATCAAGACTTTGCTTTTATAAAAATCCAATCAATTAAGCAATTAAGACAGTGGGTATGAGATTTTGACTTGAGTGGTTTGCAGGCACAAAATTGTGACAGATATGAACATAAAAGAGTTACACAAGAATGAAACAACAGGTTTCAACTCTTGAACCAACCTTAAAGACAGATTTAGCAACAAATCCAAACACACCTTAATACCACTGATTTGCAATCAACTCTAAGCTAAACACGTAACCAGCTAAAATAAATGATCAAACTAAGTTAAATTAACCTAAATACAACTACTTAAACAGGTTTGAGCTTATTATAACTACAAAGACAGATTTTGCAATGCAACTTGAAAATAACTTACACAGTGTCCTTAGCCACAATGGCTTGCAATGAATCAAACACAGAACCAACTATCCTAAGTTTATCAACCCAAATCATTCAAAATCACCCCAAATTCAGCACTGCTACACCATTTATCCATTTCCATGACCAATTTGAGCTCAGTTTGACTTTAGTTGACCAAGATCCAAAAGTGCTTAAAACTTAAAAGTAAACTTATAAAAAGCTAAGAGAAGCTTATATAAGCTTATATAAGCTTAAAAATAAGCTGCTAAAGATTTGAGCATAGGAGTTTGAAAATCAAATTTGCAACAGTTAATATGAAATATGAGAAATGAACACAACTTGAAATTGAAGCTTAAAATTAGATTAAACTGATAACATTACTTGAAGTTGATACAATAAAACAAAAGATAACAGATTTGGAACTAAACTAAAACATTTATTATAAAAACGACATTGATGAAAAAATAAAAACTAGTAGACTACTCTCTCTTGCTCCTTCTTGCCTCTTTTATATCCAAAACTCTTTCTCTCTCATCTCTGATTGTTTCCCACTTGAATTGATAGCCATTGGATGGCTTGAAGCTATCTTGGCCCTTGGATCAGTTTTGGCGCCAAAACAAGTATTTGACAGTTGGGGTTGAGTGAAAGGGTAAGAGGTGCATTTAATGCATCTTGGAGGTTAGTTGAGGTGGGGGGAACAAGGTGGAGTGAAGGTGAGGAGGGGGGATGGGTGGTGCCTGGGTTGCAGACATTTGGTGGGAGAAGGAGACTTTTGGCGCGTTTGGTGTTTGACTTGGGATTTGACCGTGGGATTAATATTAAAGGGAAGGTCCAAATCAAATATTGACAGGGGGTCCAAAAGGGTAAAAGGCAGGGGTCACAATTAGTTTTGACAAGGGACCAAGGCATAAAGGGTATTAATGACAAGGACCTAATGTGTAATTTCTGTAAATCAAAGGACCTAGGCTGCCAAATCTGCAAAGTTGCTCCAAGGACTAAAAGTGACAAGTTTCAATAATGCAAGGACCAAACTTGACATTTTCCAATTTTCAAGGGCCATTTTTGCCAATTTTTAAACTTGGAGGACCAAACTTGTAATTTCTCAAAACTTTTGATATTTTTCACCAAAGGACTAATTTTGACAACTTATGATTTTAAAAGGACCTTTGGTGACTTTTCTTTTGAAATTAAATGCCTAGGGACTAATTTTGACAAATTTTGAAAGTTGGGGGACTGAAACTGCCAATTATGCAAACTTAGCTCATTTTTCATCTGATTTTGAACATTTTGCATCTGAAACATATAAAATGCAATTTTGGAATATTTTCAGTATTTTGATGCATTTGTGAGCATTTTTAAACGTTTTGCAGTTCAGATTGACCCAAAAATGATGAGTATTTACACACTCATCATATATACTCATTGTATTGCTCTTGTACTTGTACTCCCGTCTTACTAGTTAAGGTGAGTGATAACATCAAATAATCCTGAATATTAAGTGTCAATTTCCTCTGATAATGCTCGTTATTTATATCATTTATATGGATTTACGCTTGTTTTCCATTGTTTTCCACTTTCACGTAAATTACGAGCATTGGAGCTAAAAGAGACGCAGAACTGGAAACACATCTAAATATTTATCACAGTATGCTATTTTGAAGAAGTTACAGTGTAACTCATCTCTCACATTACGCCGTAACTATTGCGTGACTCAGTATGCCAACTTATCAGAAGGTTACGGCGTAACCCCTCCCAAAGGCTACGACGTAACTACATTAGGTCAAAAGAGGTTCCACGCCGCTGATACTTACTTCGTAACTACTGCATCATTTAGGACGTAACCGAGTTTATTGAAGACTACGGCGTAACCACTAATAAGGTTACGCCATAACCAGCAGATCTAGTGCATTTTACGAAGAAATAGAAGGTTACGGCGTAACTCCTATATTGGTTACGCCGTAACCCCGATCTGGCCTATAAATACCCCACGAATTCTAGCATTTCTAATCATCCCATTCCACACACAACACTATGAGAACGTGGGAAAAAGCTCAAGGCAGGTCTAGGGGAGCATACGGAGCTGTTTCCAAGGGAGAAGTCACTCCATTACGATAAGCATTAGCGTTTTATATTTCTTTTACTTTCAATTCATGTATTTCGTACCTTTGAATATTGAATTGATTTTCATGATTAATATGAGCGGCTAAGCACCTTTTGGTGCTAGGCTGTAACATTTTGGATTTCACAAACACACTAAACCAATGATCAAAGAGGCGTATACAAGAGGTTTTAGAGAGAGAAAGTTAGAGGTTGAGAACTTTAGTGAGAGAAAGAAAAATCTTATTATGAGCTCCAACTCTCTACCTTGGGAGGTAGAGAGTATTTATAGTTCTTACCTAAATTGCCACCTACGGGCTGTGGATCAGGCATACAGTGGGTAAAGACCCGTCCGTCCTCCACGGTGTTACTTAACTAAATACTACTAAACATTAAATAATTTACGACTACGAGCTTTCTAACGATTACATATACTTGAGGTGACCGACTCTTTAATAACTGGATTTACTAAATCCTAACAATCTCCACCTAAGGGAGGTCACCTCAAAATCACATTGAATACAAACAGATATTATATTTTAAATTTTTCTTGCATTCTTGATGTAGTTCTTTGCTCTGAAGCTCGTAGTCATTGATTCATCAAAGATGCATGTTTGGTTAATCTAAGTGGAGGTCTTTAACTGATCCACGTGATAATAATTTTGAGCCAGCTTTTGAGATCATCAGCTAACATAAATCTCTGACTCTTCCATTTTGGTGTTGGTATTATGTGATGTTGTGACATTTGGACCGACATGCTCACTATCTGGATCATGATATATTCTCATCAAAGTAGCGGAAGCTTTCATTGATTCATGATATTGGCATCAGCGTAGCAGAAGCATGGAGTGAAAATATCAGATTCATTGATGCACTAATCATGATTTCTTTAGAAGTGAATGTGTAGAGTGAGCATGCGGCTATGGATTGACCGCTTCATTCTGATCAGCTGCAAACGTCGGGCTTACCTACATACAACAGTTAGCAATAAAGCGCACGAAAGTGTCTTTGATCACTTTCGTTAAATTGAGGTACACGGCCCACGGTTCCCCGTCGATCAGTACAAGTACTTCCTGTGATCAGGTAAAATTCCGAAGAATTTCCTTGACAGGGTTTCGCAGCTGCTCTAGGTGTTCTCAAACCGGAACGTTTCAAAGAAGACAACACGGAGTGAATGAACCAGCGAATTGAGATTCACTGATTGATAAAAAGATATTTGAAAAACAATCGTGTATCGCTCAATAGAAATTGTTTTTGCAATACAACGAAGGTTTTAATGAAAATCAATTATCAATCATAAACACCTTTTATTTTGAAATATTAGTACACAGTCGATGTGCTAAAGAAAAGAGTTTTTAAGCACAACGACCGGTTTTTCAAAGGTATCCATCAATCCATAACCTGAACCAGGATTAATTCAAAAGATTGAATCGCCCCATTGTTTCTGTTCAGTTGTCACATGGTTGATCTATTGAATAGATCTCACATGCCACCCACCAGGAGCTTGTTTGATGTTGGCTCCAGAAGGCTTTCCATCTTAATTGTGAATATGTTTGCATATTACTCAGATGTTCTGGCAATACCACAAGGATAATGCGTAGGACTGATAAGATATAATCTCTCTTTCCACATTGTGTGAAACAGAGAGTCTTCATTGAAAGTGTCCTAATGAGATTTATAGATGATCTCGTGGCTCTAGACTCAATTGTGCATATTTGTATCCTATACCGGAGACTAGGGAGAGGTTCTCCTTCTTCAATATCAACAAACTCTAAGAGAATGTCGATAGATAATGTCGGTTCCCCGTGAGAATGAAACAAGTCCTTTTAAGAGGAACTTGAGTAGCTTGGGAAGTTTAGTGCAGTGCGTCACTGGGTCCATGACGTCTTGTCTTCAATACGAGTGTTACCTTAGTAAACACCAGTAGCATATGTATTGAACCCGGTTTCTGCCGTAAGGTTGAATTATTGGAGGGCTATTTCTTTTCACCCTTTTCATATTCATTTCTTTTTCATTCTTCAACCCCTTCAGTGCTTACCTAGACTTCATAACTAGAACCTTGTTGGATTTATTCCAGTACTAGCTCTGTCTCAGTCCGCACTCTTCCCATATTATCATTTTTCTCCTTTTTTCAATATACCTGAGGACTTCTACATTATCTAGTGGATTGCCCCTGGGTAGATCCCTCCGGTTCTGGCGGATCATGGGAACAAATACCTAACCTTATCATCCTTATATCACCATACATAAAGTAAAGTTGGTCAGTCTATTTGTTATTGTTCATCTGCCATTGGAACCAATTGAAAACCATTTTGAAAATCAATCCAGATACTTGTGATATATTATCAAAACATTTTGTACCTGAATTGTTTTTGATATTTTTAGAACAAGAGCTCCCCCTCAACATGTGCATCAAGAATCATTTTGTAATAGAAATAATTTTCATCTTTGAGGGGTTGGCTGGAATCTAAGAGTAGTTATATAAAGAATGTTGTTTTCAAAATAGTTGCTCCCCCTCAATATGTGCATAGATATTTGAAAATGTTTTGCACATATTAGGAAAAGACTGCACATTGAAATAAATTGATCACGTTTCAAATCTTTGTGGTTTAAGATAGATGCTCCCCCTCAACATGTGCATGGAAAATTTGAAATCGTTTGGCACATGTGGGAAGGAGAGCTTGTACATCCTTATAAAACCATTTACCGAATTATCAGTTTAAATCCAATTTAAATCACAAATTCTCCCCCGATCACAATTATCAAATCATTTGAGATTTTGTATCTCTGTAGATTTAAATTGATTTTGAAAGCTTTTAAGGAGAATTGTGACTTGATTATGAAAACGTTTTAACTGATAAGGATCGGATTTTGAGACTTTAAACTCCATTGATTAAACATGCATGATTATCTTTTGAAAACAATTGTATGACAAATAACCTTTTGATTTAATTGAAATCATTCTCCCCCTCAATCAATGATATAAGTTGTTGATTGAGAGATAGATATTTTGACAAATGATCAGATCAGATGATTTTCAAAAATAGGGTCCGAGTTATTTTTCAAAGCAATTAGTTTTCATTAGATAGAAGTAATTGTTTATAGAATCAGAGCATGAGATTTGAAAACAAGATAAAGCATGACTATGTTCTTTCTTTGAAAAGCGGGTTATTGCCTGAAATGACAATAAACCATTGTTTCAATTTCTCCCAAAAATATTTTTGATTTTTTGATTTTTTTTGGAACATTCGAACAACATCTAAAGTCCCGTGTCATTCTTTGAATGACAGCACAAAGACCGTAGATATTATCGAATCGAGAAAAAACATGACAAAAAGACAATATTTTTCGAAATTTTTCAAATTTTTATGGATTTTTGAAAGTTTTATATTTTTCTATTTGCTTTTTAAGGGTTTTGTAATTTTGTATTTTGCTTTTCGAAATAAATATTTACAAGAGATGGATGAAGAAAGACCTTTACTCCTCGTCTTCCTCTTGAAGACGTTTGAGTGTTTCCAGTTGTAGACTCTTTAGACCAAGTCATGGGAGGATAAACTCAAAACGTTGTCTAGGAAGAGCTTTAGTGAAGATGTCTGCTAACTGGTATTCAGTCCTCACAAAATAAAGTTCCACCACACCGTTTTCTACTTTCTCCCTGATGAAATGATGTCAAATGTCGATGTGCTTTGCTCTTGAGTGTTGTACGTTGTTGCATGAGAGAGCAATAGCACTTTTATTATCACAGTACAGAGGAATTATGTTGAATTCAAAGCCATAGTCAGATAATTGGGATCTCATCCATAGGATTTCAGCACAACAAGACGACATGGCTATGTATTCAGCCTCTGTAGAGGAAATAGAAGTACTCATTTGTTTCTTTGAAGACCAGCTCACAAGCTTATCACTCAGAAACTGAACACCTCCAGACGTACTTCGACGTGTATCTTGACATCCTGCATGATCAGCATCTGCATAGGCTGTTAGTGACATACCGGTGTACCAAAGTCCCATATTGATGGTTCCTTGGAGATACTGAAAGACCCGTTTAACTGCTTCAAGGTTCTTTTTGGTAGGCTTAGCCTGATATCTAGCACACATGCAAACAGCGAACAGAATATCTCGTCTACTGGCTGTGAGGTACATCAGGGATCCAATCATACTACGATATTTTGTTTGGTCTACCATGATCCCTGAGTGGTCCTCATCCAGTTTAGTACGCTCTATCATGGGAATGTCAACAGGATCACTAGAATCAAATCCAAATTTTATTAAAATCTCATTTGCATATTTAGATTGATTTATAAAAATGCCTCCGGGACTTTGTGAAATTTGTAATCCCAAGAAAAATGACATTTGTCCCATCATTGACATTTGAAATTTAGAACCCATTTCACTTGAAAAACAGTCACATTCATTAGGGTCAGTCGAGGCAAAAATGATATCATCAACATATATTTGAACGTGAATTAAATGTTTGCCTGACTTTCTGGTGAACAAAGTCGGATCAACTCCTCCTTTGCTGAATCCAGTAGATAGAAGAAACTTTGATAGCGTATCATACCAAGCCCTTGGAGCTTGCTTTAGACTGTAAAGAGCCTTCTTCAAATGATAGACGTGAGTAGGATGCTTTGGATTCACAAAGCCTTCAGGCTGGCTGACGTAAACGAATTCTTTAAGATCTCCGTCAAGAAATGCCGTCTTTACATCCATCTGATAAACTACCATGTTCTTACTTGCAGCATTAGCCAAGAAGATTCTGATTGCCTTGATACGAGCAACATGAGCAAATGATTCTTCAAAGTCAGTACCCTCCTCTTGACGGTATCCTTTTGCAACTAATCGAGCCTTGTTCTTCAAAACATTACAATGCTCATCAAGTTTTACTTTGAAGATCCAATTTCAGGCAATGATCATTGCACAATCTGGAGTAGGTACTAATTCCCATACATCTAGTCGATCAAACTCATGAATTTCTTCTTGCATGGCATTGAACCAGCTGTCTTCATTCATGGCAGTTTTCACGTCTTTTTGTTCGATCTTAGAGAGTACGGAGTTGAAGAAGTACCATAAGGCATCGGTTGAAAGTTGTTTCCATGTGGATACTGGACGAGAGAGGTTTCCAATGATGTTGTCCAATGGATGATCATGTGTCCATTTCCTAAGATGTTCATGTGGTTGTTGTTGAGTAACTGAAGTAGCAGAGTCTATATCTCATGATGACGACGGTTCTGATGATGATTCAGGAGCAAATATGTTTTCAAAGGGTTCATCTTCTGGAGGAGCAAAAGGGTTTTCATCATCTGTAACCGCAACAACATTTCCATTGTGTACACTCGATGATTGATGATTTGTTGATGAGACAGAGTGATCAGCAGAAGGCGTTTCTTGACTTAATGACATTGAAACTGAAGAGTTAACTTCATTGACAGGGATAGAGGCAGCCTCTGTTGATGGAACTAACATGTCATTAGCACTTGGCTCATAGTGTTCATCAAACATTGGATCAAATAATTTCTTCAAATCATCTTCTGAAGGAGGTACATAAGGAGTTGCTGGTGAGAGATTAGAAACAAGAGTAGAACTGATAGGACTACTGGATAAAGGTTGAAATGCGGGTCTGGATTGTCCTGGAGCCATTTGACCGGTCAGCTCATCGAACGTAACGTGAATTGTTTCCATGATATTTCAGGTTCTCTTGTTGTAGATTCTGGTATCCTTTTCTGTTTGGTGCATAACCTACAAATACTCCAATGTCCGCTTTAGCTTTTAGTTTACCTAAATCTTGACTGTCATTAGTTGGGTAACATAAAGTACCAAACACCCGAAGGTAGGATAGATCAGGTTTTCGTTTATGGACAAGTTCATATGGAGTTTTTCCATGAGAGGTATGAATAAGGGAACGATTTTGGGTGTAGCAAGCAGTGGCAATGGCTTCAGCCCATAGAAACATTGGAACCTTTGAATAAATTAGCATTGTTCTTGCGGCTTCCACAAGAGTTCGATTTCGTCTTTCAACTACACCGTTCTGTTGAGGAGTTCGTGGAACACGTCTTTGATGACTGATTCCAACACTTTCATAAAACTGGATTAAGTCTTTGTTAACAAACTCTGTGCCATTGTCTGTTCGAACAATTCTAACAATATTGTTGAGTCGAACCTGAAGCTGTTTGATAAGTTTGATGATGACATCTGGAGTTTCATCCTTTGTCCTCAAAAACTTTACCTAAGTAAATCGAGACGACGGTGCCATAGCCATGACTTAGTTTTGGAAGCCTTTGACAGCAAGCAGATGGTGAAGATTTCATCATATCTTCGATAGAGATGGTGTATAGGTTTGAACCACGAGTTCCTCTGAGAAGTTCCACACAATCAAGTTCTCTAACAAAGCAAGTATGTTTTCTGAAGGCCACTTCTAAATCTGAGTCACAAAATTGTCTGACAGAAAATAGATTATGTCCAAGACCTTCAACATAATATACCCTGGAAATCACACTATCTCCAACCACGTAATCTCCATAACCCATAATAGCACCAAAATGATCGTTTCTGAATCTCACAGTTCCGATGAATTTGCTCACGAAGTTCATGAGCCGTGACCGGTCTCCAGTCATATGCTTGGAACAGCCTGAGTCCAGGTACCACAGAACGATGTGAATAATCTGCAGTTGAACACAGACAAGAATGGATAACTGGATAATTTGGATCCCCATGCAAGAATGGGTTCCATTTGGTTAGTAACAGTGATTGGAACTCCCACATCAGAAGTAGAAACAATGGACTCCTTAGAAATAGATGCA
This sequence comes from Chrysanthemum seticuspe, assembly GCA_019973895.1. Lineage (NCBI taxonomy): Eukaryota > Viridiplantae > Streptophyta > Magnoliopsida > Asterales > Asteraceae > Chrysanthemum > Chrysanthemum seticuspe. Next base: position 69,461,466 of record BPTQ01000002.1, read on the forward strand.
GTGCTAGTATCCATATTTGACCTATTCAAAGTATGTTCACTTCTTAAGGGAATAGTTCTACCAGTAGGCATCCATTTTCTAGTGGGCATTAACTTAGAAAATTTAGGGCAAAACTCATTAACCTTATGCCCAGTAGGTATCCATTGATAACCTATATTACTAAATTTCCTTCCTGTGGGTTTCCACTGTTTTCTAACTTTCTTTCGCCTTTGCCTTTTAGCCTTCATAGCTTGATTTTTAGTATTAACAGTTTTAACTGGGCATTTAACAACATTAGACAAATCATTCACACCACATTCAAGATTAGTAACAGAAACCACGCAATCATCATTACATGTTTTGCCAAAAAGTAGCAGAATTCGCATTAATTACAGTACGCTTAGAGCTAACACTAGAATCAACACGATTCATCTTATTCAACACAAACTTAAAGTTCCTAGGTTGATCTTCTACTTTTTGCATTCCTGAACTAAACGTGCAGGGATCTGAACTACTTGAAGGCACATTAGTGTTCACTTTCTTAAAACTGGGCATAGAATGATTTGTATGCTTGGCACTAGGCATAGAACAAGGCATCACAGCTTTACCTTTCGCACCTACGGATTTAGGACATGTTGCTATTAAACATTCTAGCAGCTCTTGAGATCGTTTGGCCTGAATGCAAGCAAACCTAATTTCTCTATCAAGAGGCTTATTTAAGAAATCCTCTTCCACGATCTCACGGAGACATTCTAGACTATCCTTAAGGTGAGCACAATAGTTGTGAAACACAGGTTCATTATTCCTAAGATGAGGAGGAATGTATTTAACAGTTACAGTATATTTGCAATCTGAGGATGACATTGAAGCAACATTCTCATTAAAAACAAGTGGCAGTTTCCCTTTTTCCTGACTCCTCAGATTCTCAATTTCTTTTTGTAAAGACGTTATTTTTTAGTTGTTTTTGTCACGAGTGACTTTCATTGAATCATATAACTCTTTAAAGTGTCGTTTAACTTTTTCATTTTCTTCTAGAAAACTCTCGTTTTCTTTTTGTAAAGCATTAACTAAGTTTTGAAGATGAAAAGTTTGAGAATACTGAGAATCTAAAGGAGGAGGCATTTGGGAGCCAGTCACATTGTTCTTTTCACCCTTTAATTGAGAGATTTGGGCTTTCAACTTTCTGATTGTGTTATAATGAGCTTGAATATGTTCGTCACGTTTATTTATCTGAAAAACTGCATCAAACTCTGGAACATCTGAGGATGTCTTGATATTTGAGGTTTTGACATTTTCTTTAAGATGTTGATATTTTAGTTTTAAATCAAAATGTTCAACTTCTAGTTTAGAAAGATGTTTTTCTCACTTAGTTCTGAGTTTTTGTTTTCAAGCTCAATGACACTATCATGGGAAACTTTCAATGCAATAGATAATTCATGAAATCGAGAAGCAATAATAGAGTGCTTAGTAACAGTATAAAACACATCTTGAGCAACACAACTCGAAATCAAATTCTCATTTAAGATGTGCAAGTTCTTCTTTTCAACTTCATTATATTTGAGTTCCTTTTCATAATCATTGACTTCAACTATCATTGCATCAAATTCCTTTTCAATTTCTTTAATATATGAATTTATCCCTTTTTGAAGACTCTCAAATTGACCTTTTAATTGTTTGAAGAAAGGCACGACCTCAGTTAAATAACATTCTTTAATTTGTTCAAATATCCTTGTAGGTGTGATTCTCTTCTTACACGTTTTCTCAAAATAAACAAACGGTTGATAAACAACATATAGGCTGATTAAGGTCTTGCTATTAGTGGCAATAGATCTAGGAACTAGATGCATTGGTGTATTTGGAGGATACACAGTAGCTACAGCCATTTTACTAAGGGGAGTGTTTGTTTCAACAAGTACATTAACTTTTAGCTTATCCATGTCTTTCTTCCAAAAGATCTGTTCAGGGGTTAATTGAGTTTGAGGCTTAAACATATTCAAGGATATCCAATTTTCCTTAGTGTAATCATGGGGTTTGATCGTTATGTTATTCTCTTTACACGCAGGATCGTTAAGCTTCTTATTCATTTTCTCCCTAGATGCATCATCTAGTTTTCTTTCTTCCTCAGTGCACTCAATGCAACTAGGTTTCTGTCTAGGTTTAAGAATCTCATTGCCATCATAGATTACATTTTGAGCAGCTTTTTCTATCTTACCATACTCAGGGTTAGATTCCTTTATAATGGGGATACTATGCTTATCGCTGAGAAGTCTATGCTTAGTGATCATGTGAGCAGTCTGAATGGTATTCCCTTGTACGTACAACTTATTTTCAAGCTTGTTTTTCAAGGTTTTTAGATTAGAAAAATCATTCAAAAGTTTCGATTCCTTAGCATTGAATTCTTGCTTAAGCATTTTAACATTTTCTTGAAGTTTTTGTTTTTGCTTAGCAGTTTTAGAAAGCTTTTCATGTAAGGAGTTTAACTTTTGTTTTAATACTTCTTCTCTAAAATTACTTTTTCTAATAGTTGTACGCATTTGGTCATCCATTTCCTGCTCACGGGTGGTTAACTCAAACTTAGCACGTTGTTCATAAATAGCAACTTGTTCTTTATAGGCATTTAGTTCAGAGATGACATAATCATGAGGGGCACAGGCAGTGTATTCATCAAAAACATAGTCATCATTGACTGCAGAAGATACATCACTAGGTACAATCTCACTTTCACTTTGTTTCACATATTGATCATATGGGAAAACATTGATATTACCCATATTTTCAATATCTGACTCAAAAGTTTCAGTTGATTGTACTTTGACATGTATCTTTTGCTCATCAACATCATCGTATAGTTTTAATACCTCTGAGATGATTGATTCTTTGGATGGACCAGCTTGCTGTGATGATGAGACCTTTGGAGAGACCATTGGAGAAATGCTAGCCATGAAGATTGTCTGTGCAGTAGGTTCATCATCGACGTCAGAGTCGTATGCATCACAGTCTGCAACTTGAAAGGCATTCTGATGATTATGACCTATCTCCTGAATTGGCTGCTCATCCACATCTGCATCATATGTCTTTGCATTGCCCTCAGCAAGAAACAACAACTCCTCTTCATCCAACACAGCTCCATTATCCTAAGCTTGCACTAGTAACATATTGTCTTTGAAGTACTCTGCATTTTGAGGGCGTTTTGGAGAAGTGCAGTTCCGTGCTATGTGTCCATCACCACCACAGTTGTAGCACTTCATTGGATTAGCTTGACCCTGATTTGGATTCCTTCCACGATTCTGATTTGCCACATATCCTCTACCAACTCCACCTCTTCCCTGTTCATACTGTCTTTCTTGAACTGGTTGCACCATGACCTTCCCATCTCTGACAGTAGCTTGATTGTATGGGTTGGATGCTGTTCTGAGGTTATTGTTGGTGTGTCGGAGAGAGTTCATGTTTTGACTAACCATGAGAGACAGTTGATTGATGAGGTTTTCCATGAATGTGTTTGGGTCAGGAGGCTTATATGATGGATCAGGGATGAGCTTGTAATTACCATTACCCATGGGTATGACTTGAGAAGCTTTGGTGGTAATTCCAATATTTGTGTAAAAAGCTGTTGAATCATTTGATGAGCTTGTTTCTCCCTGGTTGGTTTTGAACTGATCAAGAATCTTTTTTTCAAACATGGCATGTCTCTCATTCTGAAGAAGGAAGGCATACAGCTGCTCATAGTTTGTATTCTTCAATCCTTTGGTTAGCTTCACAGAGGTGACAAACTTGTGCCATTCGGGATTCATGTTGTTCACAAACTTTGAGTTCAGCTGAATGTTTGGCATGGTCATTTTGATGTTCCTCATGTCATTCACAAGCTTATGGAATCTCACGTAGTATTCATAGACACTCTCATCTGGTTTCATTTTGAAATGCTCAAACTCATCATACATTTGTGATTCTCTGTCTTCCTTGGTTAATTCAGAACCTGAGAGAAGCATCTTGACATTATCCCATACTGCCTTGGCTTCAGTGTTGTGATTGATAAGCTTGTAGATATCTTTTGGAAGACCCTGAAGTATAATGTTAGAAGCCCTGATGTCAGCATCGAATCTCTTTTTCTCCTTATCATTAAGCTCATCATACGTCTTTGGTCTATCAATTCCATAGATCATTGTTCCATCTGCAGCTGTATCAATTAAGTCTCTTGTAGTCTCAATCTGAGAAGGTCCTTTATCAATAGACTTGAGAATGTTGACTCCGTTTTCCTTTCCAAGACAGTACAATCTGATTCGTTGTGCCCAAGAGTCGTAGTCAGTTCTGTCAAGCATGGGTGGACGAGTATCTGAACCAGCTGCTTGAACATCCTCCGCAACAGTGGAGATGATTCTAGGTACGTTGGTAGACATGTTAACAGATTATACGGGATTTTATAACTCTATGATTAAACCGGGAAATAGATTCTTTCACAGGATTTTACTAAATCAAGAGAAAACCGTATTACAAACAAAAATCAACCAAGTCGCTACGAATTCTTGAACCAAGTCGCTAATCACCAAGTCGCTAAGTTACAAGTCGCTAGTGCACCAAGTCGCTACACAGTCAAGTCGCTAAAGAGCAACTCGCTAAGGTCCAAGTCGCTAACACCAAGTCGCTAAGCACCAAGTCGCCAGACACAGTTAAGTTGCTAAAGAACAACTCGCTAAGATACAAGTCGCTAGTATCAAGTCGTTAACAATTTACACTACAACTCGCTAACAATTTCTGAAGCAAGTCGCTAACCTCACCAAGTCGCTAGCCGTAGTGGATAATCCACTAACTTGTACTATTTGTCGGCTTGTCTCAATAGACAAGTCGCTAGGACCAAGTCGCTACCAAAAAGCACTACAACTCGCTACCTTTTTCTGAAGCAAGTCGCTATGATTAAATTCACTACGAGAACCAAGTTGCTACCAAGAAAAACTTCAAAAACACACTTTTCAATCCAAAAAAAGCTCAACCACAGTGATTCAAGCTTACCAAATCAAAACCCAAGCACATACAATGATTCTAAACACAAAAGTACACCCAAAATTCAAACTTTAACACTAGAAATGAACCAAATGATGCAAAAACCACTAAACTTTTTCAAACTCAAAAACCATCTAAAACCACTAGAAATCCAAGGATATGTAAGAGATGATCTAACCATGGCTCTTGATACCATTTGTAACATATTGGATTTCACAAACACACTAAACCAATGATCAAAGAGGCATATACAAGAGGTTTTAGAGAGAGAAAGTTAGAGGTTGGGAAGTTTAGTGAGAGAAAGAAAAATCTTATTATGAGCTCCAACTCTCTACCTTGGGAGGTAGAGAGTAATTATAGTTCTTACATAAATCGCCACCTACGGGCTGTGGATCAGGCATACAGTGGGTAAAGACCCGTCCGTCCTCCATGGTGTTACTTAACTAAATACTACTAAACATTAAATAATCTACGACTACAAGCTTTCTAACAATTACATATACTTGAGGTGACCGACTCTTTAATTACTGGATTTTCTAAATCCTAACATAGCCTAGTTATGATTCCTTAATTGTTTTGTTTGTGTTTACCTTTACTTTCGTACAATTATTTCTAAGTGTATGCATGCATAGTTCATTGGTAGCCACCCTTGGTTCGGTAGTTTTGAATGGCGATAGAGGCCAATTGCCTAGGAGATATGACCAACTGACCCTAGGTGAGCGGACTGAGACGGGAAGGGTAAGATATGACCAACTGACGACCCTTTCTACTTGTGCGATTTGACCAACTGATCACCTATTGTTTGGATGAACTTAAGAATTGGGGGGTGTAGTGTCTGAGTTCCTAACGGCCGGGCACTCACTATTATGAATCTAGCATGTAGCGGTACTTAATGACTTGTCTTAGGGGACCAGGAACAACAGGACTTATGATGGTGCGCCTGATTTCTCCTGTGGTGGCATCTTTGCTGATAGGTTAGGGCGAATTGACCAAATGCTGTCCTCTCGAATTTTACCCCACCTAAAGTAATTGGAAGTAGGTAGACGTAGAAATAACTAGCTAGGAGGATTAACTAGGTTAGCACCACTCTCCTCTATTGATTTCCCTTTACCATTTATCTGCTTTTATTTACTTTATTCTGCATTAGTAGTTTAATTAATTAAATCCCTATCGAAACCTTTATTAAATCTGTGACACTAAACTTAGTAATAATCCAACACACATAGCTCTTGGGAAGACCTTAGCTTTACCGATTACTACACTACATGCGACCGGGTACACTGCCCGTTAGTGCATTAGGGTAGACCATAGGTATAGCGAGACACTATAAATATTAAGACCTGTTCAGTAAAACCTGCATCAAGTTTTTGGCGCCGCTGCCGGGGAGTTATATTAGGATTGATATTAAGTCTTTAATTTCATTTTAAACTTTTCTCACGATCATATTTCAAATTTTCAGGTACCATAGAAGTTGTTAACATCGATGACCTCACTCTTGAGGAATACTTGGCGTTGACAAGAGTGGAACAAGGGCCGGGTCTCTTAAGACCGGCAATTGGAGCGGATTTTTGTTTCGAAATCAAAGATTAATTTATGAGGGAGCTTTGCGCTAACCCTTTTTCAGGAAACATGGACGAAGATTCATATGAGCACGTTGAAAATGTCCTATACATTGCAAGCCTTTTCAACATTCCGGGCGTGTCTCATGATGCTGTTATGCTAAGGGTATTCCCAATGACTCTTACTGGAGCCGCCAGAAGATGGATCGAAAGATTGCCCGCGGAGGCAATTAATACTTGGGAGCTACAAAAGAAACACTTTATTCATATATATTGTCCACCATCTAAGATTTCTAACCAGCTTTTGGAGATCCATATTTTCAAACAAGAAAACGACGAAACGCTGTATCAAGCTTGGGACAGATACAACGATCTTCTTTTCAAGTGTCCGACTAATGATCTGAACAACCAGCAAAAGGTCATCATCTTCTACAAAGGAATTAACGTAACTACAAGGCAGATGTTGGACTATCAAGGACCTATCCCAAACATGACTCCTACTCTTGCAATTGAAGCCATTCAAAAAATGGCGGATCATTCTCAGAAATGGCACGACGGAGGAAGTAAAAGAAACCAAGGCGGAAGTTTTGATGGAATTGCAGCAATAACCAACAAACTTGAAAATCTCTGAAGAGATATGCTGAAAATCAGAGAAACTGTTCATGCCATCCAAGTCGGGTGTGAAAACTGTGGTGGGGGACATTTGACTAAAAATTGTCCTGAAATTGACATGGAAGATACAATCAAGGAAGCTAAATATGGAGACAATAGTCCTTTCTACGGGGATAATCGTAATGGGTTTTGTGGAGGACTTCCACCGTATTATGAACGTAATGAGAGAAGAGCTAACATGGAAGAAATTATTAACAAGTACCTTGTGGACACTACCAAGAGGCAAAAGGAGCAAGAGGAATGGCTTAAAAATTTCCAAGATAGTACAAACAAGAGCCTTTCTTCCCATGACATATCACTTAAAAACTTGGAAACTTTAATTGGAAAGCTTGGCGACGAGGTACAAAGAAGAAACGAGGAACAAAAGAGCAAATCTACTATATGTAAGGCCGTATTCTCTGATAACAACAAGTACTCTGATAAGTCCGATATTGATGGCGAAAGTGAGTTACGTTGTAATCACACCTCAGAGTTACGGCGTAACCTGAATTCAAGCAAAGACACGGGAACCAAGGACGACAACCCTAAAAGGAGAAGTCATTGGTGTAAAGCTATTGCAATTGACGATGGGGAATGCTACAGCTTGTGGGCCTCGTGTGATCCTCGGAAAACCTGCGATGGTGGTGTTGATAAAGAAAGAATAAGAGATGACAGATACAAGTGGACTATACTTAACGACGAAGAAAGGTTAGCCAAGTTCTCGATTAACAAAGTGGAAGGACCACCTATCAAACATTTCTGCAAACCATTACTCGTCATGGAAGATGAGATTACTCACGCTTGGCCAACGTGCAATCCTTTTCGTGAATATTGCAACGGAGGAGGTAATGAAAAGAACGAAGTTTGGACATGCCCACACGAATCTGGGAGGCATGACGTTGATCTTGGAAATCTTTCATTTAGAGATTGGTATTCGATAAGATTCGGGGACGCGATAATTATTTCAACTTTGTTCAGAAATCTGGAACTCAAATATGAGAAACATTTTCTGCGAGGAAAAACTATTAAGCCCCTAGTTGATATTCCTTCTGAAGATGACAATAACGAAGGAATTCAAAATCATTGATGTGAACAAATTAAAACCAGTGACGGAAACGTTTGGGCTTCCTGCAACCCTTTAGAGTATGAATGTGACGGGGGAAGCAGCATTGAGAGAGCTGGGGAAGATGAGTTCCTATCGACTTCAACTAATGATTCTGAAAGAACGGAATTGCCTTGGCCAGATGATCTCGGATTCGATGAGTGGGTCAGAATCAAATACGGAAAAATTGACGCGTTAACTAAAGAGGAAATCTGGATTTGATGTATGAGTAAAGATCAACCTAACAACGAAGTTCCTAATGAAAAATCAGAAGATGACACCAAGGGCTCGTCTAAGGAAAAAAATGAAGAATGCAAGAAATTACTCAACCAACTTGAAGATACCGATTTTGACGATGATGATTTCGATTATCTCGAGTTACAAGGGGAAAACGGTTTCATTGACCCCGATGATGAAGCACACGAGAAAAGAAGATGCAAGCTTCTTGGCATCCCATTTAAGAGACCACCACCAATTATAGCCAAAAATTTTGAGTTTACGCGATACCATTTGGGTCCTGAAGAAAAATTTTGCAAGATCCGGAAAACTGAAACTAAAGAATATCTCCGCACTTACCATTTGGGTAAGGTGGTTGCATACGCATCCCGACAGCTAAAAATTCATGAGAAGAATTATACCAACCATGATTTAGAGCTTGGTGATGTGGTATTCGCTCTCAAAACCTGGAGACACTATTTGTACTGGACAAAGAGTGTTATTTACACTGATCATAAAAGTCTTCAACATATCTTCGACCAAAAGAATTGAATATGCGGCAGAGGCGATGGATTGAGTTTTTCAGTGATTACGACTGCGAGATTCGCTATCATCCGGGAAAAGCAAACGTGGTAGCTGACGCGTTAAGTAGGAAGGAAAGGATAAAAAGGAGGTGAGTACGGGCTATGAGTATTACAATTCATTCGGGTATCAAGGGCAAGATACTGGAAGCTCAAAATGAAGCGTCCAAGGACTTAAATGCACCACCAGAAATGCTAAGAGGGTTAGAAAGACAGATGGAGAGGAAATTTGACGGTGGATTATACTTTTTAGATCGAATATGGGTTCCGTCAACAGGCAATGTAAGGACCCTGATAATGGACGAAGCTCACACAACAAAGTACTCTGTTCATCCCAGAGCGGATAAGATGTACTACGACCTTAGAGATATGTTATGGTGGCCTGGAATGAAAAACGACATAGCCATGTATGTTAGCATGTCTGACTTGCTTGAAGGTTAAGGCTGAGCACCAAAAACCCTCAGGATTGTTGGAGCAGCCAGAGATTCCTGAGTGGAAATGGGAGAGAATAACCATGGATTTCATTACAAAACTGCCCAGAACTAGTAGTGGGCATGACGCAATTTGGGTTATTGTAGATAGATTGACAAAGTCTGCACATTTTCTAGCCATTCATGAGGAATACAAGATGGAGAAGCTAGCAAGAATTTACATTAACGAGATAGTAGCAAGACATGGAGTTCTTGTATCTAATCATATCCGATCGTGATAGTCGGTTCACGTCACGATTCTGGCAGACATTACAGGCGGCAATGGGAACACGCTTAGACATGAGTACCGCTTATCATCCTCAGACTGACGGCCAGAGTGAACGTACTATCCAGACATTGGAAGACATGCTTAGAGCATGTGCTGTCGACTTTGGAGGAAGCTGGGATACACATCTTCCTTTAGTTAAGTTCTCTTACAACAATAGTTATCATTCAAGCATTAAACGTCCACCATTTGAAGCACTGTATGGGCAAAAATGTCGATCACCTATTATTTGGGCTGAAGTTGGAGAAAGTTAACTGACTGGGCCAGAAATCATGCAGGAAACAACCGATAAGATATTTCAAATCAAGGAAAAGCTCAAGGCAGCAAGAGATCGCCAAAAGAGCTACGCTGATAATCAACGTAGGCCCCTAGAGTTTAGCTTTGGCGATAAAGTTTTACTCAAAGTATCTACTTGGAAAGGTATGGTTCAATTTGGCAAAAGGGGCAAGTTAGCACCAAGGTATATGGGACCGTTTGAGATTGTTGAACGAATTGGTCTTATAGCTTATCGACTAAGATTGCCTCAACAAATGAGTGGCATTCATGATACGTTTCATGTGTCAAACCAGAAGAAATGTCTGGCAGATACAGACTTACACGTACCCCTAGACGAACTCAAGATAGAAGACAATTTTCGCTTCATTGAAGAACCACTGGAGATCATGGACCGTGAGGTCAAGAGATTGAAGCAGAGTCCAATTCCCATCGTGAAGGTACGATGGAATTCACGACGTGGTCCAGAATTTACATGGGAGCGTGAGGGCGAAATCAAACGTAAGTACCCACACCTGTTCACGAACACCTCTTCTCTAGAGAAAACGAGTTGAATTTTGGGGACAAAATTCCTTTCAAACAGGGAGATAATGTGATAGCCGTCTGAGGTCAGGTCAGTGGCCGATAGTATTTTATAACATCATTGATTCAAAATATGCTTTTAAGCTAGTTTTGCGTTAGTCGGTTCCTCTTCATATATTGTGTTCTTTATTTTTAGGCACCATCGCGTTATGAACGTACCCTCCATTTATAATTTTATTTAACGCTAACTAAATATCAAAAATATGCTCAAACTATTTTAAAATAGTTAGTGCCACCCAAACTTAAAAACTTAGTTTATTTTTACGTTAAAACATCTTTTTATGTGAAAACTTAAAAAATAGTTATGTATTTATTATTTTTTGTTACGTTCTAGACTCTAAGGCATTTCGTGAGACAACGCCACTAAATGTTGTTCTTGTGTTAAAATAAAAACACGTTAACATCTAAATGTTTACCACCTCATGACTTTACTGTCGTAGTTCTTACATCTAGCTTCCATGTGGACTCTAAACCAAATCTCTACTTAAAACGTGTAGCAACTATATTAAATCACTTATAACTATGTAATATCTATACTACATTATAAAGCATTTGAGACTTCCTTTAAAAAGATGTCTTAAAATTTTAAGACAAAAAACATTTCTATAAAAAGAAAATTTGAAAATTAATGTAAACTTTGAAAATTTAATTCTCATTTAAATCATATAGTAACCCCTCTAATAAGGATATATTTTGATAGAGTTGTTTATAAGAAAATATCACTAAACTTATAACCATAAATTTAATGCTAAAATTTGAAAAGTACTAACTATTGATACTATTAATAATTTAAACATTCTATATTTTAAAAAACATATATCTACTACGTTAAGGTTTAAAATAAAAAAATATTTATTCGCCACAAAAATAATCACCGGGTACCCACCGCCGCATTACACGGGCACCCTTCTAGTATTATAACTATGTACCATAGTTTCTTTAAAAAGAAGAAAACCAATGAAGGCTTTTATAATACTTGAATCAAGCGCTTGGCTGCTTCAATAATTGACAACTATCTCGAATACGTAATATCGACTTTTCATTCTTATTTTTTTTTTGCAATATGCTTAAACAGTTTCTTTGTATTTATTAGATTTAGTCATGTTTCTCTTTTTTTTTTGGAAAATCTCTTTATAAATATATAGGGTTTATAGACAAAGAAGTTACTAAAGTTTGCGAAAAAGTTCACCTAAGTTACTATAGTTTTTTTGGTTACAAAGAGGTTATTTAAGTTTGGTCACCGGTTATATAAGTTACTCTGTATGTTTTAACCTTCTACTATAGGTTTTTTTTTCCGTTAATTTCAAAAGTGGTCCCTCAGACTAACTGTCGTTAGTTTTTTCCGTTAGCTAACGGCCATTTGCAAAAAACATTTGCACTGTTAGTCATTTATTCTAACGACCGTTTATACTTAACTCAAAATTTGGTTTTCATACATTTTTGTCCGTTTTTCTTATGTTTTTTGACCCTTTTTACGGGTTTTCTGTTTTCATACGTTTTTATACGTTTTCGTTCGTTTTTATACGTTTTCGCCTATTTTCTTACACTTTCATCCGTTTTTCTTACGTTTTGTATGTTTTTCTTACGTTTTTATCTGCTTTTCTTACTTTTTTTCGTTTTCAGACATTTTTTTCTGTTTTTCTTACGTTTTTTCCGTTTTCATACGATTTTGTTTATTTTTACAGGTTTTCACACAATTTTATACACTTTTTATACACATTTTTACATACGTATAAAACATAACAAGTATAAAACATACAAACGTATAAAACATACAAAGGTGTAGAAAAACATAAAACTAGTATGAAAACGTAAAAAGACGTAAGAAACGTACACAAACATATAAATTCGCACACAAATGTAATAAAAAAATTATGAAAACCTATGAAAACGTATGAAAACAAACGAAAAATAGATGAAAACGTACAAAAATGGACAAAAACGTACGAAACTGGAGAAAAACATACGACAAGAGAGAAAAACCGTACATAAACGTAAAACAATGTAAAGAAAGTACGACAAGAGATAAAAACATTCATAAACGTATAAAAACGGATAGAAATGTACGAAAATATACAAAGATATGCGAAGGAGCAAAATGTAAAAAAAAAAATTAAAAAAAAATTAGGAAAAAAAAAAACAAAAAAAAACGCATAGTTACTTTTTGTTAAGGTTCAGTAACCTATTTCATAAACCCGTAAACTATAGTAACTTCCTTGTAACATTTTAAACTATGGTGCTGACGTGGACAAGGGGAACCGGTAATCAGCCGGTTGCCCACCCTCGCAGTAACATTTATGTAACATTTTTAATCTTTGAGTAACCCAAATGACAAACCCGTTTACTTAAGTTACCTCTTTGTAACCAAAACAACTATAGTAACTTAGGTGAACTTTTTCGCAAACTTTAGTAACTTCTTTGTCTATAAACCCTAAATATATATATATAAAAAGTTTAGAAATATTATATGAATGTATTCTTACTATTTGATGAAATATTGTACCGTGTTGAATTGGAACAAAATACTGAACAATATTGCATCATCAAATAGTACCAACTCTTAACATGGCCATGATTCAATATTAAAAGGGCTAATTCTCTAACTACCCCGGTTGCCCAACTAATTTACTTCAAATGCTCCAAAAATTTTTCACTTCTCTAAATACCTTATGAGCAACTCTCCCATAAAGTTGACAACTGTCCCTATTTTTGGGACCACCTTGTACTTACATAGTGCAAGTGTCATAGGTGAGTTCTTGGACAACTTTGACCCACTTTCTTGGACAACTTGGTCCCACACATTTGTACTTTTGGGCAACTCATTAGATAAATAGTACACATTTATATTATTTTATTGTATTGGTACTTGTGCCATACTTTTAAATACAAAATACTTTTAAATACAAAATACACTTTATATATTTTATACATTATATATATAATACACATTATACTATATACTAAATGTTGGGGAGGAAAACAGTAACCCCACGCATTAATTGCAATCTTTGCCGACTTGGCGGAAACAGCCCCTGAGGTTCAAGTAGCGCTGCAAACCAAGTCCTTTAAATGCAAACTTTCCCAACTTGGCAAAAACAGCCCCTGAGGTTCAAGTGGCGCTGCAAAGTAAGTCCAAACATTAAATGCAAAGTTTCACAACTTGGCAAAAACAACCCCTGAGGTTTAAGTGTCGCTACAAAATAAGTCCTTTCAAGCCAATCCCGCTGCATAGCGCGGGTTTCAACACTCGTTATTTACTATATACATTTACAGATAAGTTCATTACACATTCAAACACTCTCCCCCATTGCTACCATCAATCAAGATCATCAACGATCAAACGATCACCACAGATCCAAACCATCAATGATCAAACGATCCACAACTTAGATGCTAACCTTTGCCTCCTTCGTCTCTATCAGGTTCCATTTGTTTCTTTTGTATAACATTTATTAATTAATTCAATTCAATTCAGTTAATTAATTGTAGTTAGTACGGATAAGTTGGTTCATGTTAAGAGGGAGTTTGGTTTCCCTAATGATTTCATGGAGAGTTTAGTTCCGAGGTGACTTCGCAGGATTTAGTTGAGAAGTCGTTGTTAGGGTGGAAAGAGTATGAGCTTGAGGTTATGAGAGATTTGGCGGATAATGTTGTTATTATATGTTCTATGAGCTTGAGGTTATGAGAGATTTGAGGTTCTGAGCTTGAGGTTACGAGAGTATGAGTTTCGTTATGATCAAGATCACAATACTGATTTTTGTTCTATATATAGATGACAAAAGTGTATTCACATTGCTACTCCCTCTTTAGTTGTACAAATTTGCAATTGAGACCATAATTTTTTTGTTGTCTGAATGTTTTTTGCTCTGTAATCAGTTGTCATTTCTCTTGCGTTTTTTACAGAGATATTGAGACCAGAGTTGGAGGCGATTAAGCAGGACATGCAAGATAAGGTATGGAACTCAATGTTTTTTCACGTGTTTTTTATATATGTTTATTGAAATTGCTGTCTTTTGATTTTCGATATATGTACTCTCTACTAATAAGGTATACTAAGGTTTACTAACTTATGTTATTCCTAAAATACCCTTTCAGTGCATGAGTCCGTCAGCTATAGCTGAAGGCCAGACAAAAATGAAGGCGGTATTCACTGAGTAAGAACTTTTCCATGTCCCTTATTGTGAGAAGTGGTTAGTTGATTTTACATGATTAAAGCATGCTTAAGATGTTTTATTAAAATTTCTGCAGGCATGGTGTTAGTAAGTTTACTCCTTTGAAGGGGCTCTTCATCCACGGCCCCGTCTTCGTTAGTTTTTAATCAGTTCACGATCTTTGTTCAAACTATATTTGATGGTTTTTAATCTTTTTTCTCCATTTCATATGTAGATTCAGAACATGGTGGAAAAGGTTCCATCCTTTACAACTGGTGGGGCATCTTGGTTCCTCGATCTTACAACTGCCGATACTTTCTATTTCCTTCCTTGTTTGACTGCATTTTCATTCTGGATAACCGTAGAGGTACCATCTAGTTTCTTCCTATAAGCTGCAAAACTAGTTTACTGCTGTTTTGCTTGATCGAGCGTTATCTTAAACGTCAGTGTTCCATCACGTTTTACAAAATAAATCGTTATCCATGAGCCTACTCTACAGGTAGCAATTTCGACCAATTTACATTTAAGTGGCTTTATTTAGGTTATGGTTTATCTAAAGCTTATTTAAGTGCATAGAAACTTCCTAAATTGTTTAAAATTTGAAATTTTGATTATTTTCTAACGATATAACTCAATTTTAGGACACTCACTATATATAAAAATTTATAAAATTGATACAAAGTGTTAGTGGGTTGGCCCAACACGACCCAACTGTTTTCGCTCGCACTAAGAGATGCATGTTTTGATCGGAAGCTATTTTGATCTGCTATCTCGCCTGTACCCAAAACATACTTGTTATGGTCTGACCAGCTCAATCTAGTTTGTTGCATCAGTTATTAATCAGTATTCCCACCCTTTACAAATCCGTGTATTTTGTTTTTCAGTTAAACATGCAAGAAGGTTTGGAAGGTAATCCTGCTACTAACACAATGAAAAATGTTTCAAGGGGTTTTGCTACTCTTACAGTTCCCCTTACAACAAGTTTCCCAAAGGTAAATAAAACAATTTTTTAATTTTACACTATAATAGACAACACTTCGGTTGCCTCAGATTTTGCTCTCTGTTCCATGAAATTTCCCATTTCTATGCATCTCATGAAAATTGCAACATTTCTGTTATTGTAACGCTTGTAAAACTCCATATCTGTACATCCGATGAAAATTTGCAAGACATATCCAAATACTATACCATGGGACAAATAAAATAAATGGGTAGTTAAATATTTAGATTAGTTGGATCCCATGTCAGACCATGATCCCTTAGCCAATGGGTCGGATCATAGTCAATGTAGTTGGATCATGAGTCAGATCAAATCTATCAAATGATTGTTTGGCTGCACGCCGTCAGGAAGTATTTTGTGGAACATCTTATTCTCAGTATTAATCATTCTTTATATATACAAAGTACATGTGCAACTTCTGGCGAATGAATCTACTACAAATAATTGGAATCTACCTTGAACCCACTGCTAGTGTTTTTACTAAACCACTGCTAGTATATTTTGGTAACCACTGCTACGTGTTACTAAACCACTGCTAGTATATTTTGGTAACCACTGCTAGTGTTACTAAACCACTGCTAGTATATTTCATTCCACTGCTAGTGTTACTAAACCACTGCTAGTATATTTCATTCCACTGCTAGTGTTACTAAACCACTGCTAGTATATTTTGGTAACCACTGCTACGTGTTACTAAATCATCTTCCACTCATGATCAGAGCAAGTTAGACGAGGAGCAAGAAGCTTTGATGGCTATATACGGGTCAGAATCCGGGTGGGTTGATGCCCGGACCCATTGTGATCATCTCGATATACTCTCTTCGGATCTTGGGAATATTTTTACATCACTCATTTATTTACTTTCTCAATTTCCTACACTTGTTGTTTCATTCGAATTGTCTGTTACTAGTCCCAATTGTGTGCAAATAGAATTGCGGTTAATTTGGCAACAATTTCATGTTTATATTCATTCATTTTGATTGTTTGTGTGTGTCATTGTCTTGTATAAATTATCTAAGATCTAGATTCAAATCAAAGTCAACAACTGTGCAGGTTTCATGTTTATATCCATTCAGATGTTGTTCATTCAGATGTTGTTCATTTCATAACTCCTGGTTTCTCTAGTGTGCAGGAAGTGGAAACACTTGGCTTCTGAAAATCATCTTTGGTCTAACCTTTTTACTCAACGATTGGGTATAGACCGCGCCGTATTCTACGCACCCACTGATTCTAAATCATGGAAAGATGTATACGCAGTTCAAGATCGATGTGATCGTGTTGGATTGTAAGTCATTTATCCTCTTTACTAGTCACAAACAATATGTATATCTTGTTGAAATGGTTTTTTGTGCGCAGGGGACTCAAGATCATAAGGGATGGCGATGACTATTTCCTCATCCACCAAGGAGAAATCCAGTGACATTTGGATTCAAGAACTCTGCAACTCGGAACAGAGGACGTTTCATCAAGTTCGAATGCTGGATATATAGGTGATGAGATTATGAGTAGAAACGACCGCCAGATGGGGATTCTTGACAGCATCTTGTTCTTCATCGGGGACTTGGAGACTGCTTCAGCACCTGCAAAGCGAGGTCGTCTATTGTAATTATGTATTTAGTATTCTTATGTATTTAGTGTTCTTATGTGTATGTTCTATTGTTGTCATGTAATTGTTGGTCATATATCATGTCAGAAAATAAGATTCAACTGTCCATGCTCCTATTTCTATTTGATCAAATCTGTAATTTATTGTTTGCCTTTCTTCTATATTGTAACATAAAAATTATTGTATGACTGGTGATTGTTGTTTCAATGTTAATTATGCATTGACCATTCTTCAATGATGCAAATGTTCTGCTGCAAGCTATAGTGCCCAAGTATGCTGTTGTAGGTGGGTTCAGTTGCAATCTCAGTAAGTGGGCTCAATGTTTTGCCGGTTCAAAGTGTTTCAAAATTTGTGGCACCACTAGTTCAGATGTTTATATGGTTGGCTTTTAAATGTTCAAGCTAGTAACTTTGTACATGCATCTTGCCCCATGTTTGTATTCTCAATCTATATATTCTTACAGATCAATAACAAATACAACTTCAATCGTATCCCAAATGATGTATAATCCATCCATATACTGATATACACAAGTTTACAGCGTAGAGGGTCGTTTGGGTCTTTAAAACAGACTAGCGGGCATGGAACTAACCACCAACTACACAGAATGTTTATGTTACAATCCAGATCAGCTGGATAATCAGTAAGACTTCAAATTGAGGTATAATCTTACAATTCCATGTATGTATACTGTAGGCATAGCAGTAAGACTTCACATGTTATAAATAATCATAGTATCTGTTGTGCACACTGAAATACACATTAAAGACCAAAGTTTTTGGACAAAAATACAGTCTCAAACAATTGCTTTATCTGAGACCTCTACAAAAGTAGAAAAACAGTAGCAAAAATTATACATCATATAATAAGATGGTCTGGTGCCGAGACTCCAAGTAGGCTACTTTAACCTAATTTTTCCCAGTCTTCCTGTAGCCATGCGAACGGGTTCCTTATAGACCTCTGTGTCAATAAAACTAACTTCATTCAACAAATGCGTTCCAAGCTGTATGATACTTCTGTAAATTCTATATCGATCCTAATCGTCATTTAGCGGCTCAGTCTCAACATCTCTCTCTTTCATTGATGTCCATTCATCTGACTCTGGAGTTGGTGATAAAACTGGAAATGAATGCATTAGAGCAAATACAAGAGTCCAAAAAACATCTTTAAAAAACGATAATTGATTGTCGCAGCTGGCGTATCTTGGCGTGCACAAGACTTGATCATATACAAGTAAGGCAGAGTAAAGATAACAGATTTAAGTACTTACTTGACTTGTCTGTTATGACCATTAATCCTCTCTGTAGCACCGAAGCCACAAAAAGGAATATTGAGCACATTCCAAACATGATTGTTATCGGGAATGCATTCACCTATAAACACAAAACCAAAAAGTTGTTAAGCATTAAAAGCTGT
Organism: Chrysanthemum seticuspe; assembly: GCA_019973895.1. Classification (NCBI taxonomy): domain Eukaryota; kingdom Viridiplantae; phylum Streptophyta; class Magnoliopsida; order Asterales; family Asteraceae; genus Chrysanthemum; species Chrysanthemum seticuspe. The sequence goes on from BPTQ01000002.1 coordinate 69,480,333, forward strand.
AGGAAAGAGCACCAATGCATTCTAATAGGATATATGTTTGTGCATATGCAGAAAGAGGTATGTGCGTTTCTAACATAGCCCTAAGGTACGATTAATGATAAGATATTTACCAGACTGTAATGTATCCACAGAAAAATCAATTGCTCCATTTGTTACAACAGGCATTCCAGCCTGTCGGCATAATTGTTCCAAATCTGGCCTCTTTTTTATGAGCACTTCCATTATCTTGCTGGACTTCATCTGTTGCAGCCTTGAAATCTCTGTCTCCGTCTAGAAATAGAAACCGCCATCATTACAAATCAGTCAAAACATATCATATAATTACTGTATATGCATAATATCAAAACTATTTGGCCATTTAATCTACTCACGTATCTTAAGGACTCTAAAGAGAGAGCATTAGGTTCAGTGACTTCACTCTCTGAGGCAGCTATGTAACGTGTGACATCAAGTTACCACTTTCACCATTGATTGTTGGGCTAAGTTTTGTTTTACAAATGATTTACGTCTTCCCTTTCAAGTTCGGTGTTTGATTCAACGTGTCGGTTTTGACTTTAACAACCACATTCATTTGATCCAAGTACACAAATAGATCTACAAACCAACCTTTGTGTGACAATGACTCAATTTTACTTCATTCAACAAGACTTCTTGATCTAGAACTTATGGTACAAAAAATAGTTTGTGAATTAATGCTTTTATTCTTTTAATATCTGATAGATTCTAAATACAATAATATATACATTGAACACAATTTACATCATTACCAAACAAGAGTCATAGCTTTTTCAACTAAATATGTTAGTGACCACTTATTCCATGTATATATGTTGGTCAATTATTTTATCAAACAAAAAGCTATATTTGAATGCTAAACTATATATGTTCTGTTCAGCAATCATTAAAAAGACATGCCTATCTGTCATCAGATGTGTTTTTCAATAAACTATAACTGATAAAAAACAAATGCACATGAGAGGCATTACCTGTCCTACTTATCTTTGTTCTCAACAGCTAAGGAGGTTGAATCTATCAATAATACACTTGAAATACCATTTTTGACCCGTTTCCTTTTTAACTAAATTTCTTTGTGTGGCCATTTGGGATACAACCTTTATAAATAGACACATTAATATTGTCCACAGTAACATGTTGGCATTCAAGTCAACCTTACCGATAAGCAATGAGCAGTGGTAGCCAATCAATAACACAAGCAGTAGAATCAAAACAAGCTAGCAGTGGTTTCGAGAAACATAGCAGTGGTTACCAAAATATACTAGCAGTGGTTTAGTAACACTAGCAGTGGAATGAAATAAAGTAGCAATGGTAACAGTAATGCTAGCAGTGGTAACGACAATAACTAGCAGTGGAAACAAGTAAACTAGCAGTGGAAACGACAAGCTAGCAGTGGTGACGAAAGTAACGTAGCAGTGGTTAAAATCAGTTGTGATACATCTAGGTATATGATAGTAAAAGTGAGATACATCTAGGTATATGATAGTAAAAGGGAGATACATCTAGGTATATGATAGTAAAAGTGAGATAATTTGAGTTTAACTAGTTATTCAAGTGGTTTTAAGAATTGTAATAATTTAAGGCTAATGAATACAAATGAATAAAAGGGAGATACATCTAGGTATATGATAGTAAAAGTGCCTCATGTCATAATAACTAGCTGCGACTCTACGATTTTGATAATTGCATAACACAATGCATATATGCATGTACATATAGAAAATGTTATCGTATACCTTTAGTACCCTTAACTCCACTTTTGTGATTTCCCGACCATTGATATAAACTTGTGTGTTCCCATTGCTTGCATCCGCCTGAAGCTTACCACCCACATTCAACTTCGAAATCACAATCCTATCCGGCTTATCGCCCTCCTCTAAACACATTAAAAAACTTCAAATATAAAATCACAGTCAATCACCAATAAAACTCGAGCTTATTGCACAAACAAGTACCGAACTTTCATCCATTTGTCATTGTATGTAACGACCTATTCTATACACCTTCTATTGTCACAAAATTTTATTCTACTAGTCTACTACCATTGGGAAATGGTGATGTTGCACGCCTCCAAGTCATAAAAATTAAGGTGCCGCGGCACCATTCAACCAGCTATAGAATGTAACTTTTAGAAATTGGTAACGGGGCAAAAGTTTTTTACATCAAAAGGTAAGCATAAATAGTTCATTAGCTACAATGACAACATGATACTTTGATACAATTTGGTGCCATAAACTAATACAATTCACAACGAATACAACTTCAAACAAATCATACCTGCCTCCCCCCCCCCCCCCAAAGTCCAGAATCCTTATCATACCAATACCTACCAGGCTTCAACTTCAACGGAGGAACATCACACCCCAAAAGCTCACCCAGTTCCTCCCCATTCAACTTCAACCCACGCATTTTCGACCTTCAGGCATCGACCCCATCGCTTTTAACAAACAATCACTACAATATCTCGCACCATAAACAATGCCACATTCTTTTTCTCTTAACCTAATACCCTTTTCACACCTATTACAAATCTGTTTCTTATTCTTGTTCTTGTCATTTCTTAAAGACAAAACATTTTCATGGCTAGTACTAAAATCTTCAACTTCTTTAACACTAATCTTATCCAAAATCCTGTTTCAGGGTTTTGTTCTTCTCAGTAAAGGGTATCAAAATCACATCATTTTTTACAAAAACATTTTCATCACTAGTAGTAAAATCTTCATCTTGATCTTCTTTAATACAAATCTTTTCGAAATTCTGTTCAAGGGTTTTGTTCAAGGGTCTTGATCTTCTTTAATACAAACATTTTCATGGCTAGTACTATCTCCTCAAAGGGTATCGAAATCACAAAGCTTTTAGACAAATCATGATCTTGATGTGTTAAAGAAGTGAATTTGAGTGGGGTTTTGGTGGGTTTAGTAAAAGGTTCGGTGGTGTTTTTGATGATAGGGTGAGTTTGTTTTTGAGGAGGTGGTGGTGGTTGGTAACCAACGGAGATTGAGTAATCGAGCTGGGATTCGTCGAGTAAAGATAGGGTGTTAGAAAGGTTATGAAGGTGGAGGTGTTAGATCGGTGGTGGAAGTGAAGATGGGGTGTTAGATCGATGGTGATGGGAAGATGGGGGTGTGAGATTTGTGAGATCTGTGATGCTGGAGAAGATGTGTTAAAAAAGTTATAATGTTTTAAAAAGTATAAATTGTATATATGTATTTAAATGTATTTTGTATTTAAAAAGTATAATACATTACAAAAATATAAAATTGTACTCTATACCAAATCAGTTGCCCAAGAATACATATGCGTGGGACCAAGTTGCCAAAGATATATGTACTTTTTTATAATAAAAAAAGACTTTATCTTTTTACTAAAAGACAAAAATATGTCAGTTGCCCAAGAATGTAGGTCACAGTTGCCCAAAACTAACCTAGTACACTAGTACTATGTAAGTACAAGGTGGGTCCAAAGATAGAGACACTTGTCAAGTTTATGGGAGAGTTGCCTATGGGAGAGTTGCCCATAAGGTATTTAGAGAAGTGAAAAAATTTTGGGGCATTTGGGGTAAATTAATTGGACAACTGGGGTAGATAGAGAATTAGTTATTAAATATTTGCATAAAGTACCTATATTTTTTTTATAATAAACTATTGACATAGTTACATCATTCATGATATAAAGCTTATGATTCCTCAGCCCAGTTTGTATATACTTGTCTATTTTTTTTATAACCAATACTTTCTTTATTTTATAATCAATCATTTTAAGATTTGGACATGTTTTGTCAATGTTTTAAACGACAGCTAATTTGATATCATAATGACTAGCTTATAAGTATATAAAGTCTGAATATAAATGTCTATCTGTTGAGTTTATTTTTAGAATTTTTGGTAAGTAATGTTTATCTTATGAGTCTAAATGGGTGACCTAGCTAGTTTTCGTTCTTTTTATTCGAGCATATCATTTAAAATTTTAATATGTAAATTTCTTACTTCTCATAGGTCGCGTCTAGGAGGCTTACATTCGAGGGTTGCTTAGTATATATTCATTGTATTGCTCTTGTACTTGTACTCCTGTCTTACTAGTTAAGGTGAGTTTTCACAGCCCCGTTTTACTGATTTACTCGTTTTGGGGTGAAAAGCATGCTATGATTACTTAAAGCTAAATTGGTTGTGCGTTTATAAAATTATGAATTTGTTGAACTGCTTTATTTTACTGAGCCGTGCTCTGAAAAGCATGTATGCTTATGTTTGACACTTGAGAACTATCGTGAAAGTCCTATGAAACAACACTGCTTATTAACTTACTTCCACTGTACGGGACGAGCCGTTGATATTTATGGATTGCACTATTTAGGGGTAGAGCCATCCCCTCACTCCCACTAACCGGAGTGCATAGTATCACCTTCTCATGCTAGGTTAAAGCATGTTGCACGTAGGGGCAAGTTTTCGGCTGAATCGGCTTAAGTAGTGGACCTCTCAAGGCATAAACACTGTCATACCTTTTTTGTAACTTTCACAACCATTTAATAATCTCATTTTGAAAACTACTTGGTGTACTAAACATGTGAACTCACCAACTATGGCCATAGTTGACCTGTTTTATCATGCTTTTCAGGTAATCAGAAGTAAGTGGTGAATTTTTGGATGCATTGCATGGGCACTCTTTTACTTATGTCATGTTATTTTTTGCGAAAGTTTAAAAACAAATGTTATCGTTGGGAATTTGTGTTAAATGTGTTATGTCTTATCTTTTGAAACGGTGTAAATGTTTATTGTAAAATATGATGTTTTCCTTTAAATCTTGTATGGTGTTACCTATAACTTTCGATGTATTATCAATTGTTGCACTTCGTATTTCCGATGCAGCGAGGTGTGACAATATGGCGCTTTACCTACCACCCTGAGTCAATCTAATTTTCAAAAGAACCCATCCCTGGTTACTGAAATTGAATTGACGGCCCACATGGTTGCTGTAAATAACCAGGGGGACTTAGTGTCTCCAAACCCTGCTCTCAAAAAGACGAAGGGGAAGTCTCAGACTGGGACTAAGACTAAACCCAAGTCTCAGAGCCCTGAGGCTTCTGGAACACAGCCTAAAAGGCACAAAAAGCCCCAGACTAACAAGCCACCCAAAGGAGACCAAGCAACATCCACCCCGGTGACAATGAAGGACACTAATTGTAACACCCCAACCCGACAAGGGTAAAGATATCACAAATACAGTTTCATATCAGAACTTTAAGTATTATACAAAAGCGGAAGTCTTTACAAAATAATCAAAAGAAAACATAATAACTTAATTATCAAAATAAATCTAGGATCTCTAGGGTAAAGTCTTGCTCTCAACTCTACTCTCAAACCCAGATCAGCCATCCCACAAGCTCATCTTGAATGCTTAATACCTGCCGCAGGAAAAGAAAATGCGGCTGAGCTTACAAAGCCCAGTGAACAGATATAACAAAAACGGAAACTAAACAAAACAGAAATGCAAACTGAAACAAACGAAACGAATAACGAAGTCGCAGCGGAGTGAGCATAATGAATCATAGAGGATTCTGCGGAACACAAACACACAGAAATCCGGAAGAACAACTAGCAATCAAGAGCAAACTCACATAGCATATTGATGACACAAACACAAACACATTAGAATATCCAGACACTTAACATATCAAGAAGATAGATTACATATAAACCAAACGAAAAGTCTAAGGACTAACGGAAGCAGTTCCTAGAAGGTAAACATGGCATTCATACAAATCAATTAATCTACATTTAACACACTTTATTCAATATTGTAGCAGCGGAATTAGCAGTCAAATCATGGCAGTCACACATACGGATAGAAGACACAGTAGACAAACTATAACCAAACAGACAAAGACATAACATAGCCATTAGCAATTATCAGAACAGATATCATAAGCTAAACCGGTTCTCAGATCGAATCTTAACATCAGCAGAGTTTTAACATGGCAGGTCACATATGCAGACAGATAACTAACCGATAGGCAAGGTTTATAAAATTAACTGAACCATCATACATACTAAACTTTCAAAATACTCAATTGTACACTAGCACATTCATCTCGCAGATCAACGCATTCACGTAACGATAAACTAACATAATATCAGATATACGAATCTTGTTTAAACATATTAATCATATCTTAGCATAACAGACTGTAGTCTCATAAACATACAAAAGCATAAACACATATAATAACATATAATAAGCCTAGCACATAATCATAAACACTTGAACATACCAAATCATAATCAGAATGCTTAACATAGAGATAACAGATAAAGATTTAGTTAACTACCACGAGCCCAGAACATATCATATCAGAAGTAACTTTCTTATTCGGAGGGGTGACCTCGTAATACCTTTTATAATACGAAGGGAGACCTCAGTAACCAATGGAGTAGCTAGCTCCCAGAAATTTGTGAAGACGCGTATTGCACACGACATCATTCACCAGAAAACATATCAGATAACAGATAACAGATCTAGGATGCATCCATACGCCCCTTCCTACATATTCACAAATATGCTTCACCATCCAGAGACGTGGCAGAACATCACTCTACTGCCCTAGAGTCATATCAGAGGTGCATCACTGATACGGACATGGAACCCCCATGACTAGTTAAATATTTGGCTCAGGTGTCAAACTAACTTAGGTCAAACAGATTGTCATAATTGACACAGATCATAATTCATCATAAAAGTCAACAGATATATATATCAGAGGTTTCATATCATAAAGTCCAAATCAGATATTTCATGGTTCACTAAACAGAAGTTTCAGAGAAGCAACGGATCAAATAAATCAGAGAGGGTTCATATCAAATGTTCAGAAATCAAAGGTTCATATCGCAGTCACATATCATACGCTCATAATCAGAGGTTCATAATCAGATGTTCATAATCAGAAGTTCATAATCAGAAATTCATACTCAAACATAGCAAGGTTCAACAAACAGAAGTTCAGACAAACAGAGATTCATATAAACAGGAAGGAATCATAACAATGGCATAGGGAATCCTAATAATTGAAATAGAAAAGCTAACGAAAAGAGAACGTCATAAGGAACCTTTACTGAAAAGGTCAGAATATCTGTACGATAACATAAGTGTCTTAAAGTAAGACAGAATATCCGTACCTTAACGCAAATGAGGGAAAAGCAAATGAATGAACGAACACGAAGATATGACGCCACGTCTTCTTCAATGAATCTACACGGATTACGATTAGTATAATACTTATTAGTTCCTTTTATAAGCTTCTTATGCCTTTGTAAGTGTGTTACCTATTGATATCATATTTTATCTTTCAGTTTCTTAAACTCGTATTCGGACCAGACTTTAGCGATTTTTATAAAATACTTACTTAGCTCAAATGAAATCAAGCAAAATCCCAGGGGTTCCCATATGATTTAAAAGAGTCTCCAAAAATTGGTGGGTTCTATCTCTATGCCAAATGGCCTATGGAAAATCACAAGTCCAGACCTATCCAGAAAGTAATCAGAAAATACACCTTAAAAGTTTACACTTATTGGACCTGTTTAGACACCTTGGAAAATTCCCAAAACTCCCAGAAATTCATTTATGTCATAAATATCACTCCTGTAAAAGGATAGCTCCCAATTCCTTATGGTTTGAAAATGAAAAATCAAACAATACAACTAAATTTCAGACCCGTTTTCTCAGCTTTGACACTTGATTTTGTAAAATTCAAAAATACGACTTAGACAACTCCAAATCCGACCAAACCACTTGAAAAACTTAACTAAGATATAAAATAAACTTTTCCAACAAAAACCCAGATTATTGTACTTATAAAATTCGATCTATGACACGCACAAGTTCGACATATGATGCTGTCCAGTTTTAGGGTTTATTAAAACCATTATAATCACATGTTTAGACCATTAATTACACTTAGGGTTCCATTCCAATTAGGGTTTCGAATTTATTAGGCATGATAACATTTATATATGTGGTTCGGTTCTTTTATAGCTCGACTTAACCATGATCCGATTCAATAATACATATTACATACATGTTCTTTAATACTTATAAGGTTCAAATCATTAGGGTTTGTGTTGTTTGGTTTCATACGGCTCGACACAAGGAAAAAGAAAACACAAGTCGACTAAAACAAACAAGCTACAACATATTAACTTAAGGTGCATCAAAGGAAGACGAGAAACACGTTATACCTTAGCTTGGTTGAAGCAAAATCTCGACACCAAGGTTGCTAGGGTTCGGCCGAGTAGGAGAAAAGAAAAGAAAGAGAGGCAAAAACTAAACTAGGGTTTCACTTTTGAGTTTATGTGTTATATTTATAGTAGTAGCATTTTTGGTTTGGGCTTGAGGAGGGGGGTATGGGCTCGGCTTGGTCCAACCGAACACAAAAACAAACGCCACCTTGTGGGCTTCTTGGACTCTCGGCTTGGCAAGAAAAGAAACGAGCCCATCTTGGTTCCCAAATAACGAAAACAAGGCCCAAACTTTTACGCGAGACATTTACATCTTTCGTCGTATCAAAATGATCACGTAACATATTCGTTAAGTTTTTATTATTCGTAAGTTAGTTTTTTATTTTCGTTAAATGATATAAACGTGTTTTTACGTATTTAATAAATGTTCGATTTCAAGGGTATTTTAGTCTCTTAACACGTTTCATATTTTTAGGGTTTTACACTAATACATCACAATCAGTGCCCTTGGTCCCGCAGACTACTCCCCAAGATCCAGAGGGAAACTTACAACCCGCTGGTAGGGGAGCGCCTTCCATAAAGCCTGATGAGGACATTCGCCAATCACAACTTTTGTCTGAGGGCACAACTACTGATTCCAAAGACTCAGGGGGAAACAAACAACCCACTACTAGGGATCTTACTGCCACTGCTTCTAAAGATAGCACTGGGAAACTCCCACCAGTGCTTGAATGGGCAAAGAAGGACAAAGACTCAGAGGGAAAGAAAAAACCCACTGATATGGAACTCGTCACCAATCCTGACTCCAGAGAAGGCACTAGGAAACACCCATTAGTGTTTGAGGGGTCCTTGAGTGGACAATGAGTCAGAGGGACAAAAACCACCCGCTGATACGGAACCCACAACCCCTCCTGGTCTTCTCAGTGTTGCTGATGTTCAAGAAATATTGTTTTTTTATGAAGAGGTTAATGCTGACAGTGAGGAGGAAGTATTTTCTGCTACTGAAGAAATGGATGCTGATCCAAAAGAGCCTGAAGAGTCACCCTTCCAACCTGAAGATGACTCATCTAACTCTTCAGACTCTTCAGCATCTTCCTGCCTTGAGGAATTGAAGAAATATGACAATGTTCTTCTCCACACTGAAAGACAACTGGTAATGTGGTTAAGGAGAGCTACTCAGAAGCTTTATTCTGGTGTTACTGATAGCTTATGGGATCAGAATGTTGAAGCTGCTGCAAGTTATGCTGATCTCAAAGCTGAAGTGGTTGCTGTCACACCCCCAAATTACCTGTTTTGCAGCGGAATGGAATACCTTGGGGAGGACTGTCATAGCATCGAAGTTACAGTTATATCGAACGACCTAAAGTGTCGTTTGGAAAACACATCGTTTGATTTAATAAAACAATCAGAGTTTACAAAGTGTAGGTCCCAAATGAAAGTCAATGTGTGCGGAAATAAGTTTGTTACAAGCCAAACGATGTTTTTAAAGTTCATAAAACCCAAGTGAGACGCGTCGTCACCGCGACTCTATGATATGTCCATATGCATGCCATGAAATGAATGCCTTAGATACCTGAGATAAAACATGCTAAAAAGTGTCAACACAAAGGTTGAGTAAGTTCATAGAGTTTGTGTTGAAATGTAAAGCCTTTAAAGAATGTTCATGCAACAAAGGCATTGTAAATCCACTCAGTTCCAAGTTCCGCCCATACAAAACTTGCAACCTGTGTGTTCACAACCCATTGCCCAAAATAGAATGACAATCATGATTATGCGCATCAAGGTAGTTAAAAGTATAAATGTCACCACAAGGGTCTTCCAACAACTCGTGTTGGGATGTTCCTCCAACGACTCACGTTGGGCTGTATCCATAAAAATGGCCTTCCAACATATAAATATTGGGATGTTCCTCCAACGACTCATGTTGGGCTGTATCCAAATAAATGGCCTTCCAACATATAAATATTGGGATGTTTGTTTAAGTCTAGTCACTTCACGCACCAAGTCTAAAGTATAAGTAATGTTGTTTGGCAAAAGAGTTTAAATGTTATGATAAATAAGCATGTATCTCGCCAAATAGTTTATAAGAATTTAAACGAGTAAAAGTGGGGCTACGAACTCACAGTAGTCCTTAAAAGTTTAGAGTACTTGTGAAAGTAAATGAAAATAGTTGAGCATGTATCTCCCCCAAAGAGTTTGTAAAACAATTAAGTAATAGAAAGTGGAGCTATGAAAACTCACCTGTTGCAATAGTTATGATGACAAAGTGGATGCACAGAAATGAGACGCAACTCTCTAACCGCGACCTATTATGAATGATATGATCTAATATAAGTCATGAAACAATGTCGTGCATGCAAACTCATATGATATCCATACCACTTGTATATTTGAAAATAATGTTTATCGTCGAAAAATACATTTTTGGCGTCTCGTTAAGTTAATAAACACTTTTCATGTAAATATGTTGAAACGGTACTCCACGATCCTCGTTTGGGGTTTTATTGGTAAATATAATGTTTTCGTCGTAAAATAACACTTTTCATACTTTGAAAATATGCCCAAATTGGCCTCGTAAAACTAGCCGTGAAATATTGTACGTTAAGGGTTAGTGATGAAACTCGGCATTTTTGAAAACCTTGCAACAATGTCTAGAAGTTGTATCATTTAACTTTTTACCATACGGGTCTCGATCAATGAGAAAAATGGCTCTCAACATGACATATTACAAAAACTGTTTTTAGACTTAGGTTTATTTTGCTATTAGAAGCTGTCAAAATAAATAGAGTTTCGTCGGGTTTCAAACGTGTATATCTTGGTCGTTATAAGCTTGTTTTCTACGTTTTATATATCCTCGGAATCGTGATAATATATACTAATATATTTTTGATAAGTCGACACATTTAATAACGCTTAAGATTCATTTTTGACTCGTAAAAAGTTGAGAATACATGCTGAATTTTCTGAAACAAATAGTTTTCGTCGTGTAACTTGTAAATAGCATAACTTCTTCGTTATAACTCTGTTTTAAACCATTGAAGCGGCCACGTTTTCGTTTTAAAGTATATTTTCCAAATATCTAGCCCAAATATTTTTATCAACTGTCGAAAATTACAGAATTCGAAAATAAGATCAGACCCTTTACTAAAGTTGTCGAAATGAGTTTTTCTCGCGCCAAACCTATTCCAACCAATTCAAAACAACTCCGAAGCTATTCTAATCCTACCATACACCTTCTTAGGGTGTCATGGGTTCCTAGACATCACCAAAAGTGATATATTTCAAGGAGTAATTATAGGATAACATATATGAATTTATATAGTTTATAAACAATTTAAGTGGTATAGACATCATATAACTTGTATGTTTTACTTAAAAATGATAAAATGAACACAACATGAATATGAAAGATGATGATGAATATGAAATGCTTACTAGTTACTTGATGAGGTGAAGTGAACAAGGTTAATCCTAACACCCTAGGTTTTTATTTCAAAACCTAAACCAAGAGTGTAACTAGAGTGTAATAAACTTGACTAAAAATTTTTTGATGATCTCCTCTTGATCCTTATGGTTGGCCGGTTCAATGGTGAAGAGAGGAAGAGAGATATTTTGCTTTTCACTTTGCAAATATTGTGTTGTATGTGTTAATGTTAATAATAAATGATATATGTGTATGTTTAAGTAGATATTTTGTTTGCAAATGTTGTGACTCATCTTCTTGGTCGACATATGTAAAAAAAATTAAGACTAGATGCATTTAATCATAATCAAGTGTTTTAATGTTGAGTAATGTGTAGTTAATTAGGAATTATTAGTAACTTGTGTATTTATTTAAGCATTTAGGGTAGCGTTAGTTAAAAATAAATTATAACGGATCAAAATAAAATATATTGAAGTCATAAAAATTATAACAATACATTTCTTGCAAAAATTGAGTGAAATAATAATTATCGTGTAGTATTTACGAAAACCGTCGTAAATATTTAGACTTAACAATTTATATACAAAATAAATTGAAAACATCGGGTAATTAATAATATAATTTTTATAGTCTTAAAATGAGTATACAAATATATTAGGATTATTTTTGGAAGTGTCGGATCAATATTCAAAATAATCTTTACGCGATAGCGTTTATTTAATAAGAAAATAAACGTTTAATGTAAAATGCAAAACCATGCACGAACCGATATGAAATGATGAATATTGAGTTTGAGAAATGACCGGAAATTGAGAATTGTGACATTTGCTAACTATGAAAATAATGATAAGCACAGGGATCTCATTCATGACCATCTTGACAAGATGGATGATCACCTGAAGAAATTTCTCAAAACCTTTCAGGATGCTCAAACCAAGCTTGATGAAATCAAGGAATCCATCAAGGAAGACCCTTCACTAAACACTAAAGTGCTCGAGGCTATGGAAACTTACATGAAGAACTCTTCCAGCCTCACTGAACTGATCACAATGCTTAACAACTCCAATGTTCAGGGTCTTACCACTTCAGTCCAGGCTATTCAGTCCACTCTAGGCTCCTTGCATGCGCAAGTTACTAATCTGGCTAAATCATTATCTTCTATGGCCTGGAATCTCGGGCCTAGAATGACTGCGCTTGAATTATCTCAAGCCACTCTTGGGGAGAAAGTAACTGGCATTCAAAAAGACACATCAGAAATCAAGTCAATGGTTTCTAAAATTTATTAGGCATTCAAAGGACAAGCAGCTCTCTCACCCTCAGTGCAACCATCAACTCTTGCTCTCACAAACACTCCAGCAACAGTTGAGGGGGAGAGATCAAATAAAGAAACTCCTTCTCACACTGAGGGGGAGCCAACCTAACCAGTAACTGCAGTGCCTATATCTTCAATCCCACCAACAACATCAGTAACAACAACAACACCAGTGGTAACAACATCAATAACAACAACAACAACACCAGTGATATCAACATCAACATCATCAGTCCAGGAAAAGGGCAAAGGCATCATGATCACACTAGAGCCACAGACTCAAGAAACATGCTGAGGAAGAACAAAGAAGCAAAGTTGCCTTGGTCAAGGTGGTTACTGAAGAAGCTGAGAAGTTAGGAATCAATCCTAAGACAATGGAAAAAGGACAAGTCGGCCTAAAGTTCAAAGCAACTCAGGATGCTGAGATGACTGCCATAAGAAAAAGAAGGGATGTGAAGAACAGGAAGCCTGCTAAGATAAGACTAGCAAGGATCGATCACGACAACTGGCCTATGAAAAGCAGGAGAGCCCTTGAGACTATCACTGAGGTTTACATCATCCCCAAGTCCAAGCCAGTTGCAATGAACGTCTACAGGGGAGTGGATAAAAGGCACTTTGAGGTTCATGATCCTCTAAAGTTCACTGACTTCGGGATCACAGAATTGGATGAACTTGGCCCTATCCTTGAAAAGAAGAAAAATCAAGTTGTCATAGACCTGATGAAAGCTTTGAGCAAAAGATATGAAAGACTGAGGGATGCGTCCACTGAGCTTGGAATTCAATCTGCTCTCCCTGAAGCTCAAGGCACTCAACCCCAGTGTTAGGAATTGGAAATTCCATGTTAAAGTGTCGGTCACCCCAATTATGGTCTAGCATATGTTAGCTCGTAGACATGTCGTTATTTACGTTATTTAGTAGTTTATTAGTTAGTTTGTAGCGTAGATTAGTTTAGTGTAACACCGTGGAGGAAGGACGGGTCTTTACCCACTGTATGCCTGATCCACAGTCCGATAGGAGGACGTATTCATTGTAACTATAAATACCCCTTCCATCCATGGAAGGGTTGGTGCTTCTTTTAATCTAATCTTTCATATTTGTAAACCAAGTCTCTACCAAGAAACACCCTCTCATCTCTTTCTCTCTCAAATGTCTAACATGTATTTCCATCATCCAAGACCACCCGAATCATCAAACACATTATATTTAAGATCCTACAATTGGTACCAGAGCCAAGGTTATGTCGTTTGTGTTGATTCTCGTGTTCGACTCATGGTGTTATGTGGTTTTTCATGCGGTTTTTGAGGTGTTGTTTGATTGATGCGTGTTGCTGTTTGTTGTTATTGTCACTGGTTTTTCACTTATCATGGTCAAAACGTGTGTTTAACAGATTTTTACAACTTTGGTTTTATCAGTTTCAGATTATGCTTTGTAGTCAAAACATTTGTCCTTCAGTCTCATATGTTTCTGGTAGCGAGTTGTGAATTGAAGGTCAAATGGTCAATATTGAATATGTCCAGATTCATTGGTTTCTGGAAGTGATTTGTACCTTTATTTCTGCTAGCGACTTGTCCTTATTATTGTCCAGATTCATTGTATGGTCAAAAGGTCAAAGGCGAGTTGTGATTTGTGGTCCTTTATTGAAAGCGACTTGTCATTTGTGTCTAAATCTGCCTAGCGACTTGTCTTTACAAGTCGTAGCGAGTTGTCTAAAAGTAAAAAGTCAAAAGCGACTTGCTATGGTTTTATCTGAAGCGATTTGTTTTGACAAATTGCTTATTGGTAGCGACTTGTTATGGTTTTATCCGTTGACCAGACAAGTAGCGACTTGTAGTAGCACTTGTTTCAAATAGCGACTTGACAGAAATGTGAGATGAAAAGAATGAAAGCCTCTTAACCAACATCAACCATTACTGCTATAAAACCATCGACTTTCATCAACAAACATCAACTTCAACAACATCTACCAATTTCTTTCTAATCATACACTCTGATGAGTGGCCTTTTACTCATCATTTTAAGCCCAAAAAACCCATAAAGTTGTCTAAAAACACTGAAATATAACCAATTATACTGCAGATATCCTTGGCATGTGTTTTTATGTATTTCAGGTACAAAGGATCGAAAACAGGACAAAAACGGACAGAAATGAGCCTGGAATGGAAAACGTGCATTGCAGACGAAGTCGGGAGTGGATTTTCAATATTTTTGGATCCTGGGACGCATATTTGGAGTGAGAGTGGGGAAAACAAACCCGAAACCAAACCCTAAACCCAATTTACCTTTTTTACCCCTTACCAAAAATCCAAATTCCTATTTTACCTTTCTAAACCTTATTTTTATTTACAACAATTATTTTTATCAAAACCAATTTTTATTAAAAATATTTTTCTATCTTTAAAAAAAAAAAAAAAAAAAAATTTATAACAAAAACACAAAAAAAAAAATACATTTACGTTACACATTTTTACAAAATACAAAAATAACACTTAAACCCTTAACCCTTTTTGAACCCCCCTTTTATATACCACTTGAACCAACCCAAACACATAAAACGTTTTTACCCATTCCTAGTTTTACCCAACTTTGACTGCCCAAAGGCAAAAGCACATACCCAGATCCTCAAACCCCTTTGGCGCCAAATCTCCTGTCCCTCTCACCTCCTGTCTCTTTCTCTCACAGAAGAGTCCAAGACTCATCACATGCTTCACCTTGCCATGTTGGCAATCCTAAAATGTTCCATTGGTGCAAGATATGAAGGGCTCAGATCGCATACCTTGGTGCCCAAGATGAGATGAATGTGTGAGATTGAGTCAAGAAAAAGCACAAGCTGTCCAACTCACTTCTCTCTCAGCAAACAAGCACAACCAGAAATAGACAAAGAAAGAAAGACAGAAGACATATTTTTTTGTATAAATAGACAATTAGGATCATTGTAAAACTTTGTCTAGAAATTCATGTTCTAGTACCACTTTTATTTTCTTGTCATTTACATTTCTTGTAACCTTTAATTTCAATGCAATTTAATTTCAGCTTTTAATTTCAGTTTATTTAAGTTATGCAGTATTGACTTTTTGTTCATGTTTTTGAAATCTGTCCATTGAGTTCTTAAGTAGTTTTAAACTCATTTTGAAGTTCTGGTTAGTGATAAAAACAGGTTGTTAATCTTTCAAAGCTTTCACAGTTTGTTTTCACTATTTTCTTACCCAAAAGGGGTGTTTGGAAAAGCTTCTTTACTCGGTCAAATGTCAGTTTTACTCATGTTCAATTTCTTAAATTAGTTTTAGAGTTCATGTTCAAGGTTTAATTAAGTTTTACAAAAGTTAGAACCATGTTTCAAAAGATTTTCAAGTATTTTTTTTTAAAAACAGTTGCAGCAGCACATCAGCAGCCTTAGATGGCTTTTCTTTTAGCTTATTAGCTTTAATATCAGCTTATTTAGGCTTAGTTTAATGCTTTTTAGTTATTTAGGTTAGACTTGCTTTTCATCCAGCTTATCTAATACTAAATGTTGCTTATTTGTCCCCTGTAGCTTTAGGAGTTCATCTTACGTTAGCTTCTATACCTAAACTGCTTATGTTCCCTTTAGATTAGTTCACCATTTGTCATTTTTCAGTTTTTTTCTGATTTATTAGTAGTAATCAAATAATTTAGCAATAGTTCTTATTAATATTGAAGCTTATTTAAAGTCTTGTCTAGGCTTTTGTAGCTTTTTCTTGTCCTTAGCAGCCACATTAGCCAAACAGCCCCTTATATTGCTGCTGCTGTACAAACAACTTGTTTTCAAGCTTTTCCATGTTTTAGTTTTTTGTAAAAAAGTCTTCATTTAGTCCTAAGTTAGTTTGGTAAAAGAAAATCAAGAAAAAAAAAATAAATGGCAAAAAGTGGGGTTGACCAGATTCGATCTTGAGTCTCCACGCTCACTATCTCAACAGCAAACAAACACATGCCTTACCATCTCAGCTAGATGTGTTGCTTGGTTGTATTTGGTTTATTTAATACTTAAGTCATTAGTACAGCTTTAGCTTATTAACTTAGATCCCTTTTTAACTGCTTATTTCAATAAGCAGTGTGCACATTTTTTATTTTCTTTAATTCAGTTTTATTTAAAGTATTTTTTGTAATTTTTGCAGATTTTTCCAAAAATGTTTAGTAATTTTTTATTAATTAGTTAATTTAAATTAGTTTTTAATTCATAATAAATAAAATAAAAGTCAAAAAATACCCGGCTTTTTCCAAAATCATTTTTTGTCATTTAGAATGTAGAAAAATTAATTTTAAGTTTGTAGGGTTAATATTTTTACATTTTCACTTTTTAAAGCGCGTGCGGGACCCGCACGTGCCCGATTTTAGGTTAATTACGTTTTTAAATAGCTTTAAGTTTTCCGTAGTTTCCCTTAGTATTTTAGATTAATTTTAGGACTTCCATAGATTTCCTTAGTGTAGTTTTATTGCTTTCCTTTAAATTCCCGTTTTATGTTTTATTGCACTTTAGTTAATTTTAAGTTTCCCTTTACGTTTATTGTTGCCTTAGATTAGTTTTTAATTTCCCGTAGTAGCTTTAGCTTACTTTACTTGCTTTATTTAAATTCCCGTCATTTAGTTTAAAATTCCAAAATTTAAAATTCTTTGTAATTCAAGCATCCTATCCCAAACCAAAACAACACCGTCAATTCACTCCTCGTTGGGAGACGACCCGGGTAACACTTGCCCGGTATCACTTATCGAGTATTCGCGGGTTTTTCGTGTCGACCTTTTTCCTAAAACGGTTGGTTTGCAATTCTCACGAGTTTATCGTGTATTTGGTATTTTCTACTATATCACACTCATAGAAAAGTAAAAGCTAACTAATCTCAGATTTTGTTTCGAGGTCTTAACAAGTTATATCAAAACCTCTAAGGGTCTATATCTCGAAACAAACTCATCATTGAACCCTCATGACTCGACTCTAAGATAAACGTGAATGGAATAATACATAAAAGGATCTCAGATTTGTTCAACAAGCACATCAAGTCATTAAGACTTACTTGATTAAACCCACTCATCATTGATATGTTTTTCACCACTATATCGAATGCATTGAATGAATCAAATAACAAGCATGTAAACTAATTTTCCTGATTCGTTTTATGTAATTTCGATTCACGGATTTTTTTTTAGTATTAAAAGGAATAAGATATTAATGATGAAGGTTCGATCTCAGTATGTTCCTTTTGTGTATCGTTTGAGGAGTTAACTCCATTTAATTTCTGAGTCGACAAGCACTAATTCATAACAAGTATTTTATGATTAGTTACTTTGCTCATTCAAAGATTCGTCAACAAATGAACGAAAATGAAAAAATTAATCTTACCCGTGAACCTTTGTTTGTTAAAAACTCTTGAAGTCGAATCAAATAGTTTGATGCCATCCCTGTGGCTACCCCATGTCCTTCGAATCAAAGACTCTCAAACCATCCCTGTGGTGAGGTCATTTTGATTAACAAAGATGTTATGCTTGGCTTGTGTTGGTGATTGACTGGGTTTGGTTTAAGGGAGAAATCTGATGGTGTGAAAAGTGTGGTGAGGGAGGCTTACATTCTGAGAGTGGGGCATGATATTGTGAGAGAGATTAGGGTAAAATGTGAGTTTATGTAATGTTTTATACACCTAATGTTTAGGGTTAAGTGGAAAGGGCTGTGTGCATTTTCTATGAATCGGTTATGATTTCTTTTGGGCCCAAGATTGATTTTGGATCTGGTGAGTATTGTCTATGATGGGCCGAATGGTATATTAGTAATATTGGATCGTGTTGTTATTGGATCACTAATGTTAATTGTTGTACTGGGCCGTATAGACTGCAATTGGATTTGGATTGGACCAGACTTAATGGACTATTGAACCGGATATGGGCGTTAACTGTTATATTACTTTGTTTTGAACCGGGTAATATGTCTATTGAATTGGGTATACTATTTGAACCGGGTTAAGACAAAATTTCTTATCTAAGACAGTTGATAATTTTTCTTGAATATGAGTTGCAAGTAGATGATGCGGTTTGACAATGAGTCTTGAGATTTGGTATGATAATGAGACTTGGTGTGATGAGGTTTGATACTTTGGTTTCTACATTTTCACAAAGGATATTATGTTGCGGCTTGATTTGATGGTTGAACAATGTTG
Source organism: Chrysanthemum seticuspe (assembly GCA_019973895.1). Lineage (NCBI taxonomy): Eukaryota > Viridiplantae > Streptophyta > Magnoliopsida > Asterales > Asteraceae > Chrysanthemum > Chrysanthemum seticuspe. Next base: position 69,499,467 of record BPTQ01000002.1, read on the forward strand.
ACTTCAGGGTTGCGTGTATTTGGTATTTCATATTTGGAAGTGAAGTGAGGTCTTCCGGGCGCGTTTACTTATTTAGTCTTCTTTCTTTCTACCCTTCCGCGAAGATGACTTGTTTGGGCGTTTAAAGAATGTGATAAAGACTTGGCTATTTAGTTATGTTTGTGATTCTTTCTCGCTTAACCCACAACGTAGCTATCACTTCGGTGTCTCATGCAGTTGAGGATACGTCAAGAGGTTTTGTACATTGGGTACACCGTTTCTTCTTCACAAGGATTAGTACAAGTTTAAGTAACAAATATGGGGAATTTCACTTCATGATCAAGTTTGGCATATCGGGTATACTTCACCATGTTGTCACTGCAATTGCCGACAGACTGCGTGAATGATGTGTTTACCAAAGTGTTTATTGAATGGTTGATGAGATTGTTGATGTTGGATAATGAACCGTTTATGAACCGCTACATGTTCCCCTAAAAACAGATATTCACCGAAACCACAGTTGTCATAACACATTCAAGCTAACATTGTTTACGGTTTTGTCTTGATTTTGTAAAATCCCGCGAAAGAACCTATTTCTTGGTTTAAATCATAGACTTGTAAAATCCCGTGACAATGGAAACATCCTGGTAATAGTAAAGTGCATTTCCGGATCTATCTTACGGTTTATTCTTGGTCTTATAAAATCCCGCGAAAGAAACTATTTCTCGGTTTAAAGTATAGAATTGTAAAATCCCGTGATGATTGAACCATCCTGGAGAAAGGGAAAGTGTAATTTTTGGATCTTATCTGATGCTGGTGCTACGGTTTCTTCTTCGGAGAAGGGATAAAGGATGTACTTCATGAATTGGATGTGTGTTTGGATTTTCTTCATGGCAGCTTGGTTATTTCATGGTTTTACGGGGTTATGTGCTTTTAACCATGGTCGGGATGAAAACCATTATCATAGTTCACTTAAAATGTCAAAGAAGGCTAGATTTGAGCTTTTAACCAAAAGATGTGACAACGGGGTTAATTCACTTTTATTTATTTGAGGTTGAAGTGAAATATCACAGGAGAGTGTACTTAGTATCTGAAGGTATTGGGGATGGTTGGATGAAGATTCTTCAAGATCCTTGTTCGAGCTTATTATAAAAAACGAAGACTTAGAAATCTAGTTATTTTTGGGTGTCTTTTACCTTTTCTTTTACCACTTGGGGGAATTCGGCTCTTACCACCACAAAATAACTATCACTTTAAGGAGTTACGTTGTAGTGCTCAGTGTCACATTCAATTGTGGATTTTCAAGAGGTGGTGTACGTCTATTACTTGATGGTTGGTTGGATGAAGAGTATAAAGTACTTAGAGATTCAATGGAGGATGAAGTCTCGGCACCACTCTTTGTTACATATGTGCAAGTTTAATTCACTAGTTCGGGTTAGTTTACTTCAGGGTCAAATTCATCATATTGGGTTTTCTCCATCTGCAGTCACAACAAAGAGCCTACTGAATAATAATGGGGTTGATTACAAGTTTGCCAAGAGAGGTTGAAAAGAGAGAGATAATGACGTTTGAACACAACAGTTCAAGCCTCGTACTCTGAAGAAAAGAAAAGTGTACGTTTTAGTGAGCTTTATCTTTAAAAGAAGATAAATCTTCTTATGATGTATGTTCACATCAATTCAGGCCTCGTACTTCATCATTATGATGTATGAACACAACAGTTCATGCCTCGTACTCTAAAGAAAAGAGAAGTGTACGTTTCAGTGCGCTTTATCTTCAAAAGAAGGGAAATCTTCTTATGACGTTTGAACACAACAGTTCAAGCCTCGTTCTCTAAAGAAAAGAAAATATTACGCTTCAGTGCGCTTTATCTTCTGAAGAAGAGAAATCTTCTTATTATGACCATTCTTATCAACATGCTTCATGCTTTTTCCATGCGCTTCAGTCATCAAGTGAACCGGACTACTGATAATTACTCTTATTCCACTTGCTCAATATAATGAAGATGTCAAAATCATGTGCTAATTTTGCGGGGGAGAAGTGTGAATAGAATACATTTGGATGATAATCACTTGCTTAATCAAGAATGGCATCTCCGTATGCAATTATTGAGGGGGAGAAGAAGTGTGAATTTTCTGCACGGTTGATTGATATTTGAGAATATATGGTCAATCGGCTCCTAACTCATGTAAGAACCGAGCTTCTTCTTATCGGGTCATCTTCACATGGTGTTTCTTCTAAGAGCCGTTGGGTGACATCTTCACACGGGCTGATATGATTAAATGACAAAGTGCTTCTAGTTGCTGGGCTGATTTCTTTGATGAACATCTTTCTGTTCTTGTTTGATTGGGAGGGATTTGAGTTAAGGGGATTTCCTTTATGTATGCTAACGGGAATGCATTTGGTGAGTTGAAGAGGTTAACTTTTGATCCCCAATTGGACAATCTTGAAGAAGGTTGAGTCTACAGTCGGTTCTACATTCTCTGCTACATGTTAGAAGACTAAAGACGAGTTGCATTTGATTATCTAAAGACTTCTTCTTAATCTGAGCATTTATCAAACAGATTGTCGGTTTAGGGGAGAGCACTAATTGGGGGAGAGTGAAATGTCGAATTTAATTGCCAATTAGACCTGCTCGTATTCTTCAGCAAGTTGATTCTCACAAAGACTTCTAAGGTTCTTCTCAAATGATTTCGAGTATATGGGCTTACAATGTGTTGCTGATTCTGAAGCATCAAAACCATCAAGGGGGAAGGAGACACGTATCTAAATGCGAGTAAACTTGATGAACTTAATTCTTCTAAGTGACTGAAGATATCCCGGGAAGAAAAATGTCATGACCGCAGAGAAACTCAAGGTTTTACTCATCAAGGCTTTTAGTGTTATTATTCAAACGACGTGGGGGAAGTGATGTAAGAGAAAGTTTATGAAGATAAAAAGTGGTACACAAGTGTGTGATGATTACAATGTTATCGCAATCATCAGGGGAGAGAGAATTGTGTACATTGGGGGCACTCAGCTGTCTCACTTGAGAGCTTAATCAGTGATTCAGAGATATAATCACTTACTCCGGAATTGACGTTCACAGAGATTGTCATCCGCAGAGATAATCGATGATTCGGCCTGCTTCTTCAATGTTATCGATTATTCTCTCTTTGGGCATTCGGGTACTTCGGGTTCTTGAGCTTCATACACTTTCTTCAGGGGGAGAGAAAAGTATACATCGGGGTTATTCTTTGGCTATTGGACTTAATCTGCTACTTCGATGGTATAAGTTTCTTTGTCTTCGGGTATGTGTATTCGGGTTCGTGAGCTCTAGTCTAAGAGACTGACTGCATCAATTCATCTACTCGGGGGAAGTGGTCTCTTGACAACTCGTTGGGGATGCATTGCTTCAGACTTCAGTGGTAATGAAATATGAGAAGAAATTTAAAGAGTGGGATGATACGTTGCTGTTCTTGTTGATGATATAACCCCGAACGAAGAATCTCGATTTTCGTTCTTAAAAGGAGTAGCGGGATGTATGATAATGGTGTGCTTCTCTGTGCACCTGGCTAAGGCAAGCTTGAAATAGAGCTTCAAATTTACTCATCTAATGGATTTTCGGTTTGGGGGGAAGCTGCCAAAGTCTCTCTTTCTCAAAGGCTCGGGTTCTTTCTTCTATTCTGGAGCCTCGGAGGCTTTGGTGGTGGAAGTTTAAGAGATGACGAATTCTATCTTCTACGACGTGCTGTTCGATATCCTTATCTCGGTACTCGTATCATCATCTTCTTAAATTATATCATCTACTCTATCTTTGTAAATATTTATTAAAAAGCAAAATACAAAAATATAAAACCAGTAAAAGAAAATAGAAAAATATAAAACCAACAAAAACCCATAAAAATCATAAAATTTGAAAAATACCAAAAATGTGTTTTCTCAAGGCATGTCTTCTTGTATTGATAACATCTGCGGTCTTAGAAATGTCATTCAACAATGGCACGGGACCATAGATGAAGTTCGAGCAGAAGGTGTAAATATTTATTTTCAAAACATGTCACAAATCAAATGGCTTACAGTTATTTCAGACTGTAACCCGTGCTTCAAATGATGGCTTGCAGTTACTTCAGACTGTAACCCGTGCTTAAACCATGACTTGCTATTATTTCAGATAGCAACCCGTTCTTCAAAGGAGGAAAGTGCTACGCTTAAACAATTTTCAAAATATTTCGTGCACTTATCCTAAAACAAAATGAGGAAAGTATGTCGAAGGACTGCTGTTCCTACTCAAATATTTTTCCTTCAAAATTCTTCAGAAAAATATTTGCTTTAAAAACAATCAGATTCAGAGTTTTTATAAAATTTGCAAACTCAATCAATGACTTCAGCGCTTTTAAAATTTTCAGAAAATGAGTCATTGATTGAGGGGGAGAATGTTTTCAAATTTATATCATCTAACGGACTTTCTTAATCATCCTACGTGCTTATCTGAAAAAATATAATTGCCTATGTTGAAGGACTAGGTTTCTAGGATGTGATTGTTAGGATTAGATGATTATAGATTGATGAACACATTATTCCCATACCTTTTGTGATCTGATTGATATGTTGAATTGACTTTTATTAGTCGATTAATATTTGGGTGATGTCGACCACCATATATCTGTATGTGTGTTCACTAACGTATGCAGGTATATTGGTATATAACAATGTTCCCGATCCGGATCCCACAATTGAAAATGATTGGATGCCGAATGGAAAGGGTAACTATATCTTGTGTTGACAAATGAAGAAACGGAGCTTAATTGGACTTCTATGGAGAGTTGGCATGAAAAAATGCAACGTAAGAGGTCTCACTGCATCAGCAGATGGTTTTCTTCATCAGCAAATGAAGAGACGGAGCTTAATTCGACCTCAGTTGGCATTAAAATGCAACGTAAGAAGTCTAACTGCATCAGCAGACGGTTTTTCTTCCAAGCCCTACAGCAACAACATAAGCTTCTCAACCACCTAACCTATATTTGTGCAGAATACCATTTTTAAACAATTTAAAAAATAATAATAAAAAAAAAATAATTTGATTAAATTGTTTTGAAAATGGAAAATACTGTTTTGAAAATTAATTTGACTTAATCTTGAAATCACCGGACTTCATTTTTTCAAAACTTAAGTCACTCAATCATCGACTACGGTCATCGATTGAGGGGGAGAGTGATTTAAAATTAAATATTTTCAAACGATATTTTTTCATAAAAGTCCGTTTGTACAAAATAAGTGGTGATCTAAAGATTTAATGTTATGTCATGGTATGATTTTTCTTTAAAACTCAAAGATCTCTCAAAATGAATTTTTTTCTGTTCTTGTTTGATTGTGAAACTGTTTTATTTTACTTAAAAGATCTCTTAAAAAATTATCATACCTGACACTAACAATCTCTAATGTCTTAAATTGATTCTCATCAGTCTATTTCAAAATTTTTAATCTTGCCACGTCTTGCCCCAAACTTTTCTAAATGATTTAAATCAGATGGGATCACAAATATCAAATGGTTTGATATTTTTGATCGTGATAGAGATCGTGATTTAAATCTCAAATCGGTTTTAAAGGGTGATTGTTTCAAAGCACTCCTTCCTTCATGTGCCAAACGATTTTGAAATACATAATGCACATGATTGTGGAGGAGCATTTAACCAAAAACCAGAAGAGTATTAAACAAGGCCACATATTCTCCCATGTTTTCCAAACCTTATTAAATCACTTGGGATCCAAAATCTCAAAGGGTTTGAGATTTTTGATCGGGGGAGAATTTGTGATTTAATAATGAAACTTGAAAAAAGGTGATCATTTGATTCAATTGTGCAAGCTGCTCTCCCATATGTGCTAAACACTTTCGAATCTCGAAGCATATATTGAGGGGGAGCATTTCATAAGAAAATAAACTACCAAGGTACAAAGATTTCTATGTTTCAATATAAAGTACCTTGATTGATTTTCTAATGGTTTCTTAATGATTTTTGTGATCGTGGTTGTGCTTCAAAAGAACTCTTTCCTCTATGTGATAAAATCGTTTCAAATATCCTATGCACATATTGAGGGGGAGAATTTACCAAAGAAAATCAAATGGCTTTTTCCATGGAAATTGTGAGAAATAATTTATTTCAAAAGAAATCTTGTCTCCATGTGCTAAACAATTTATAAAATCATATGCACATGTTTAGGGGGAGCATTTCTAAAAGATCAAAACAATTAAGGTACAAAATGCTTTGATATTATATCACAAGTACCTTGATTGATTTTCCAAATGATTTTTCAATTGGTTTTGAGAAGGAAAGAACAATACCAAAAGACCGACCAATTTACTTTATGCATGGTGTTATAAGGATGGTTAGGTTAGGTATTCGTTCCCATGATCCCACCAGAGCCGGAGGGATCTACCCAGGGACAATCTACTAGATAGTGTAGAGTCCTTAGGTATGATGAAAAAAGGAGAAAAGTGAGATATGGGAAGAGTGCGGACTGAGATAGAGCTAGAACTGGAATAAACCCAACAAGGTTCTAGTTATGAAGTCTCGGTAAATACTGAAGGTGTTGAAGAATGAAAAAGAATTGAATGTGAAAAAGGGTGAAAAGAAATAGCCCTCCAATAATTCAACCTTAGGGCAGTAACCAGGTTCAATACATATGCTACTGGTGGTTACTAAGGTAACACTGGTATTGAAGACAAGACGTCATGGACCCAGTGACGCACTGCACTACAACTTCCCAAGCCACTCAAGTTCCTCTTAAAAGGACTTGTTTCATTCTCACAGGGAACCAACATAATCTATCGACTTTCTCTTAGAGATCGTTGATATTGAAGAAGGATACCCTCTCCCTAGTCTCCGGCATAGGAACCAAATGTGCAAAATTGAGTCTAGAGCCAAGAGATCATCCACAATATCTCAGTAGGACACTAAATTAATGAAGACTTGCTGTTTCACACAATGTGGAAAGTAAGAATATATTATGAGTCCTACGCATTATCCTTGTGCTATTGCCAGAACATCTGACTGATATGTAAAAGTATTCACGATGAAGATGGAAATCCTTCTAGAGCCAACATCAAACAAGCTATTAGTGGGTGACATGTGAGATCTTTTCCAAAGATCAAGCTTGTGACAACTGGATAGAAACAATGGGGCGATTCACTCGTGAATCAACCTTGGTCCAGGAATTGAATTGACGAATACTTTTGGAAAAACCGTTCGATGTGCAAATCTTCTTTTCTCTAGCACATCGAATGTGTATTCATTTTCAAACACAAAAAGTATCTCTGATTGAAAAATACTTTTGGAAAAACCGTTCGATGTGTAAATCTCTTCTTTTCTCTAGCACATCGAATGTGTACCCTTTTCAAATACAAAAAGTATTTATGATTGAAAATTGATCTTTCTCATAAAACCTTCGTCGTATTGCAAAACTCTTTCTTCTAAGCAATACATGATTGTTTTCAAATTAATTTTTCATCAATCAGTGAATCTCAATTCGCTGGTTCACTCACTCTGTGTTGTCCTCTTTGAGACGTTCCGGTTTGAGAACAGCTAGAACAGCTGCGAAACCCTATCAAGGAGACTCTTAGGAATTCTACCTGATCACAGGCAGTACTTGTACTGATCAATAGGGAACCGTGGGCCGTGTACCTCAATTCAACGAAAGTGATCAAAGACACTTTCGTGTGTTTTATTGATAACTGTTGTTTGCAGGTACATTTGGACGGTTGCAGCTGATCAGAATTGAGGAGTCAATCCAAAGCCGCATGCTCACAACATTTACACTTAATTAAATAAATCATGACTGGTGCATATCTACAGAACCTGGCTACTGCAAATATCATGAACCAGTAAAGCTTCCGCTACTCTGATGAAAAGATGTCATGATCCAAAAGGTGTGAGCATGTCGGTCCGAAAGTCACAACAACACATGATGGCAACACAACAAAGGGTGATCCAGAGATTTACTGTGGCTGATGATCTCAAAGAAAGCTCGAAGATCATCAAAGATGTGGATCAGTTCAAAGACCTCCATTGAAAGTACAAAACTATGCGGACTTTGAAGAATCGCTACTAAAGCACAAAGATTGCGGAACTTGAAGAATTGAAGTCTACGAGCTCGAGAACTAAATTCAAAGAAAGAATGCTAGGGTGCAAAATGTATTTCATGGGGTGACCTCCCTTAGGGGGAGATTGTTAGGAATTGGAAATTCCATGTTAAAGTGTCGGTCACCCCAATTATGGTCTAGCATATGTTAGCTTGTAGACATGTCGTTATTTACGTTATTTAGTAGTTTATTAGTTAGTTTATAGCGTAGATTAGTTTAGTGTAACACCGTGGAGGAAGGACGGGTCTTTACCCACTGTATGCCTGATCCACAGTCGATAGGAGGACGTATTCATTGTAACTATAAATACCCCTTCCATTCATGGAAGGGGTGGTGCTTCTTTTAATCTAATCTTTCATATTTGTAAACCAAGTCTCTACCAAGAAACACCCTCTCATCTCTTTCTCTCTCAAATGGCTAACATGTATTTCCATCATCCAAGACCACTCGAATCATCAAACACAATATATTTAAGATCCTACACCCATTCATCCCACAGGAAAAGGAAAAGAGTTGAATCTGAGCCTGAAGCCAAGGTCTCTGGTTTTGACTACAACAAAGAGCTACCTGAAGGGGTGAAGTTTGTTAACTGCTTGGTCATAGAAGAGCCTGAAAAAGGACTCTTCTCCGTTAATGTTTATGCAAACCAGACACTCCAAATATGGAGCGATATTGATCATGCTGGTATGGCTACAATGCTGAGTTACTTGACAGTGGCTTCTCAAATTCAGTCCCCTTAAAACATCAGGTTATGTGCTGACCTGAATGCTAAAGTAAGAGACCATCCTGACAAAGCAACTCTTCTATCAAAGAAGCCAAAGCTTGAAGCACTGAGAATCCATATTATATAACATCACTGTTGTTCATCTTTTGTGCTAGTTGGTTAGGAACTTGTAATATCTAAATAAACGATATATGTTTTGTTAAGATTAGTGTTCCTTATTATGTTTACTAGTACATTCAGTGTAAGAAGAAGCCTCTTACTCACTGACACTGATCAAAATATTTAGGCTATTTCTATATCCAAATAGGAGGAGACTGTTGGGTTAACAACCAGGATCAGTGTCATCATTGACAAGAAGAAAGCTCCCTTGTATCTTACTCAAAAATAACCTATGTAAAGAGAGACAAAATAAATCAGTATTTTGTCTTCTGTAACTTTGTCAGTTTGTCCTCTAGGATAGAGTCAAAAACTATACTTGTATAAATAGCCATAAGGTTGGAGTGAAAGATTAAGCTTGTGCATTAATTGTGAAAAACACACACAAGCATCTTTCACTCCTCCAAATACGACTATGTCCCTGAGATAGCTCAGTGGTACCTAAATAGTTGTGCTTAGACTTAACTTAAGCTTAGTGAGGAGTTACACAATACTTGTCATTTCAATCCCAAGTATTGTTCCGCAAGTACTTGGGTAATGTATTCTTTTTAATTCGTTTTAATAAAGAATATAAACGTTGGAAAATATCCTTTGTGTTTTATCTTGTTAAAACTTATTTTAAAGTTCTTTACTTCGGTCATGATTCATAATTAGTATTATTTACTGTTTTAGCTATTTATGAAAAGGGAACAACAGATACTACGTTACTTGGCGATCCCGGATAGTCTAGAGGAGAGTTACAATTCATAGAATTGGGGAATTTAGCACCGCCCTATGACTAAACAAAATACAACGCACCAATTAAGATGAGGATATGACAATTCAACCGACCAATAAGAGATAACTAGAGAGTAAGAACATCTAAGTAAACACATTTTTAATCATCATAAGAGCACACCTACATTAACATAGCCTATCTTTACCTTTCAATAGTTTAATTAGTTAATTCGTTTTATTAAAAGTAGTTAAAATTATACCCCGAGATATTTACTTGCTTTCTAAACAATATAAAAGACTAAAAGAATCTTCCTCAACCTTACCTTCTCTTCATACATCTCTTCCTATCATCTCTATTCCCATAGAGAATGATCAACCCCCTGGGCTTACCCCATACTACACTACAACGATTAGGTACACTGCCTAGAGGGTTGTAAAGCTTGCTCGTACAAAAGTAAGTCTTTCGACCCCGAACTCCGCTATCAGTTATCAAAACTTGATGCGAAGAATATCACATTTCTTATACAGCAGTTTTGGCATTTTAGCACTCATTTTAGGTATCAGACCCTAAGAATCTAACATCTTCTTGATAACCACGTCCAAATTGTTAAGAAGGTAATCACAACCTGCATATCAGTTAAATAATGTTGAGGATATTTAAAAAGTAATTCTTTAAACATGTCTCATGCCAAGTAAAGGGTTTCATCTGATTCTTGCTTAAAGTTCTTGATTTCTTCTAATTTCTTTGCAGTTTATAATGGTAGAAAATACTTGTTTAAAAAATTGGCCTTGAGGTTGGCCTATGTAGTGATACTTCTAATGGGAATGGTCTTAACCCAACTATATTCTTGTCCATTAAGTGAAATTGGAAAGACTCGCAACATGAAATGGTCTTCTCCCACATAAGGCATATGAAACACATCAACGACCTCGAGCACTTTTTCAATATGCTCGATAGCATCCTCATTTTCTGTACCACTGAAAGCATTATCGCGTAGCTCCTTGAGAAAGTGCCCTTTTAGTTCAAATATGGTTTCTTTCTCGAATCTTGGCCTAACAATACCCGAACCATAACCATCTCGGGTTTGAGTCGTATATTCCTCCATAGTCTTATTAGCCATCACTTCCTGATCCTGAAATAAGTCAAGATACTACAGTAGAATAGGTTTTACAGAATATAACTACGAAAAATAGAATACAAAAAACTAAAAACTTCTGCTATTTAGAATGTCAATACGCCGTATTCAGATAACTGAATACGCCGTATTGAACTTAAATAATTCAGATAACTGAATACGCCGTATTGAACTTAATATGATGTATGTATTATCAAAACTGAATACTCCGTATTCAATAAATTGGATACGCCGTATCGATTAAATCAAACAGGAGCTCAAACAGCAGAATCAGTTTGACAGCAAACACAAATAACTAAAAACAAACAAGCAAACAAAATTACTATCTAATAAATTTAAACTAGAAAACAGAAAAACACCAATGAAACTAGTAAAAAGATAAAATCACTCCCTGACAACGGCGCCAAAGACTTGATGTGTTCTAATAGGTCTATAAATTTTATACCAAGTTTTACTATTTATATTTTGCCAAACTAACCTATAGACTAACACCAACGGGTAGTGTACCCGATTAATGTAGCTAGTTGGGTAAGTACAGATCGTTCGTCAGGAGTGAATTTCTAATATAATAATTCCAAAGGTATTCTACTCTACTAAATTAACCTAAACTAACGTGGAGGGGGGGTTCAGCCAGACAGAATGGAACGAATTTGGTTACTAATAAACAAATAAAGCAAGTGAATAAACTAAATACGCACAAAACAATCGATAGAAGTAAGAAAACACTAAATCAAGATAGGAAGAACGTGTTAACCAAGTATATTCCAATTAAGTATTAGTGATATGTTTTACTAGTTCAATGGTCCCTCGTTGGTGATTTACTAATGAAAGCTAGGTGGTTCTTCTCCCTAAACTTGAGGCTTATATATAGGTTAATCTCGTCACAACTAACCAAGCCCGCATAACGCACAACACCATCGATTATAATCTATCTAGGCTATGATATTCCAACCTAGATTTCATTGAGGTTTTACCAACTTATGGCCTAATAGTTATCTATCTACTAGTAGTCTATAATCCACTTAACTAAAAAATGAGAATAAAATACTATTTATGTCCTAAGATATTGATTTGTGTCAATTATATTATATTTATATTCTCCAAGGAAATACAAAGGAAATATGTATTTCCGGATTGTTTCCCAATGAAGGTTGAATGGAACTTGTGATTCGAGTCGCGATTTTGTGAATTGAATAGTGAAAAAGTGGATAATTTGGATTTTTAAACTAAAATTGATAATCATAAACTAAAAACAACTTAATAAACAAAGGAAACAATTATATAACGCAAACGTAAGAAAAAACGTAAAGAAAACCTAAAACGAACAAAACCCGGGCTAATCCCGAGCTTTAAACATGAAAAGGTGGAAAATTAACCCTAGAAACGTAAAACTATTTTTCCTATGTCCTAAATTATAAAAGAAAAATTTAGAAGAAGGACTTTATTTTTTTTCTTTTATTTTATGTATTATGATTTTTAAACTAAAATAAAGAAATTAAATGATTAAAAATAGTAAAAGAAAAGAGAAAATTATGAAACTTTTACTAAAAATACTTTAGAGTATATTGAGTATAAGAAAAATAAGATTGGGATATTAGCTTATACGGATAAGCTGTTAAAAAGGCAAAACAGCTTATAAGCTTATTAGGCTAAAACGTATATAAGAGAATTGTTTGTGTAAGACTTGACGAGAAAAGACCCAAGGGCATGATGGTAGTGTTGTGTGTGGTGTGTGTGCTATAAAGGAGAGGTCTAGGGTTCGAGCCTGGCTCACCCTGGAACTCCCTTTTTATTTTATTTTTTTGATTTTCTTTTTACAAAACTAAACAAGCTAAATAAGATAAGGCAACTGAAAATGTATTTTGAAACTTAAAAATAAGTTGGAAAAAGCAGAATTAAGCTAAAAACTAAAAATGGACTAAAATCAATAACAACACAACTTATGGGTCTAAAAAGCTACAATAAGCTGCTCCTAAAGACTTAAAAAGCTACTAGTACTAAGGACTAACCTAATAAGAAGATACAAGCTATAAATAAGCAATTAAACTACCCTAATAAGATGAAACCTTCAAGAACAATAATGCTAAATAGCAAATCCAAACAACCTGAATGTCTATTTTCTAGCTTAAGTACCAGCTTAACCACTTTAAGCAAATGGTTCCAAATAGAGAATAAGCAAATAAAAACAACCAAACAAATGATTTACCAAATTTCAATCACTACTGAGCTTATATGAGCTTATTGCAGGCTTTTGAAAATTGCTCTTTGACATAGTTCACTTTAATGAACCTTTACAAGTTGTGACAACCTTAGTTTAAGCACAAAATTAAGCAGTTCAATGATCACCAATTTCAAAACAAACTGAAAACAGATTAGGTTTAACTTCCCAAAAGCAAATAAAACCACTTATTACACTTAGTTGGCTTATTAACAAGCCATTATTAGATCTGATAACAGGCTAAACAGACAAGTATTTTTTGGATTTTTTTACTTTTGAAAAAGTTAAGTAAATGTAATTTGACTCTACCACTGGATTCCTAATACCAAAATCAGACTTGGTAACTAATTTAGACACTAAATATACATCTAAACTTGATTCAACAATAACTTATCATATTTCTAACTGACCCTAAACCTTTTCTCAGACTACTTTATAAAAATAGGCTCAACTGACTCAAACTTAAATCAAACTGATTCAATTGACTTTAAAACTACTTAATACACTAAATTGAAACTGGATTTGAAAAACTCAAATGACCAAAATGACTTTTAGACTAAAACACCCCTTATGCCAAACACCCTTAATAGGGCAGTTTTGGTTTTGAAAGTAGATTAAGCAAATAACTTGTTGGTTTCTATTTCAAAATGACTTATTAATACCTTAAAACTTATTTAAGCTGACTTTAACACTAAATAAGCTATGATTAAGCTAATGCTAATTATGACTTATTTTTTACTTTTTCAAGAGATTTTATTATGAAAATGTAACAAGGACTAAAAGTACTGAATTAATCAAAGCTAATAAACAAAATAAGCAGATCTAAACACAATTTAAGTAGATAAGCACATAATTAAAGTAGTAAAAGTATATAAGCACTATAGAAATAAGCTAAAAAGTCACTTACTTAAGCCCTTGCTCTAAACATGGCCATATAACAAATCTACAAGCTCCAGTTTGTCAAAGACAAGCTGGTATAGTCCAATAATCCTGTCCTTCTTTGGCTTATCATCCACAGCTTATTAATAAGCTTGCTTTGACTTTTATTGACTTTTTTGGAAATTGAACAAATAATTGACACAAGCCTTACAAAAAGCTAATAAGCTTTCATAAGCTTGTATAAAAGCTGTAAAAAGCTTAAACGACTTATTACTACTCTATTTTTATCATTTTAAAAGCATTTATAAAAACAGAAATTTAAATTTAAAACAATTGAAACAAACTATAACTTTTATTAATATCAAAAGATGGTTACAAACTTTAATAAACTGAATTTAAACTAAACATTACAATGAAAAAGTAAATTGACATGAAAACGACCCTAAAACATAAATGATAATACAAGTGAGAAGAGGGGGTATTTATTGTTGAGGTGAGGGTCTTCTTAAGGTTTCTGAGAAGGATCCAGAAGTTTGATCTTGGCCTTTCAATCACTGCATCATCATTCCATTTGCTCACATCCGTTGGATTAACTCTCCATGTATCATCATCCAATAAAATTTGATGGGATTGCCAGCATGGCATTCCCTCTTCCATGTTGTCAAATGGATAGATTCTTAGTACTAAGCTAAAGGGTACAGTTGGTATTTTATGTGAGGAAGATGATGAATAGTGCACATTATATTTTGGTGGGGAAGGGTAAGAGTATATTATATATTTGTTTCACTGGGATAAAGTGGGGTTTGACTTGGGTTGTGTTACGGGTTATAAAAACGGATAAGGTTAGTTTGGATTTTGGGCTTGGTGGAAAATGGGCTATGGATGGGATTGGGTGGATTGGGTTTGGTATTTTGTTTTAGTGATAAAAAGAAATAAGTTAAATGTAGGATTTTAATTAAACTTGGTTTAAGGTTGAAGGGTGAATTTTGCCAACTTTGCAAAGTTCATTCAAGGACTATTTTTGACAATTGTTGATTCTTCAAGGTAGATCCTGTCATTGTAAGCATAATTGTGATCCAAACTCAGAAATTCTTCCCCGACCTTGGCTTTTTATCCTCTTTTCATTCGCGTGCTCGGTTTTGCGGTTTTTCCTTGATTTTTGTCTTTTTTATAATATTCGTACCTGCACATGTGATAAGTGTCTAAATACTCATCATTTTTGTACCGTTTAGAATGCCAAAAACATCTGAAAACACTCAAAAATGCATCAAAATGATAAAAATATCACAAATAAGTGTTTTATGTGTTTTAAATGCAAAAATATCAAAATCAGATGAAAAACGTATCAAGTTTGCATAATTGGCAGTTTTAGTCCCCCAATTTCAAAAGTTGTCAAATTTAGTCCCTGGTAAATTAAAATAAAGTAAAATATCATTTAAGGTCCATGGGATTCAAAAGTTATTAAAACAAACCCTTCAAAGTTTAAAAATTGCAAAATTACAACTTTGGTCCCTCAAGTTTGAAAAATGTCAAAAATAGTCCTTGGATATTTAAAAAAAGTGAAAATTATCAAATATTATCCTTGTACTATTAAAGTTTGTCAAGTTTGGTCCTTGTGATAACTTTGGAAAAGTGGCAGTTTTGGTCCTTTAACTTTGCAAAAATTACAACAATGGTCCTTGTGTTACCAAATGGCCCTTTGTGTATTTTGATCCCCTGCCAAAACAAAAGAACCCCTGTCAAACCTGTGACCCCCCCATTGTGAACCCCCTTCATATTAATACCACCAGGTCAATAAAAGTCAAATACCAGGGCACTGTGCAACTCCCTCACATATACCCGCCAAAACCAGACACCTCTCAAACCACCCTGGTTTCCACCTTTCCACTTGCTTCTTCCACCTTTCCAGCTGTATAACAACTCCCCTCCACCTCCACAATCTCCCAAACTTCATTAATGCAAGAAACCTACTACTAAGACTTTTCCCGCCAAACTCCACATGGACGAATATGATGATTTTGTCCAATCCAATGGTTGGAATGAGGTGGGATATGTTCAGAGATGTCGACAAAGCCCTAAAAGATCATTATAAAGAGAAGAAGAAGCAATGTGGGATAATATCTAGTTTTTTTAGTTAATACATGTCGTTTTAATAAGTTTTCAATTTCCAATGTAATTTTCAGCTTTCAAGTCTTTGTTTAATCATTTTCAGTGTAATCTAAAACCTTTTTCAGTTTCAATTTCAGTTAAGTTCCAAAATTTCAGTTTGTGCAATATTTTAAGTCAAAAATCTCATGTTATGTTAATGTTGTTATTAGTTGTTAATATGGACTGAGTAAGCTAACTTAAGCTCCTAGATAGCTTTTAAAAGCTATTAGAAACCTTAAAACTCAGCTTAGAAGTAAAAACCAAAATTTACCAAAAATACAAATAAAATAGATAAAAATCAAAAATCACAGGAGAAATGAGCAAGAAGCTGAAGCAAGTTGATTATTGGATGGGAATGGGTTAGTGAACCTGTGGAGGTTCTATAGGAAGTATAATTTGGTCCTTGTTCTTGGTTATCGGCTGATTCTCACTTGTAAGCCTTTTTGAGCATTTTGTGCATTTCAATATTTAAGTCAGTCATTAGCTTAAATTATTGTGTTTCTATGTTTATGAGTTATAATTAAGTAGAATTAATCAATAAAACAGTTTGTTTGCTCTTTAAAATTTGTAGTTACTATAAATTTTAGTTTAACAGTTATTAGAGCATAATTGTCAATTCTTAGTTTAATGTTGTTATGGTTATTGTTTAATGCTTATTTAATCTTATTATATGATATTATAAGTTCTTTAATAAAGTTCATGGTCTTAATCTGTGTTTTGCTTTGAAAAACATCAAAACAGTCTCAATAAGGGGTGTTTGGATTTGCTAGTTTAACTGTTTAAGAGAGTGTTTGTGTTATTGCTTATTGCTGTTCTGTGTCTCATTGGTTCATAATAACTCATAGACACCAAGAAAACCAGTCCTTATTTAAGAAAAAATCAAAAATACTTTTAATCTCATTTCTATAGTTAACTATTAGGATTTAGGAAGTAAAAATCATCATATTTGTTTAAAACTTGATAACTTAGCTTAATTTCATCATACTTTAGGTTAATATAACATAATTAATAAGTAGGATCGATTTAAAGTTCACTTTAGTCAACTTTAGTGTTTAATTCAAAAAGTCAAAATTTCAGTTTTTCAGTTTTTGAATAAAATAGATTAATTTATATAGGACTTAATATTAGTTTTCAACATTTGAGCTTTTGGAATAGTAAGATACAACTGCTCAACTTTATAATAGTATTTTTTATAATTTTCAATGAGCTTATTACACAGCTTTTTACTTAGCTTATTTTAGAACCTTTTTCAAATATGTGTCTTGTGCACAGTTGAGTTAGCCACTTTCATAAGCTCACACAGAGCTTATTAGTGGGGCCCAGGCATTGAACCTTGGCTTTTTGGAAAGCTAACTTAGCTGTCTTAAGGTTCCAGTGCTTATTTTCAATTTTCTAGCTTATTTGATAGGGCTGCAATAAGCTTAAACCTTGTCCCATAACTGTCTTATAACAATAAGAAGCCAAGTGCTTATTTGCTTATTTCCATCTTATCAGTGTGCTTATTTGTGTATTTTATCCTAATATAAGTTCATTTAGCTTGTTTGTAGCTTATTATACTTTTGTTTCCAACTGTGCAGCTTATTTGAGCTTAAATAATCAAAATAAGCTCATAAGCAAAACTGTTGAGATTTTTAGCTTCTAAATAGCTTATTTTTAAGTTTAAAAATTTTCGTCTTTATTAAAGTTACTTAATATAAGTAGTATAATAGTTTTCAAAAATAAAAATCCCAAAAATATCATTTTTAAAATAGTGATAGCGTTTATTTAATATTAATTAACTTTTTAAATTTTATTTTCAGCTTATTATTAAGCACTTTCAGTTTTTATAATTTTCTTAGCTTTCTGTCACCATAGGATATTTTTAAAAAAAGTTTCATAATTTTCCTATTCTGTTTAGTATTTATTAAAATTCAAAATAGTTAAAAAGTATTACATAATTAGTAATAAATAAATAAAAAACATAAAAAATATCTTTTCAGTTTTAAAATTAGTTTTATAATAGTCTAGATTTTTCCAAGTTAAAATTTCATTTTTCCAGGTTAATTTTATATTTTCTTTTATTTAAGTGTATTATAAATAGTAATTAATTAATAATAAATAGATAAAAAGTGTAAAAAATATATTTTCAATTTTAAAATAAGTTTTATAATATTTTAGATTTTTCTAAGTCATAATTTCATTTTTCTAGCTTTATTTCATATTTTATCATATTTTAGGTTATTAATAAATAGTTAAAAATAGTTTTTAATTAATAATAATTAAATAAATAGTGTTAAAAAATAATTTTCTTTTTCCAATAATTTTCTTTTATTTTTAGGATTCCAAAAATATCATTTTCATATTTGTAGGTCTTTTATTTCTTAAAACTCGCGTTTTATTTCATACGTTACGTAATTTAATAAACGTACGTATTTAAGTTTATTTAAACTGATTGTTGTGCTTTACAATTCTGTATCTAAATACCATTCCAATCAATCAGTAGTGTAGTTATCAATCAAAATCATTACTGATCATTATCCTTAGTGATCATCCTATCATCTGAAAGTTTTGAAACACCATTCAGTCTCCGTGGGACTTAACGACCTGTGGAAACACTATACTCTCCAGATCTTAATTGCATTGGTTTCTGAGCTGTTTGAAGTTTATTACGGTTGACCATTCACAAGTGGTTAGCTTGTGTGATAAACTTGACTGTTTGGAAGCGAATCAAATTTTGGCGCCGCTGCCGGGGAGGCTTTAGCGTGTTCTAAACCTTTTTCAGACCCGTACTTGCACATATACCACCTTTTGTAAACAAATTTTTGTAAAGTTATCAAAATCAAAAAGTTCATTAACACTTTTCCTAAAGTGTTAACAACACCAAAAAAAATATAAAACAACAAGACAATCGTAACGTTTTCTAGCTTGTGTTTCCTTTAAGGTGATTCTTAAAGAGATACGATTTGGTTAAACGAGACGATACCAAAAATATTGTCCAAAAGTTTTTAAACCTTTAGCACATATCCATACCTACGTCTTTTCAGTGGTACTTAATAAATACATAAAAATCAACCACCGCAAATCAAGGCAGTACACCTACCAACTGGGGGTGTGAACATTAATAAGTTCCCGAACAAAAGATTTAAAACTTGCCTTTGCGTCCTTGTGATTTGGTGTACCTTTTCCAAAGAAGCCATTTCATTTGTGATTATTGGTTTAAGTTCACTTGTCGTTTTGCCTCGCATTTGTTTTTGAAAATTGATTTTTATACTTAGTGCATGCGCACTCGTTCTTCCAGTTCTACAAGTCCACTTTCTGAGCTTGCAAATATTCCTCGTAGACGTAGAGGACGTTCTGCTCCTTCAGCCGTGACTGAGGAACGTCTAGCACAACCACCCCCTGTCATAATGGCAGAAGACAAACCGATGAATGATCTTCTCCAAGCACCCATCGAGGGTTACGGAGATGCCATTATTGTCCCAGCCATCGTGGCTGATACCTTCGAGCTCAAAACCGGGTTGCTTAATCTTGTAACCCAAAGCCAATTTTATGGTTTTGAGCGGGATGATCCTCATGCACATATTCGATGGTTTAACAAGATTGCATCTACCATCAAATACAAGAATGTCCCACATGAAGCAATTAAGCTTCTTCTGTTCCCATTCTCTCTAGAGGGACAAGCCCGGAATTGGCTTGAGAAACAACCCCCTCGTTCCATTGAGACATGGGAGGATCTAGTCACTAAGTTTGTTAACGAATTCTATCCTCCATCCCGAACTACAAGTCTTAAGAATGAGATAATGAAATTCTCTCAAAGATTTGATGAATCATTCGGTGAGGCATGGGATCGTTACAAAGAATTGCTCCGCAAGTGTCCGCATCATGGTTTTAACGAGTTAATGCAAATGGATACTTTCTACAATGGTCTGAGACAAGCTGACCAAGACTCTTTAAATGCCTCCGCGGGAGGTAATTTCCTGAGCAAGACCACAAAAGAAGCCTTGCAAATCATAGAAAACAAGTCCCAGGTCCGCCCTTTCCGAACAAAGACATATCAGTCTCAGTCTAATGTTGGACCTTCTACTTCATCTTCCGTGAGTACATCTAGCACCGATGCTAAGATTGACAAACTCACGGATATTGTTCAGGCTTTGGTTCTTGCTAACTAAAAGAAAGTCACTTTCACACAGACACCATCACATGGTGAAGTTAAGAAAGTCGAGGTCTGTGTTACTTGTGGTGGCCCTCATGCATACTACAACTGTACTGCCACCGATGGTAGTCCATTTGAAGCCAATGCTATAGCCGGTACTTCACATCAGGGAGGTAATCAATACCGTCCTCAAAATGAACCAAACTACCGTGCTAACACTTATCAAGGACCACCCGGTTTTAACCAGAATCCTAACATACAAAACCGGAATCAGAACCAACCTAGAATTAACCAAGGTTATCAAAACCAAGGTAATTTCTATCCCGGACCAAATCAAGGTTTTCAACATCAAGGAAACCTTAATCAAAACAATTTCAATCGAGGGAATCAATTTTAGGGAAATGTGAATCCTAACCAAGGAAATTTTCAACAACAAGGTCATAATCAAAACATCCGACCTCAAAATTTCCCTCCACATCCTCCAGTACCATCATCTGATGAGTTATTGAAGAAATTCATGAAATCCCAAGATGAAATGAACAGGTTGTTGGTCAGTCAGATCGCTGATCTAAAGAATTCTTTAAATGATCAACCCTCGGGCTCAGGAAAACTTCCGAGCAACACGATCGCTAACCCGAGGGGCGATGCAAAGGCGATCACAACCAGAAGTGGTGTTTCATACAATGGACCCGCTATTCCTACTACCTCTTCTTCTTCTCTCCCAAAGGTAGTGGAAAGTGAACCTGAGGCAACAAAGGACAAGGAACTTCCTACTAATAACGGAGGAACCAACAATGTCCATCCTCAAGTGGTCCCGAAACCCAAATCCAACCCAGGAGTTGTTTTTGAACCTCCAGTAGCTCCCGTTGAAAACCCCAAATCCAAATCTTCTATTCCTTACCTATCACGTTTGAATGAGCAAAAGCTCCGCGAAAAAGCCAGTCATCAAATAGACAAATTTTTTCAAATTTTCCAAGAACTACATTTTGACATAAGCTTTGCGGATGCTATCATGCTGATGCCCAAGTTTGCATCAACTCTCAAACACATGTTAAGCAACAAGGAAAAACTGTTTGAGATGGCAAAAACTCCTCTGAACGAGAACTGCTCAGCAGTTATCTTGAAGAAGCTTCCAGAGAAGCTTGGAGATCCTGGAAAATTTCTCTTACCTTGTGTATTTCCAGGGATGGTTGAATGCTTTGCCTTAGCCGATCTTGGTGCAAGCATCAATCTGATGCCTTATTCAGTATGGAAGAAACTTTCTCTTTCGGACCTTACTCCTACGTGCATGACTCTCGAGCTTGCAGATCGTACAATATCCCGTCCACTTGGCATTGCCGAGGACGTATTTGTGAAAGTAGGAAAGTTCCATTTTCCATCTGACTTTGTGGTTGTTGATTTTGATGCCGATCATCGGGTTCCTCTCATTGTTGGACGAGGATTCCTGAGAACGGGCCGTGCTCTCATTGATGTATTTGAGCAAGAAATCACATTACGTGTAGGTAATGAAGCTGTCACCTTTAACCTTGATCAAACTTCGAGGTACTCCGCAAACTATGATTCTGAGTCGGTTAACCGAATAGATATCATTGATGTTGCTTCTGAAGAGTACTCTCAAGAAGTTCTTGGTTATGATCATAATTCTTCGAGTGATAATCTCACTCATTCATCTCAACCCATCATTGCCAATTCTACTCCTTCTCTCACTCCATTTGAGGAAAGTGACTTCATCTTGGAAGAGATTGAAGCATACTTGTCTAGTGATTCAGTTCCATGGGAAATTGATCACGCTCCCATCGACATCGAGGGGGACATACTTCTCATTGAGAAGTTGCTTAATGATGATCCATCTCCACTCCCTCCCGTCGAGCTTCATAACAAGGAAGTCAAGTCAGTTGAGAAAACTGAAGAATTTCCTGAAGTTGAACTTAAGGACTTACCACCTCATCTCGAGTATGCATTTCTTGAGGGTGACGATAAATTACCCGTCATTATTGCTCGAGATTTGAGTAAAGATGAAAAGACTGCTCTCATAAAGGTCTTGAAGTCACACAAGCAAGCAATTGCTTGGAAACTCTCTGACATTAAGGGTATCAACCCTGAGTTTTGTACTCACAAAATCTTGATGGAGGATGACTTCAAACCAGCAGTCCAACATCAGAGAAGGGTGAATCCAAAAATCCATGATGTTATTAAACAAGAGGTTCTCAAACTTCTTGATGCAGGATTAATTTACCCGATCTCAGATAGTCCTTGGGTTAGCCCAATTCATTGTGTTCCTAAAAAGGGTGGCATAACTGTTGTCACAAATGAAGAAAACGAGTTAATTCCAACTCGATTGGTTACGGGTCTTTTCAACTCTAGATTAAAGATTTTCTCAAGAAAGCTCAAGTCCCGTTGGTCTGGTCCATTTACTATTGCTAAGGTTTATCCTTATGGTACTATTGAGTTATCTCAACCCGATGGTCCAAATTTTAAAGTGAATGGTCATCGATTGAAGCATTATTTTGGAGAGGACATTCCACCTATGATTGTCCCGGATCTACAAACTTTCCCCATGAACCAATGAATGTGGGGATCGAGTCAAGCTAGCGACTCGGTAATCAAAAACAGTAGCACACCATATGGGTTTTCACTCATATTTCTGACTTCTTTCTACTTTCTACCACCCTAGTGTGGGGGAGTTGCCCCCCGCTATTGTATATAAGTTTCCAATATAAAAAAAAAATGTGTATATATCAAAAATAATAAAATAATGGCCGTAGTATTTCCCTTTTATGTTCTATGTTTCGGCATAGCCGCCGGTACTTTGAATATTGAGGGCAATATTCATTTCTAGTGTGGGGGGGGAATTCTCACGAATTTTATCATGTAATTATCCCACCCAATTCCCCCGTTTTTGGCCAAAATGTTTTTTGGAGTAAGTGTTTTTCACTTACTCAGCAAATGGTAATCAGTCCGCCATGTATAACCCACATAAGGATTGGCTAATCCAGGAGCAAAAGGCTCTTGGTAAAGATATCTCAAATCCGTTTATGGCTTGCAATTTGCCCAAAATTGTATGGTGTTCAACTCACCATATCTTTAATTAGTGAAAAATTGGCTAGCCCGCAAGTTTATGGCTTGTGGTAAAGGCAGTTGGAAATCCATAATTGGTAATCAGCTCACCAAAGATAATATTGATAATTTATCTAAGAGTTGGCTAGTCCAGAAGCAAACGGCTTCTGGTAAAGACAAATCAAAACCGTTGAAAGCTTATGATTTGCTCAAAATCATTTGGTTATCATTGTACCAAGGTTCTTACTTGAACTAAAAGAATTGGCTACTCCAGAAGTAATGGCTTTTGGTAAAGAGATGAAATCCATTATGTTTCTCAAAAGATTGCTAGGGACTAGCAATATCTTAGTGTGGGGGATTGATGAGTGTCTAAATACTCATCATTTTTGTACCGTTTAGAATGCCAAAAACATCTGAAAACACTCAGAAATGCATCAAAATGATAAAAATATCACAAATAAGTGTTTTATGTGTTTTAAATGCAAAAATATCAAAATCAGATGAAAAACGTATCAAGTTTGCATAATTGGCAGTTTTAGTCCCCCAAGTTTCAAAAGTTGTCAAATTTAGTCCCTGGTAAATTAAAATAAAGTAAAATATCATTTAAGGTCCATGGGATTCAAAAGTTATTAAAACAAACCCTTCAAAGTTTAAAAATTGCAAAATTACAACTTTGGTCCCTCAAGTTTGAAAAATGTCAAAAATAGTCCTTGGATATTTAAAAAAAGTGAAAATTATCAAATATTATCCTTGTACTATTAAAGTTTGTCAAGTTTGGTCCTTGTGATAACTTTGGAAAAGTGGCAATTTTGGTCCCTTAACTTTGCAGAAATTACAACAATGGTCCTTGTGTTACCAAATGACCCTTTGTGTATTTTGATCCCCTGCCAAAACAAAAGAACCCCTGTCAAACCTGTGACCCCCCCATTGTGAACCCCCTTCATATTAATACCACCAGGTCAATAAAAGTCAAATACCAGGGCACTGTGCAACTCCCTCACATATACCCGCCAAAACCAGACACCTCTCAAACCACCCTGGTTTCCACCTTTCCACTTGCTTCTTCCACCTTTCCAGCTGTATAACAACTCCCCTCCACCTCCACAATCTCCCAAACTTCATTAATGCAAGAAACCTGCTACTAAGACTTTTCCCGCCAAACTCCACATGGACGAATATGATGATTTTGTCCAATCCAATGGTTGGAATGAGGTGGGATATGTTCAGAGATGTCGACAAAGCCCTAAAAGATCATTATAAAGAGAAGAAGAAGCAATGTGGGATAATATCTAGTTTTTTTTAGTTAATACATGTCGTTTTAATAAGTTTTCAATTTCCAGTGTAATTTTCAGCTTTCAAGTCTTTGTTTAATCATTTTCAGTGTAATCTAAAACCTTTTTCAGTTTCAATTTCAGTTAAGTTCCAAAATTTCAGTTTGTGCAATATTTTAAGTCAAAAATCTCATGTTATGTTAATGTTGTTATTAGTTGTTAATATGGACTGAGTAAGCTAACTTAAGCTCCTAGATAGCTTCTAAAAGCTATTAGAAACCTTAAAACTCAGCTTAGAAGTAAAAACCAAAATTTACCAAAAATACAAATAAAATAGATAAAAATAAAAAATCACAGGAGAAATGAGCAAGAAGCTGAAGCAAGTTGATTATTGGATGGGAATGGGTTAGTGAACCTGTGGAGGTTCTATAGGAAGTATAATTTGGTCCTTGTTCTTGGTTATCAGCTGATTCTCACTTGTAAGCCTTTTTGAGCATTTTGTGCATTTCAATATTTAAGTCAGTCATTAGCTTAAATTATTGTGTTTCTATGTTTATGAGTTATAATTAAGTAGAATTAATCAATAAAACAGTTTGTTTGCTCTTTAAAATTTGTAGTTACTATAAATTTTCGTTTAACAGTTATTAGAGCATAATTGTCAATTCTTAGTTTAATGTTGTTATGGTTATTGTTTAATGCTTATTTAATCTTATTATATGATATTATAAGTTCTTTAATAAAGTTCATGGTCTTAATCTGTGTTTTGCTTTGAAAAACATCAAAACAGTCTAAATAAGGGGTGTTTGGATTTGCTAGTTTAACTGTTTTAGACAGTGTTTGTGTTATTGCTTATTGTTGTTCTGTGTCTCATTGGTTCATAATAACTCATAGACACCAAGAAAACCAGTCCTTATTTAAGAAAAAATCAAAAATACTTTTAATCTCATTTCTATAGTTAACTATTAGGATTTAGGAAGTAAAAATCATCATATTTGTTTAAAACTTGATAACTTAGCTTAATTTCATCATACTTTAGGTTAATATAACATAATTAATAAGTAGGATCGATTTAAAGTTCACTTTAGTCAACTTTAGTGTTTAATTCAAAAAGTCAAAATTTCAGTTTTTTAATAAAATAGATTAATTTATATAGGACTTAATATTAGTTTTCAACATTTGAGCTTTTGGAATAGTAAAATACAAATGCTCAGCTTTATAATAGTATTTTTTATAATTTTCAATGAGCTTATTACACAGCTTTTTACTTAGCTTATTTTAGAACCTTTTTCAAATATGTGTCCTGTGCACAGTTGAGTTAGCCACTTTCACAAGCTCACAAAGAGCTTATTAGTGGGGCCCAGGCATTGAACCTTGGCTTTTTGGAAAGCTAACTTAGCTGTCTTAAGGTTCCAGTGCTTATTTTCAATTTTCTAGCTTATTTGATAGGGCTGCAATAAGCTTAAACCTTGTCCCATAACTGTCTTATAACAATAAGAAGCCAAGTGCTTATTTGCTTATTTCCATCTTATCAGTGTGCTTATTTGTGTATTTTAGCCTAATATAAGTTCATTTAGCTTGTTTGTAGCTTATTATACTTTTGTTTCCAACTGTGCAGCTTATTTGAGCTTAAATAATCAAAATAAGCTCATAAGCAAAACTGTTGAGATTTTTAGCTTCTAAATAGCTTATTTTTAAGTTTAAAAATTTTTTTCTTTATTAAAGTTACTTAATATAAGTAGTATAATAGTTTTCAAAAATAAAAATCACAAAAATATCATTTTTAAAATAGTGATAGCGTTTATTTAATATTAATTAGCTTTTTAAATTTTCTTTTCAGCTTATTATTAAGCACTTTCAGTTTTTATAATTTTCTTAGCTTTCTGTCACTATAGGATATTTTTAGAAAAAGTTTCATAATTTTCCTATTCTGTTTAGTATTTATTAAAATTCAAAATAGTTAAAAAGTATTACATAATTAGTAATAAATAAATAAAAAACATAAAAAATATCTTTTCAGTTTTAAAATTAGTTTTATAATATTCTAGATTTTTCCAAGTTAAAATTTCATTTTTTCAGGTTAATTTTATATTTTCTTTTATTTAAGTGTATTATAAATAGTAATTAATTAATAATAAATAGATAAAAAGTGTAAAAAATATATTTTCAATTTTAAAATAAGTTTTATAATATTTTAGATTTTTCTAAGTCATAATTTCATTTTTCTAGCTTTATTTCATATTTTATCATATTTTAGGTTATTAATAAATAGTTAAAAATAGTTTTTAATTAATAATAATTAAATAAATAGTGTTAAAAAATAATTTTCTTTTTCCAATAATTTTCTTTTATTTTTAGGATTCCAAAAATATCATTTTCATATTTGCAGGTCTTTTATTTCTTAAAACTCGCATTTTATTTCATACGTTACGTAATTTAATAAACGTACGTATTTAAGTTTATTTAATCTGATTGTTGTGCTTTACAATTCTGTATCTAAATACCATTCCAATCAATCAGTAGTGTAGTTATCAATCAAAATCATTACTGATCATTATCCTTAGTGATCATCCTATCATCTGAAAGTTTTGAAACACCATTCAGTCTCCGTGGAACTTAACGACCTGTGGAAACACTATACTCTCCAGATCTTAATTGCATTGGTTTCTGAGCTGTTTGAAGTTTATTACGGTTGACCATTCACAAGTGGTTAGCTTGTGTGATAAACTTGACTGTTTGGAAGCGAATCAACATGCATAAACACAAAAACAACATATATTTGGCATTTTTGGTTAGTTTTTAGTCTATTAAGTCTGTTTTATTAGGTAAAAGGTATGTGTATTTTAACAAATACTAAAATCCCCCAGACTAAAGTATTACCGTGTCCTCACACAATGTCATCAACTCACGCTTCTAAAACTAAAGACTTTGACCTCTTTCTACTAAAGCTATGAAAAGTAGCAAAGCGTTCCTCCAAAAAGATTAAGAAATCCTTAATTCTAAAAACGCCCCGTTAAACCATTTTATTTATGTATAGATATAACATTAAGCACTTTTCATTTTGTGTGACATTTTGTTGAACTTTCTTATCTATCAATAACTCTCACATACTTTTGATAAATAATTTAGGATCACGGAGTAGGAAACACAACTCATAAAGAAGTGACCATATGGTTAGAATTCATCGTCCTTGATTTTTCACGAGTTCCCAAAAAAAGATTAAAATCGAAATCACCGTTATACACAAATTAGATGTTAACACTACCCATAGATGCTACTTGTGTACGCTTAGCTACTTCTTTCTCCCATAATCCTAGTTCCTCTAAGAATTTTATTTTGAAAATCGAGAATTTTTTGTGTTTTTATCTTTTCTTGTTTCGATAGATTTTTAGTCCGATAAAAGCATCGAGTTTATACGCTAAGTAGTTTCCAAACCTTCCCTCGAGAACCGTTGCCCACAAAAATGAGGTCCACATCAAGGTCCTAATTTAGCACGATTGAGGGGACATCCTTTTTATTTACAATCGAGACATCCCATGTTTGAGACCCGCGAAGGAAGCGTTTTATTAGGACATCCCCGGAGTCGAAGATTGGCTTATTTAGCATTATTTAAGCACATTTTCCCAAAGCCTTTTAAACAACCAATTCAACGAGATTACCGTTTTATTAGAAGTCTTATTATGACTTTGGAATTTTTCCTCATCCTTTTTGAAATCCATGAAAACGGGGGTACCGTCAGACATATAAAACTTTTATGGCTTTGGATTTTACATTTATACATTACAACTTTATTTCACATTAATTAATTGCCAAACCCCGAGTCCTAAGGTCTTTATAACAATAGAAACAATAGCACGTACTATCATGAGTCAGTTGTCTATTACACCGTAACACTTGCAGTACCTTGATGTCTACCAAACTCCCATAAACAAGGATTCTCTAAAGAATGATTGAAAACTAAGTATCGCCAAAACCAAACACCTTTAATTATTTTGAAATTTTTATTTTTTGGGTTTATTTATCTGCTGGGATCAAAAAGTCACAAGTAACCTCTACGAGCTCTAAAGAGATCCAACTACTCCACGCTTAGTATCTAACTTCTATATAACTCTATCATTTATCGATCTCAGCAAATTTAAAATCTTAAATAATAAGATCCGCGAATGCTTAGCCAATAATTTAGCTTTGCAAATTAAAGTCAATCATGGGAACTTGCAAAGTCTTGACTTTTTCAAGCTAGAATTCGCGCTTTATAGCTCCTTGTATGAAAAACTAGCGAAAGCTTTTAATTATAAAGGTTAAGGGGACAAGCTAGGGCTCAACACGCCCGGTCAAGTCAAAATTCTATTCCTGCTCTCACCAGCGAAAGTCAACAAGGTGCAAAACATATATTATTTTGCAAATGCTTTGTCAAATAATCTCAAGTCTCGCATTTTTAAAATCACTTATTAGAAACTAACAAAAACTTTTAAAGCTTCGCATATTTAAAATCACTTAGGGAAGCTTGCAAATTCTTGGCCTTGTGAGCTAGAATTCGCATTTTATAGCTTCTTGTCTAAGCAACTAGCAAAGACTCTTCAAGATTCGCAAATTTAAAGTAACTTATAAGAGACTCGCAAAGATTTTTCAATCATAAAACTAGCAAAAGCTTACAAAAATTTTAAATTTTCTCACTTTTTCATCTTTTTTTTTTTTTTTTTTTCATTTTTTAGGAAAATTGCGAGAGTGTAAGGTAAAAAACAAGTGCAGTCAAATCAAATTGAAAGATTACCCCCAGACTAAAACCAAACATTCTCCTCAATGTTTAAAGGCAAAGGTTCTCAACGCAAATCTAAAGCCGTTTATTAATTATGCCAAATAGATAAACGTTAGTCGATAAGATTTAAGATATCGGATTTCCCATATAAGCAAAAAAGGATGAGACTCGAGTGGAGATATACAAAACCACGAGCACGAGAGTCTTCAAACTTCGAGCGAATCCTGGAGAAAAACATCAAACACCAAACATGAGAAATGGAAGAGGCGAGCCTCCTCACATCACTTATTAGAAAATAGAAAGAAGATAGAAGGATAAGCATGGGTTGCCACCCACGAAGCGCTTTCGTTTTTGTTATCCGAGTAGCTAGCTTGAATCGTCCCCGAATTCATTTGTTCTTGGGGAAGTGTTAGGAATTATAAATTCCCGGTATTAAAGAGTCGGTCACCTCAAGTATATGTAATCGTTAGAAAGCTCGTAGTCGTAGTTCTTTTAAGTTAAGTAGTAATTTAGTTAAGTAACACCGTGGAGGACGGACGGGTCTTTACCCACTGTATGCCTGATCCACAGCCCAAAGTGTGGCGAGTTATGTAAGACTATAAATACTCTCTACCTTCCAAGGTAGAGAGTTGGAGCTCATAATAATATCTTTCACTTTCTCTCACTAAGTTCCCTAAACCTCTAACTTTCTCTCTCTAGAATTCCATCTATATGCTACTTTGTGTTATGGTTTGATGTGTATGTGAAAAGTTATATCTTACAATTGGTATCAAGAGCCATGGTTAGATCATATCTTGCACATCTTTGGATTTATAGTGGTTTTTAGGTGGTTTTTGAGTTTGAAAAAGTTTAGTGGTTTTTGCATCATTTGGTTGATCTCTTGTGTTAAAGTTTGAATTTTGTTGGTACTTTTATGTTTAGAATCATCAAAAGTATTTAGGTTTTCATTTGGTAAGCTTGAATCATCTTGGTTGGGTTGTTTTTGGATTGAAAAGTGAAGTTTATTTGGTTTTTCAAGCTAGCGACTTAGCTCTCGGAATAGTTTCTTGGTAGCGACTTGCTTCACAGTTTTGTAGCGACTTACAGTGTTAAAGCTAGCGAGTTAGAGCTAGCGAGTTAAAGTACAAGTAGTGGACTCTCCACTACGGGTAGCGACTTGTGGTAGCGACTTGGTCAGCAGCGAGTTGCTCTTTAGCGACTTGTGTTTCTAGCGACTTGTGTAGCGAATTGCTGCCAAAATTTGGTTAGCGACTTGGTCAGTAGCGAGTTACTATTTAGCGACTTGGTTTTCTGTTAGCGACTTGGGATTCTAGCGACTTGGCTGTCTAGCGAATTAATTGGTAGCGACTTAGTGCATTTGTTCCTAGCGACTTAGAGCTTTATCATCTAGCGACTTGAGTGATTGTTTACGGTTTTCTCTTGATTTAGTAAAATCCCGTGAAAGAATCTATTTCCCGGTTTAATCATAGAGTTATAAAATCCCGTATAATCTGATAACATGTCCACCAACGTCCCTACTGTCATCTCCACTGTTGCCGAGGATGTACAAGCAGCTGGATCAGATACTCGTCCACCCATGCTTGACAGAACTGACTACGATTCTTGGGCTCAACGAATCAGATTGTATTGCCTTGGAAAGGAAAATGGTGTCAATATTCTCAAATCCATTGATGAAGGACCATATCGAGTTGAAACGACTAGAGACATACATGATACTAATGAAGATGGTACTCCTATTTACGGAATGGACAGACCTAAGATGTATGATGAGCTTGATGATAAGGAGAAAAAGAGATTTGATGCAGATATCAGGGCTTCAAACATTGTTCTTCAAGGTCTTCCTAAAGACATCTACAAGCTGATCAATCATAACACTGAAGCAAAGGCAGTTTGGGATAATGTTAAGATGCTTCTCTCAGGTTCAGAACTAACTATGGAAGACAGAGAATCCCAACTCTATGACGAATTTGAGCACTTCAAGATGAAACCAGATGAGAGTGTCTATGAGTACTATGTGAGATTTCATAAGTTAGTGAATGACATGAGGAACATCAGAATGACTATGCCTAACATTCAGCTCAACTCAAAGTTTGTGAACAACATGAATCCCGAATGGCACAAGTTTGTCACAGCTGTGAAGCTCACTAAAGGACTGAAGAATACAAACTATGAGCAACTCTATGCCTTCCTCCTTCAGAATGAGAGACATGCTATGTTTGAAAAATTGATTCTCAATCAGTTTAAAACCAACCAGGGAGAGACAAGTTCGTCTAATGACTCAACAGCTTTCTACTCAAACATTGGAATCACAACCAAAGCATCACAAGTCATACCCTTGGGTAATGGTAATCACAAACTCATTCCTGATCCTATGTTCAAACAAGCTGATGCTGATGCACGCGTGGGTAACATCGTTGATCAACTAGCTCTACTCATTAGTCAAAACATGAATTCTCTCCCACAAACCAACAACAACCTCAGAACTGCATCTAACCCACATAATCAAGCCACTGTTAAAGATGGAAGGATTGTGGTGCAACCAGTTCAGAAAAGACAGTATGATCAGGGAAGGGGTGGTGCTGGTAGAGGATATGTGGGCAATCAGAATCGAGGAAGGAATGGTAACCAAGGTCAAGCTAAGCCGATCAAATGCTATAACTGTGGTGGTGAGGGACACATTGCAAGGAACTGCACATCTCCAAAGCGTCCACAGAATGCTGATTACTTCAGAGATAAGATGTTACTGGCACAAGCTCAGGACAATGGTGCTGCGTTGGATGAAGAGGAATTACTGTTTCTTGTTGAGGGTAATGCCAAGACCTATGATGCAGATGTGGATGAGCAGCCTATTCAGGAGATAGCTCACAATCATCAGAACGCCTTTCAAGTTGCTGACTGTGATGCATACGACTCTGATGTAGATGATGGACCTACTGCACACACAATCTTTATGGCTAGCATCTCTCCAATGGTTTCTCCCAAGATCTCTTCTTCACCACAAGCTGGCCCATCCAAGGACAAACTCATCTCTGAGGTATTAAAGCTATACGATGATGCTGATGTGCAACAGATGCATGACAAAGTACAACCAACTGAAACTATTGAATCAAATGTTGAAAATATGGGTAATATCAATATTGTCCCATACGATCAATACATGAAACAAAGTGAAAGTGAAGTTGTACCAAGTGATGCATCTTCTGCAGTCAACAATGACTATGTCTTTGATGAATACACTGCATGTGCTCCTGATGATTCCATAATTTCTGAACTAAATGCCTATAAGGAACGTGTTGCTATTTATGAACAACGTGCAAAATTTGAGTTGACCACTCGTGAGCAGGAAATGGATGTCCAAGTGAGGACAGTAATTAGAAAAAGTAAGTTTAGAGAAGAAGTATTGAAACAAGAATTAAATTCCTTGCAAGAAAAACTTTCTAAAACAGCTAAGCAAAAACAAGAACTTCAAGAAAATGTGAAAATGCTTAAGCAAGAATTTAATGCAAAGGAATCAAAACTCTTGAGAGATTTTTCTAATCTGAAAACTTTGAAAAACAAACTTGAAAACAAGTTGTACTTACAAGGAAACACCATTCATACTGCTCACATGGTCACGAAACATCGTGTCTTAAGCGATAAGCATAGCATTCCCCTTGTTGAGGAACCAAATCCAGAGATAATTAAAAAGGCTAGAAATGCTCATAAGGTGCTCTATGATGGTAATGAAGTCCTTAAGCCTAGGCAGAAACCTAGTTGCGTTGAGTGCACTGAGGAAGATAAGATATTAAATGAAATCACTAGGGAAAAGATGAATAAGAAACAAAATGATCCCAAATGCAAAGAGAAAAACATAATCATCTCTCCTCATGATTACAAGAAGGAAAACTGGATTTCCTTGAACAAGTTTAAGCCTCAGACTTTGTTGACTCCCGAACAAGTCTTCTGGAAAAAGGATTTAGATAAGCAGAAAGCGGAAAACATTATTGAAACAAACCCTCCCCTTTTGAAAATGCCTAGAGCGACTGTGTATCCTCCTAATACACCAATGCATCTTGTTCCTAGAACAATTGCCACTAAAAGCAAGACATTAATTAGCCAATACGTTATATTTCAACTATTTGTTGATTTTGAGAAAACTTGCAAGAAAAGGATCACACCCACTGGTATAACTGAAGGAGAAAGAGGTTTTGAACAAATGAAAGAATGTTATTTAACTGAGGTCATGCCCTTCTTTAAACTTCTAAAAGATCACTTTGAGAGTC
The DNA here is from genome assembly GCA_019973895.1 of Chrysanthemum seticuspe. Taxonomy (NCBI): domain Eukaryota; kingdom Viridiplantae; phylum Streptophyta; class Magnoliopsida; order Asterales; family Asteraceae; genus Chrysanthemum; species Chrysanthemum seticuspe. Next base: position 69,533,018 of record BPTQ01000002.1, read on the forward strand.
TTAAAAAGGGGGTAGAAACTGATATTAAGGGTATGGAAAAGGAATTTGATGCAATGGTTGTTGAAGTTAGTGATTATGAGCGTGCACTAAAATATAATGAGATTGAGAGAAAGAACCTGCATACATTAAATGAGAATCTTATTACTGAATGTGTTGCTCAAGATGTCTTTTTCACTGCTTCAAATTGCTCTATTAATGCTTCCAAATTTCATGAACTATCTGTGGCCCTGAAAGTCTCCCATGATCGTGTCATTGAGCTTGAAAAAACTAATTCTAAACTAAATGAGAAAATTGAACTGGATGATCATGACAATTTGGTTAAACATTTTTCTAAACTAGAAGTTGAGTATTTTAATCTACAACTAAAATATCAACATCTCAAAGAAAATGTCAAAACTTCAAATATCAAGACATCTTCAGATGCTCCAGAGTTTGATGCAGTTTTTCAAATTAACAAACGAGATGAACAGATTCAAGCTCAGTGTAACACGATCAGAAAGTTGAAAGCCCAAATCTCTCAATTAAAGGGTCAAACGAACAATATGACAGGCTCCCAAATGCCTCCTTCTTTAGATTCTCAGAATTCTCAAACGTTTCATCTTCAAAACCTAGTAAATGCTTTACAAAAGGAAAACGAAAGTTTTCTAGAAGAAAATGAAAAGGTTAAACGTCATTTCAATGAGTTATTTGAATCAATTAAAGTCACTCGTAACAAAAACAACGAACAAATAGCTTCATTGCAAAAGGAAATTGAGAATCTGAAGAGTCAGGTAAAAGGGAAAATGCCAATGATCAATGGGGAGAATGGTGTATCTAAGGCTCACTCTGGTAATAAATATGCTTTATCTGTGACATATGTCCCCCCTCATCTGAGGAACAACAAACTTGCCATTCAAACATATTTCTCATCCCTTAAGGATTGCCTAGAATGTCTGCATGAGATTGTTGAAGAGGATAAGCTAGAGAAACCACATGATAATGCAATTGGACATGCATGCTTATATGCCAAACGATCTCAAGAAATCTTAGAATGCTTGATCACAATATGCCCAAAGACATTAGGTGAGAAGGTTAACCCTTTGATTCCATGCTCAATGCCTAAGGCCAAACATGATATGCAATCGACTCCCAATGGTTTGAATGTGAGGAGTAGTGTACCATTGAGTAGTTCAGATTTTAGATCTGTCAATGCTAGGAAAGTGAACTCAAATGTGCCTTCTAGGAGTACTAATCTCAGTACCTCTAGTGTTAAGAAAGTGAACCTTAGTGCACCTGCATGTAGTTCAGATCCCAGCACATCTAAACAGGTGGTGCAAAGAGTAGTAAAACAAACTAATGTTCCCATTCCCTCTACAGGAGTAATCAGTGACATTAAAGGGAGCAGGTCAAAGTCTCAAGACAATACAAGGAATGATAGGACCTCTCAAGCTAAGAATGTGCACTGGAAGAAAGTAGAAGAACAATCTAGGAACCTTAAGTTTGAATCGAATAAAACGAATCGTGTTGATTCTAGTATTAGCCATAAGCGTACTGTAATTAATTCGAATTCTGATACTATTTGCAAAACTTGTACTGATGTTTGCTTGAATTCTGTTTCTAATCATGGATGTGATGTCAATGCTTTGCCTAATGATGTTAATTGTCCAGTTAATATTGTTAATGCTAAAATTCATACTAAAAAGGCTAAAAGGCAAAAGCGAAAGAGAGTTAGAAAACAATGGAAACCCACAGGAAGAACATTCAGCAGAATAGGCTTTTATTGGATACCTGTTGGTCATAAGACTAATCAGATAATGCCCACTAGAAAATGGATGCCTACTGGTAGAACTATTCCCTTAAGAAGTGGTCACACTGTAAATAGGGTTAATACAGACACTAGTATTGCATCTATTCACAATGATTCCATTACCTCACTGTCTGATATGAATGCTTCTATTTCTGATGTGGGTGGTCCAACTGTTGCTACTAACCAAATGGAACCCATTCTTGCATGGGGATCCCAATTATCCAGTTATCCATTCTTGTCTGTGTTCAACTGCAGATCGTTCAAATCGTTCTGTGGTACCTGGACTCAGGATGTTCCAAGCATATGACTGGAGACCGGTCACGGCTCATGAACTTCGTGAGCAAATTCATCAGGACTGTTAGATTTGGTAATGATCATTTCGGTGCTATTATGGGTTATGGAGATTATGTTGTTGGTGATAGTGTCATCTCCAGAGTGTATTATGTGGAAGGTTTAGGTCATAATCTGTTCTCTGTTGGTCAATTCTGTGATTCTGATCTAGAAGTAGCCTTCAGAAAACATACCTGCTTCGTTAGAGATCTTAATGGTAAGGAACTGTTGAAAGGAACTCGTGGCTCAAACCCTTACACTATCTCTATCGATGACATGATGAGAGCTTCACCAATCTGCTTGTTATCAAAGGCTTCAAAAACAAAGTCATGGTTATGGCATCGTCGTCTCAATCACTTGAACTTCGGCACCATCAACGATCTTTCCAGAAAGGACTTAGTTGTAGGTTTACCTAGACTAAAGTATGAAAAGGATCATCTTTGTTCAGCATGTCAATTGGGAAAAAGCAAGAAGTATGCCCATAAACCCAAACCTACTAACTCTGTCACAGAAGTTCTTCATATGATTCATATGGATTTATGTGGACCAATGAGGGTGCAAAATATCTTTGGGAAGAAATATGTGTTAGTTGTGGTTGATGACTATTCCAGATTCACCTGGGTCAAGTTCTTAAGGACAAAGGATGAAACTCCTGATATCATCATCAAACTCATCAAACAGCTGCAGGTTAGACTAAACAAAACTGTCAGAATTATCAGAACAGACAATGGAACTGAGTTTGTCAACAAACAACTTAGTGAATTCTATGAAAGCGTTGGAATCAGCCATCAAAGAAGTGTTCCACGAACCCCTCAACAGAACGGTGTAGTTGAAAGACGAAATCGTACTCTTGTTGAAGCTGCTAGAACAATGCTGATTTACTCAAAGGTTCCAATGTTTCTCTGGGCTGAAGCAATTGCCACTGCATGTTACACACAAAATCGTTCCCTGATTCACACCATTCATGGAAAAACTCCATATGAACTTGTCCACAACAGGAAACCCAATCTATCTTTCCTTCGTGTGTTTGGTGCCTTGTGCTATCCAACTAATGAGGGTCAAGACTTGGGCAAACTTAGAGCTAAAGCTGACATTGGAGTATTTGTAGGATATGCACCAAACAAAAAGGGATACCGAATCTACAACAAAAGAACCCAAAATATCATGGAAACAATTCACGTTACGTTTGATGAGCTGACCGGTCAAATGGCTCCTGGACACTCCAGCTCAGGACCCGCACTTCAAAACAGTCCTATTGGTTCATCCCTTGTTCCAAACTCCTCTCAAGAAACACCATATGTACCTCCATCTGAAGATGATGTAAAGAAATTGTTTGATCCAATGTTTGATGAACTGTATGAGTCCACTACTAATGAGGTGCTGATCCCTACAACAGAGGATGCTCATATTCCAGTGAATGAAGTCAATCCATCAGTTTCAACATCTGTAAGTCAAGAAGCACCTGCTACTGATCCTTCAGTCTCATCAACAAATCATCATTCTTCAAATGTACATCATGGAAATGCTTCTGGCATCAATGATGAAGTTAATCCCTTTGCGACTCCTGAAGATGCTCCATTTGAAAACATATTTGCTACTCCTGAATCATCATCAGAACCATCTTCTTCAGGAGACATCGACTCAGCTACTTCAGTTCCTCAACAAATGCCACATGAACACCTCAGAAAATGGACTCACGATCATCCATTAGACAACATCATTGGAAATCCCTCTCGTCCTGTATCAACCCGGAAGCAACTCGCAACCGATGCCTTATGGTGCTTCTTCAACTCCGTACTATCTAAGATCGAACCAAAAGATGTTAAAACTGCTATGAATGAAGATAGCTGGTTCAATGCTATGCAAGATGAAATTCATGAGTTTGATCGTCTTGATGTATGGGAGTTAGTACCTGCTCCAGACTGTGCTATGATTATAGCTCTAAAATGGATCTTCAAAGTAAAACTTGATGATCATGGTGATGTGTTGAAGAACAAGGCTCGATTAGTTGCTAAAGGATATCGTCAAGAGGAGGGTATAGACTTTGAAGAATCTTTTGCTCCAGTTGCTCGAATCGAGGCAATCAGAATCTTTCTGGCTAATGCTGCTAGTAAGAACATGGTAGTTTATCAGATGGATGTAAAGACGGCATTTCTAAACGGAGATCTTAAAGAAGTCGTCTACGTCAGCCAACTTGAAGGATTTGTGAATCAGGAGCATCCTACTCACGTTTATCGTCTGAAGAAGGCTCTTTACGGTTTAAAGCAAGCTCCAAGGGCATGGTATGATACACTGTCAAAGTTTCTTCTATCAACCGGATTCATCAAAGGAGCAGTTGATCCTACATTGTTCACCAGGAAGTCAGGCAAACATTTGATTCATGTTCAAATTTATGTTGATGATATTATCTTTGCCTCGACTGACCCAATGGAATGTGATCGTTTTTCAAATGAAATGAGTTCAAAGTTTCAAATGTCAATGATGGGACAAATGTCATTTTTCTTGGGATTACAAATTTCTCAAAGTCCCGGAGGCATTTTCATAAATCAATCTAAATATGCAACAGAGATTTTAAAGAAATTTGGATTTGATTCAAGTGACCCTGTTGACACCCCCATGATTGACCGAACCAAACTAGATGAGGACCTCTCAGGGATCATGATTGACCAAACGAAATATAGGAGTATGATTGGATCCCTGATGTATCTCACTGCTAGTAGACCAGACATCTTGTTCTCTGTGTGTATGTGTGCTAGATACCAGGCTAAGCCTACTAAAAAGCACCTTGAAGCAGTTAAACGGGTCTTTCGGTATCTCCAAGGAACCATCAATATGGGACTATGGTACCCGAAGGACACCGGTATGTCACTAACGGCCTATGCAGATGCTGATCATGCAGGTTGTCAAGCTACACGTCGAAGTACGTCTGGAAGTGCTCAGTTTTTGGGTGATAAGCTTGTGAGCTGGTCTTCAAAGAAGCAAATGAGTACTTCTATTTCCTCTACAGAGGCTGAATACATAGCCATGTCATCTTGTTGTGCTCAAATCTTATGGATGAGATCTCAATTATCTGACTATGGCTTTGAATTCAACAAAATCCCTCTGTACTGTGATAATAAAAGTGCTATTGCTCTCTCATGCAACAACGTTCAACACTCAAGAGCAAAGCATATCGACATTCGACATCATTTCATCAGGGAACAAGTGGAAAAAGGTGTGGTGGAACTATATTTTGTGAGGTCTGAATATCAGTTAGCGGACATCTTCACCAAAGCTCTTCCAAGAGAACGTTTTGAGTTTATTCTTCCACGTCTTGGTTTGAAAAGCCTTCAACCAGAAACTCTCAAACGTCTTCAGGAGGAAGACGAGGAGTAAAGGTCTTTCTTCATCTATCTCTTGTAAATAGTTATTCGAAAAACAAAATAGAAAATTATAAAACTTTCAAAATCCATAAAAATCTGAAAAATTCGAAAATTCTTCAAAAAATATTGTCATTTTTGTCATGTTTTTCACGGTTCGATAATATCTACGGTCTTTGTGCTGTCATTCAAAGAATGACACGTGACTTTAGATGTTGTTCGAATTGTTTAAAAAAAAAAAAAAAAAAAAAAAAAAAAAAAATCAAAAAAATGTTTTTGGGAGAAAGAGAAATGGTTTATTGTCATCTTCAGGCAATAACCCGGTTTTAAAGAAAGAACAGAGCCATGTTTTACCATGTTTTCAAATCCTATGCTCTGATTCTATAAACTCCTATCTGCTGAAAACTAAATGCTTTGAAAAATAACTCAATCTCTATTTTTGATAATCATCAGGACTTATTTGTCAAAATCTCTATCTCTCAATCAACAACCTACGTCATTGATTGAGGGGGAGAATGATTTCAATTAAATTAAAAAAGGTTATTTGGCATTAAATTGTTTTCAAAAGATATACATGCATGTTTTATAAATGGAGTTTAAAGTCTTAAAATCCGATCCTTATCAGTTCAAACGCTTTCACAATCATGTCACAATTCTCCTTAAAAGCTTTCAAAATCAATTTAAATCTATACGAGATCACAAATCTCAAATGATTTGATAAGTGTGATCGGGGGAGAATGTGTGATTTAAATTAGATTTAAACTGATAATTAGGTAAATGGTTATAAACGGATGTACATGCTATCCTGCCCACATGTGACAAACGATTTCAAATTTTCATGCACATGTTGAGGGGGAGCATCTATCTTAAACCTTTGATTTGAAACGTGATCATTCATGTCAATGTGCAGGTTCCCTCTAGTATGTGCAAAACTCTTTTCAAACCTCGAGGCACGTATTGAGGGGGAGCAAATTCATGGAAACCTCATCCTTCCCGGAAATGCTATACCCACTTGATCTGTTGAGGGAAGTGATGTTGATATCTTTTAGAAAATGGTAATCAAAAGAAGTTAATTCTTTCTCTTGTCTCCGTGTGCAAAAACATTTTCAAATACTTGATGCACATGTTGAGGGGGAGTTCTTGTTCTAAAAATATCAAAAACAATTCAGGTACAAAATGCTTTGATAATATATCACAAGTATCTGAATTGATTTTCAAATGGTTTTCAATTGGATCCAATGGCAGACGAACAATACCAAACTGACCGACCAACTTTACTTTATGTACGGTGATATAAGGATGATAAGGTTAGGTATTGGTTCCCAAGATCCGCCAGAACCGGAGGGATCTACCTAGGGACAATCCACTAGTTAGTGTAGAAGTCCTTAGGTATGATGATAAAAGGAGAAAAATGAGATATGGGAAGAGTGCGGACTAAGACTGAGCTAGTACTGGAATAAACCCAACAAGGTTCTAGCTATGAAGTCTTGGTAAGCACTGAAGGGGTTGAAGAATTAAAAAGAATTGAATGAGAAAAGGGTGAAAACAAATAGCCCTCCATTTATTCAACCTTAGGGCAGAAACCGGGCTCACTTCATATGCTACTGATGGTAACATCGGTATTGAAGACAAGACGTCATGGACCCAGTGACGCACTGCACTTCAACTTTCCAAACCACTCAAGTTCCTCTTAAAAGGACTTGTTTCATTCTCACAGGGAACCGACATTATCTATCGACTTTCTCTTAGAGATGGTTGATATTGAAGAAGGAGACCCTCTCCCTAGTCTCCGTTATAGGATCCAAATATGCACAAATTGAGTCTAGAGCCACGAGATCATCAATAAATCTCATTAGGACACTTTCAATGAAGACTCTCTGTTTCACACAATGTGGAAAGAGAGATCATATCTTGAGTCCTACGCATTATCCTTGTGGTATTGCCAGAACATCTGAGTGATGTGTTTACATATTCACAATGAAGATGGAAACCCTTCTGGAGCCAACATCAAACAAGCTCCTGGTAGGTGGCATGTGAGATCTATTATATAGATCAACCATGTGACAACTGAACAGAAACAATGGGGCGATTCAATCTCTTGAATCAATCCTGGTTCAGGTTATGGATTGACGGATGCCTTTGAAAAACCGGTCGTTGTGCTTAATAAACCCTTTTCTTTAGCACATCGACTGTGTACTCACTTTTCAAACCAAAAGGTATTTTTATGATTGATAATTGATTTTCAATAAAACCTTCGTTGTATTGCAAAAACAATTTCTATTGAGCAATACACGATTGTTTTTCAAATCTCTTTTCATCAATCAGTGATCTTAAAATTCGCTGGTTCACTCACTCCGTGTTGTCTTCTTTGAGACGTTCCGGTTTGAGAACAGCTAGAACAGCTGCGAAACCCTGTCAAGGAGATTCTTAGGAATCCTACCTGATCACAGGCAGTATTTATACTGATCAACAGGGAACCGTGGGCCGTGTACCTCAATTCAACCAAAGTGATCAAAGACACTTTTGTGCGATTTATTGCTAACTGTTGTATACAGGTACACCCGACGTTTGCAGCTGATCAGAATGAAGCGGTCAATCCATAGCCGCATGCTCACACTACACATTCGTCTCAAAAGAAATCATGATAAGTGCATCAATGTCTCTGATATTTTCACTCCATGCTTCTGCTACGCTGCTGCCAATATCATGATTCAACAAATGCTTCCGCTACTCTGATGAGAAGATATCATGATCCAGAATGTGAGCATGTCGGTCCCAAAGTCACAACATCACAAAATACCAACACCACAAAGGATGTGTCAGAGATTGTTGATAGCTGATGATCTCCAAAGATGGCTCAAACTTATCATCACGTGGATCAGTAAAAGACCTCCACTTGGAATAACCAAACATGCAATGTGAAGAATCACTGACTACGAGCTTAGGAGCAAAGGACTACATCAAGAATGCAAGATCAATTGTTAAATGTAATATCTATTTGTATTCAATGTAATTTTGGTACATGATTGAGGTGACCTCCCTTAGGGGGAGATTGTTAGGAATTATAAATTCCCGGTATTAAAGAGTCGGTCACCTCAAGTATATGTAATCGTTAGAAAGCTCGTAGTCGTAGTTCTTTTAAGTTAAGTAGTAATTTAGTTAAGTAACACCGTGGAGGACGGACGGGTCTTTACCCACTGTATGCCTGATCCACAGCCCAAAGTGTGGCGAGTTATGTAAGACTATAAATACTCTCTACCTTCCAAGGTAGAGAGTTGGAGCTCATAATAATATCTTTCACTTTCTCTCACTAAGTTCCCTAAACCTCTAACTTTCTCTCTCTAGAATTCCATCTATATGCTACTTTGTGTTATGGTTTGATGTGTATGTGAAAAGTTATATCTTACAGGAAGCAAGTGGAAAAGATAATCTCCATCAGACTTTCATTCAAGAGGTTTGGAAAAACATTGAAACATGAGAAAGTTCCACTCCGATGAGATAACCACGGTTCTAAATAGTAAAAACCATAAATGCTGATACCGGGGTCAAAGATGGTATCCTCACTCCTGAAAGAGTGAACAAGGGGAGAAGTCACATCATATGTGAGAAATGGAATAAAGATTTTGATAACAATTAAGATCCATTCTTCATCTTCAAAAGTAAATTTCATATTATCCTTAATTTGAATTTGATCATTCAAGCTCATTGGTCATTTTTAACAAAAACCTCGGGAGGAAGAGGCGGAGTGATGTCATCAATAATGAAGCTCTTAAGATAAAGCTTTTCTTCCCCCGGGTCAAGATCTTCCTCAAGAACAAAATAAAAACGCTCATACTTCGGAGGAGATATGACATGAGAAAGTTCACCGGAAAATTCCTGAAAATTTGTATTAAAGTGAAACGAATCATACTCAGGAAGTGACATATAAGCATGAGAAGTGGTGCTGCCACGACTCGTCTCTTCCATATCATCAATATCTAAGCAAAACGATTCATAAGTCAAAAGAGAAAGAGCGGGATGAGAAGTGGGACTGCCACTACTCCCCTTTGCCGTATCTGTTGGGTTCAGTGAATACCCAAACCCCCTGATTTTATGATTTGAATAGAAAATACCCTAAGTATTTAGAAACTTAGACACTAACAAGTCACTAAGCGCATAGCCTCTCAGTGAGATATCTTCAGGATACTCAGTAAGAGATGAAGAAGAAGTCTCTCCACTCAGTAAGGCGGAACTTAAAGGGTGAAGACTGATTCAAGAAGAAGATGGTGGATTCAGTGAGTGATGATAATAAATTACTGAATCCCAAACTCCTCACCAACTATTATCAATGAAGATAAGACTGAAGAAAAATACTGAAGGCTAAGAAGACTGAAGAATGAGCGGGACAAGGCGGGATAAGTTTGAACAGATAAGGCTAAGTCCTTATCAACCCAAAGTCAAACTTTCCCTGAATCGTTAACTACCAGGGTCAGTGTCCTCACTAACAAGAAGAAAGCAGCCTTGTCACTTACTCTAAATAGCCATTGTAAAGAGAGACAAACTACATCAGTATTTTGTCTTCTGTAACCTTGTCAGTTTGTCCTCTAGGATAGAGTTAAAAACTATACTTGTATAAATAGCCATAAGGATTGGAATGGAATATTTTAAGCTTGTGCATTAACTGTGATTTACACACACAAGCAATCTTTCACTCCTCCAAATACAACTATGTCCCTAAGATAGCTCAGTGGTACCTGAGTAGTTGTGCTTAGACTTAGCCTATGCTTAGTGAGGAGTTACACCATACTTGTCATTCAATCCCAAGTGCTGTTCCACAAGCACTTGGGTAATATATTATTTTTGATTCATTATTAATAAAGGATATAAACGTTGAAAAATCTCAGTGTGTTTAAAGTTTTCTTATCTTGTTTAATTGTGATTTTTAATATACTCTACTTCAGTCATGTATCACTCTTAGTGTAAAACAATCTTTTTACTAATTGTGAAACGGGAACAACAAGTGGTATCAGAGCTAGGTTGATTTATAAAACTTTTTTTAAGCCTCTTAAAAACGTTTTTAAAATCAGGATCCAAACATGGCTGAAAGTGATGTGCCTCAACTTATCGACAAAAACAGTGGAGCCTATGCTGCTGTTGCCCCTCGACTCGAAGTTGGTAAATTTAACAAATGGAAAAAGCGAATGCTTTGCTATTTGACTGGGATGGAACCTTACTACATTAAGTGTATTAATGAAGGTCCATTTATCCCAAAGACTGCTGTAGGTTTACCTAAACCTGAAACTCAGTGGCCTCAGGATGAGAGGAGAGTGGTCAACTAGGACCAAAGGCTCAAAAGCATAATCATATGTTGTCTTCCTGATGATGTCATAGAGTCTGTCATAGGCTTTAGTACAGCTAAACAAACCTAGAATGACCTGGTACACAACTATGAAGGTCCCTCAGATAACAAGGAAAAGAGGATTATGGACCTGAAACTTGAGTATAATACCTTCAGGGCTAAAGACTCATAAACTCTCTCTCAAACTTACACCCGGTATAAAACTTTATTAAATGAATTGTCTAACGATGGTGTCAAGTTTTCCAAACATGTAATCAATGTTGGTTTTGTTAACAGCCTCCCTGATAAGTGGTTGAATTTTTCTCAAGGACTTAGAAATTCAAATCATATTATGAATCTTAAACTTCTTGAAATTTATGGGAAATTTGTCTATGAGGAAAACCTCATCAATAGACGATACTCTGACTTGAAAAAGTATCAGGAAGTCAAGAAGTCCCTGACAACCACTTCAACACCAATTTCTACTGCCTTTTATTCAAACAGTGTGGTTCAGGATTTTTAGGAAAATTCAGACGATGAGCCTGATGAGAGAACAAGCGAGGAGTACCTGAATAACTTGAACATCGAGTTTCAGGAAAGGGTACTCCTTGCTATTTCTAAAAGGTTTATAAGAAGGAACAAAAGTTTTTCTAATGCTAAAGCTAATGAGGACACTGAGTGCTTTAAGTGTCACAAAAAGGGTCATTTTGCTAAAGACTGTTTTTCTAAAACTATCTCTGAGCCCTCTTACAAACTCTCAGGGTCAAACCAATCCCTAGGTTTTAGCAAATTTCAACCAAAAGTCTATCAAGTCTGACCAAAACAAAGCTATTTATTTTGAAGCTAAATAAAAGAAAGCCAAGACTAAACTAACACTTCTTAAGGCCACTCCCTCAGAAACAACAAACAATGTTAAATCTGTGCAGGTTAAAAATAAGGGCCTGATAGCTGAAGACTTTGACTGGGATGAAGAGCCATTCTCCTCAGACGATGAAATGGTGCAAGTTAGTGCACTGATGGCTCTCTCAGAAGAGGACAAGCTAGCTGTTAGGAAGAATCATGATAGGAATAGTCAATGGGTGAACATCACAAAGAGGAAGGTAAACATTTTACTTTCTATGGATGATGATTCTGATTGGCAGTCTTTCATGAACTATATTAATGTTCACCTTATGTTCGTTGAAGAGCAGCGATTAAATCTTTTTTCAAAATATAACAAGTAATGTTTTGAATTAAACAAGTGTAGAGATGAACTCCTTATTTTAAAACAAGCCAAGCTTGAGGCTGTCACACTACAAATTCAAAACTCTAAACTAGTTAAAAGAAATCAAGCTCTTCACGAAGAACTTAAAAAGGAAAAAGATTCATTGAAAGCTAGAATGCTAAGAATCCTAGAGTCTTTGACACTGTTCAAGCCCCTAGTAGCAAAAAGAGAATCATAGGTGAGGATCATCTCACTGATTCTCTCAGTAAAGACCAAAGTCCAAAACCATTTGTGTCTGCTGGCATGCTCTCTAAAAAAGAGTTAATGCCTAAGTCTAGTGATTGGGTTGAAAGGGTATACCCTGAGATTAAGCTTCCAAACTTTGATTCTAGAAGGATACTTGAGCCTGAATGTCAGGCTCTCAAGAGCATTCTTGGAGTCCCTCATGTACCCAGTAGTACTGAACACATCATTGAGTCTGAAGTTGAATCTCAAGCACCGCTTTCACCTCTAAAACCTCTTCAGGGTGCTGCACCTAGCTCTGAGCTTACTCTTCTGCAATTCAACCCTCACTCATCAAAAGAAAGGTCAGGTCTTGGTAGAACCATTTTGAAAAGGCCAACAAAACCAACCCAAGAAGATTATGTCCCCACTGAGACTTCCACATCTTCAGTCCCTAGTGAAGAAGACCAAATCCAACAATTGACTGAACTTGTGAGGAAGTTGACTGATAAGATAAACTCTATTGAGAAAGCTCCTGATTATATAATCAAGGAACCTAAGTCAACCTCCTCTAGTTCCTCAAAGTCAATGTCAAACATCAAGACCAAATAGAAGTGTGATATGTGCCATTATACCAGCCATACCACTAATAATTGCTACAGAATCCTTTTTTGTATGATCTGCAACAAGGAAGATCACAAAACTTTTGACTACTTACAGTATGTAAGTTCATTCAGTGAAGAAAGTCATACCAATTTTGGTCATCAGTATGCTTCATCTTCAAAGCAGGCTCAAAGGCCTAAAGCAAAACCCTTTCCTCTTTGCCCACATTGTAGCTTCAATGATCATCATCCTGATGATTGCCTCCTGAACACTTGCAATGAAATATGTGGAAATCCAGATCATGAGACATCTCAGCGTGATAGTGTCATCCAAGCAAGGAGAAGTTCAAAACAACCCCGCATCACTGAGTATTCCTCAGTCAGCAAATGCAAAACCTGTGGTAGCACACTGCATTCAACCACTGATCATGAATCAATTGCTATGTTTAAGCAGACCATCAGACGCAAGCCCACTAGTAAGTGGGTCAGAAAGAGAATCTAATTCAGTTTACTATTTGTGCAGAGACACGCCAGGGAGCCTATTTGGCATCTAGATAGTGGATGTTCAAGGAGCATGACTGGTTTGAAAGAGTATATGCACAAGTATGTAAAGGAACTAGGACCCAAGGTAGTATTTGCTAATAACTCATCATGTCCCACTGAAGGTTATGGTTCAGTAAACTGTAATGGAATAGTTTTCTCTAGAATAGCTTATGTCAATGGTTTGAAATACAATCTTATCAGTGTCAGTCAGTTGTGTGATGCAAAATACATAGTGTAGTTCAATGATAAACAAGGTACTATTTTCAATGCCAACAGAGAATTTGTTCTGATAGCTCTTAGGAGAGATGATGTATATAATCTTGACATGTCAACTCTCTCTCAGAATGGAACATGTCTCTTTGCCAAAGCTACTGAAACTATCAACTGGCTATGTCACAAGAGACTCTCTCACTTAAACTTCAAAAATATAAACAGCTTGGCAAAACAAAACAAAGTCGTTGGTTTACCATCATTGGTTTTTGCGAAAGACAAACCATGCTCAGCCTGTGAAAAAGGCAAACATCACAGAGCATCATTCAAAACAAAACAAAATTTTTCCATCAAAAGTTGCCTTCACCTCCTGCATATGGATCTCTTTGGACCTATCAGTCCTAGATCAATCCAGCATGAGAAGTATACACTTGTCATTGTTGATGAGTTCTCAAGATACACTTGGGTATACTTTATTTCAATAAAGAGTCAGGCAGCTGATACCATAATGTCATTCATCAGGAAGATTGAAAACCAAAATGACATTACTGTTAAACAAATCAGAACCGACAATGATACTGAGTTCAGAAATCAAGAGCTTGAAAGTTTCTGTGATGAAAAGGGAATTTCCCAAAAAATTTCATCTCCATACACCCCTGAACAAAATGGGGTAGTTGAAAGGAAAAATAGAACTCTTATTGAGGCTGCTAGAACCATGCTAAATGGCTCAGCACTCTCAAAGCACTTCTGGACTAAAGCTGTCAAATCAGCCTATTACACTCAAAACAGGTCAATCATCGTCAAAAGACATAACAAAACCCCGTATGAGATCTTCAAAGGAAGACTTCCTAATATCAGCTACTTTCATGTGTTAGGGTGTCCTGTTTCATTCACAATCACAAGGATCACTTAGGCAAATTTGATGCAAAAGCTGATGATGTATATTTCTTAGGTTACTCACTAATCTCCAAAGCCTTCAGGGTGTTTAATACCAGAAGACAACAAGTTGAGGAAACCTTTCATGTCACTTTTGATGAATGTTCTGAAAGCATCAGGTTTACCAATACCTCATTAGAGGAAATAGGAATTGATGGCTCATCAAGATACCCTGCAGATGAGTTCAACGCTGAAATCAATTCCTCATATCAAGCAGATGCTGATATCTCATACTATGTCTTGCCTCACAACCTTGCTCAACCAACAATCAGTGAATTCATTGATACTCAATCAGTCCCTACTGGGATAGGTAATACTGAACCTAATGTTTAGGAACCTGTAATTCATGAACATCAACCTGAATTACAATCCTCCTCTTCAAATGATCATGTATCTGTTGCACCAGCCGCTGAACCCATTCCTGAGTTCCTAGTGACCTCATCAAGCTCGGATCCTAGACCACAAAGTAAGTGGACTAGATCTCAAGACATTAAGCTTGTGAACATCATTGGTGAACCCACTGAAGGCATGCTCACAAGAAGCATGGCTGCTAAGTTATCAGCAGCTTCTGCCAATGAATGTCTATACGTTGATTTTCTCTCAGATATAGAACCCAAAAGTGTCACTGAAGCTTTGAAACATCCTAGCTGGGTTCAGGCTATGCAAGAAGAACTTCAACAGTTTGATAGAAACATGGTCATGACCTTCGTCAAATGTCGTCAGGATGTCATTGTCATAGGAATGAAGTGGGTTTTCATAAACAAGGCTAATGAAACGGCACTATCATTAAAAACAAAGGCAGACTTGTAGCCAAAGGTTACAGTCAACAAGAAGGCATTGACTATGATGAGACATTTGCTCCTGTTGCAAGAATGGAAGCCATCAGGATCTTTCTTGCAATGTAACATACATGAACTTCAAAGTTTACCAAATGGATGTGAAAAGTGCCTTCCTGAATTGTAACATCCCTGTTTTTAAAGAAAATAGTAGCGGATAAATCTATAATATCCGTGGAACAAATAGAAAATTCCCACTTTAACAGTATTAATAATATAGTTAGCGGGGACTTGATATGTAAATAATATACGACCCAGTTTGCAAGACATCCTAACTACAAGGGACTAATTATTTCAAGTGCTTAAGTTATTAGAAATTACCAAAATACCTTTGGTCCTTGTCCTTTTATTTATTAAACATGAGTCGGTTTAGAAAATATACTCCCTCCTTACCCATTCTTATGAAACAAAAAAAAGAAGAATCAGGAGCATGAAGAAGGTTTCTTCATAATGAAGAATTCACAAGATTGATCATAAATTTGCAAGGCTTAATCAAGAATTAACAAGGAATCAAGGGCATGGTGGTGCGGTTAATAAAGGGGATTCAAGGGTTTTATATGTTCATCCTCAAGTTGCAAGTAAGTGTTAATTATGTGTTTTAACATGATTTCAAGTTATGGGATATATGGGATTATGTTTACTAAGCTTATTTCATGATAAAGATTATGAATTCATGGTTTGTGATCTTGTAGTTATGCGAATAATGATTATGGTTTTGATGGGATTATGTTAAAATCAGATTAAGAGATCTTAGGAGGTGTTTATATGATGTTTGGAGCTAATCCAAACACCCCTTAATGAGATTGGTGTGTTATATGAAGTTAAACAAGTTGCTGAAATTTTCAGCAATGATTAGTCATGTTTGAAAAATCATATAAAATTGATAGAAGCTCGGATTGAATCATGGCTAGACTTTCTGAAAAGCCTAAGGTGTCTACTTCAGTTGTTATTCGTAAAGTTTTTGCTCATTTAATAGTTAAGTTAGTCTAAAACGTGATTTGGTACAGCAAGTGCTGATCCTAAAATGTGCAGCAAACTGAACTTTAAAAATTCATACCGGATAGACCGTAGCTCCGTTTGGAGCGTTCTATACCTTTTCGGAAAGGGAAAATAGTATACTTTCATGAAAAAATATCCTCATGACCTGTTTCAGTAGTTAAATGAGTCAAAATGATGTATTTGCAGAAAATAAGCTAATTTGTTGTCAAGTGTTTTGATGATTATGACATGATATGATGTTTTTGCAAGTCCCGGGTGATTATATGCTATGATAGCTTATGTTCTCAGCCCATATGGTTATAATTCATATTATGAAAGTATATAACCAAGTGACAATACTTGGTTAGCTTACCTCGAGTTCGCGAGCATAGTTGTGCATGTTTGGCGAGATTTATGCCATAACTAGTTTATGAGTTTATGCATTATAGTTAGTTTATGTATGCTTAGTTGCACTTATATTTGCATTATCATGTTATATTTATGCCTAGTTGTTATGTGTTAATGTTGTACGTGTGCATCTATCATGATATAGGTGTTCGAGGCATATTCAGAATTATTCATCTTGCATTACACGGCCCAGGTGAGTAACGGATTTTCAGTTAACATGTTTAGTAGATTAAGCGTGTTTAGTATATATATGCCTTGCTACATCTCAAGTACGATGAAAATTATATATCAAGTTGACCGTTGGGTCATATTAGTATCATGTTGACCCGTGTGGTCATATTCAGTATCACGTTGACCTGTTGGTCATATTTAGTATCATGTTAACCGGTTGGGTCATATTAGTATCCTGTTGACCCGTGTGGTCATATTCAGTATCATGTTGACCTGTTTGTCATATTTAGTATCATGTTCACCTGTTGGCCATATTTAGTATCATGTTAACCCGTTGGGTCATATTAAGTATCATGTTGACATGTTTGGTCATATTAAGTATCATATTGACCAGTTTTGTCATATTAAGTATCATGTTGACCCGTTTGGTCATATTAACTATCATGTTGACATGTTTGGTCATATTCATCATCATGTTGACTTGTTTGGTCACATTCATCGTCATGCTGACTTGTTTAGCAATATTCAGTATTAAGTAGACCCTATTGTTTTTACTAAGTAATATGTCATGGTCAACCCTAATATTATTTATAACACAGACTTAGTTATATGTTATAGTTGGTCTCAACATTATGTTTATAGTAGTTCTGCTTTATATTATAGTTTAGCTATATATTATAGTTCAGCTATAGTTTAACCTTAAATTATATATGAATGTTATATGTGTTTAGTTATGTGTGCAAAATGCTTTATGCACTTCTGGCATGCGATGCGTTTATGTCAAATTCTATTAGGTATATGCTTATGCAGTTTTTAAGGCGCGCCAAGTGCTTTATGCACTTAATTAGTCAGAATGGTACTTTATGCATTACTTAATGTATTTAGTACTATCAGTATGTAGTCAGTTATGTGATCACACATGTGTTCCAGACAAAGTTGGAACTTAGACCTCCTTAGTGGAGAATCGAGCCTTAGAATAGTGAATGTTCCAAAATTGGAACTTGATTACATTCTAATATGGCTCGTCAGTTATGTATTCAGCGAGTATAGTACTATAAGTACTCAGTCAGTATGTGCTTATGCACTCAGTCAGTTATACACTAAGTATGTGCTTATTTATGCAGTCAGTTACGCACTTAGTATACTTATGTACTCGGTCAGTAACATGGTGTATCATGTATTTAATCAGTCACCGTCATGCTTATGCAGTTATTTAATATTATGATTCATGTAGTCATAATAGTATTGTATATATACTTATTCAGCATCATGTTTATGTTCAGATTATGATTTAATAGAGTTCCGTTATCTCACTAAGTCTTATAGACTTACCGTTCTCAGTTTATATTTTTGTAGGTATGCAAGATGATACCATGTACATGCTAAATGGGGCGTAATGGGTTAAAATGGTGTAGCTCGCGGGTTAGGTAACGAGCTTCTCATTTCCATCATTTGTAATCAGTTTGGAATGCCCCTAAATCAAGAACCAGCTTCTTTACCAAGTTTAAAGAGTCATCGTTATGTATTTTTATAAAGTTTAGTATTCAAAGGGACGTTTGGAATAAGCCCGTATGATGTAGAAAATACGCTTCCGCTAGTTTTATCAATGTATACAGTTTACGGATTTTTAAATATAAAAAAAAACTGGGCGTTTCAAGTTGGCATGAGAGCGATGGTTTGAGAGATTTAAGTATCCACCATTAGTAGGGGATGCTTAGACTTGAACCTTTGCTCGGTAATTGCATTTAGAGTTAAATTGCATCGCACGATTATACGTTTATCAGTTATTCAGTCATGTTATTCAGTATATAGTTCATGTTTATTAGATAATCATTGCATGTTTAGCGATGCATACCAGTTTATGTGATTAGCAGTATACATCAGATTATATGAATTTACAGATATAGTCATGTAGTGCATAATGCATTTCCAGATATCGTAAGTTGCAGATCATGAATCAGATAAGATATAGTAAGCATATTAAATTAGTATGCATTATCAATATAGCAGTATATTGTCAGTATTTATATCAGATTATGTGCAGTGGATGATATGTTTTGCTTCAGTGACTTGGGGTAGATTGTGATAGCGATGAGTTCATGATTATATGGTGTGATTATTATGACGCCTGATCAACGTGATAATATTCATATGATATGGCATGAACTTATCGAGATCATGAGATATCTTGGGGAGCTCACTAGAGCGGTTATGTGTTAAATGCATCATGATTATTGCATTAAATCATGTATAGAAGCTTTTTTCAGACATGGTCATTATAAAGGGAATAATTTACATACTCCAGCATGTTCAGAAAGATTATAATTTAGAAATACTACAGAATATGATAGAATAGATATGAAATATAGATTTCAGAATTTCTGGATTTGAGCAGTTAACAGGAAAAAGGGCAAAAGAAATGAAATGAAAACGTGTCAGAATGGATACAGATCATTCAATAAGAGATATTCTAGATCAGAGTTGTGAAACAGAATTTCAGGATGTGACATTTTAGCAAAAATTATACGAATTCAGGTAAATAAATCCTTTCTTTTAACGCTAGTTTATGAAATTTTGAGATATTTTAAGAAAATAGTCGAGATGAACATCAAGAATACAGATGATTATGGGTCTATCGAGTTATTTTCAGAGGATAATCAAGAAAATCTCAGATTTCATATGATCAGAAGAAAGGATTTCATCATGGATAACACGTACTATATATTAAACCTGTTGATAAACTGATACATAAATAGAGGAAATGAATGCTAGTGTGATCCTTATTAGTGGATTATCATTTTTATGTTAGAATACAACTATGAGATAAACCTAAGTAGGAGAGTACTTACATATAATCCTGAGTACTTTAGAGGATAGATTTAGTTACAACGACAGTAGCTCACGAGGAAACGAACAATCCAAGCAAGGGAGAGTTGTAACACGTTAGGCGAATCCCACATTGACAGAGGCTTGGAGAGATGCTGATATATAAGAATAACATCCGCCTTATCAGACACAACGCGTTTTGTGGTCCATTGCGAGTAGGGTTCACAAGGAACTATGCAGTTAAGCGTGCTCGTGTGAGAGTAGCACTGGTATGGGTGACCTACCGGTAAGTCTAACATGAGGGCCACAAAAACAAAGCCGTGAGCCACAAGGGCAAAGCGGACAATATTGTGTATCAGTAGGCGGAATATTACAAGTGGTATCAGAGCCACTCCGGAACAGTTCAAGATGGTGGGGCAACCCTCATCGAGGACGATGAGTCCCTAAGGGGGTAATTGTAACACCCTAGGCAAAGAGGGTGATTGTAACACCTTAAGCGAATCTCACATCGACAGAGGCCTAGAGAGATGCTGGTATATAAGAATAACAGTCGGCTTATCAGACACAATGCGTTTTGTAGTCCACTGCGAGTAGGGTTCACAAAGAACTACACAGTTAAGCGTGCTCGTGTGAGTGTAGCACTTGTATGGGTGATCTACCGGGAATTCTTACATGAGGGCAACAAAAACAAAGCCGTGAGCCACAAGGGCAAAGCAGACAACATCCTGCCTACTGCTACACAATATTGTCCGCTTTGCCCTTCTGGCTCACGGCTTTACTTTTTGTGGCCCTCGTGTGAGAATTCCTGGTAGGTCACCCATACCAGTGCTACTCTCACGGGAGCACGCTTAATTGCATAGTTCCTTGTGAACCCTACTCGCATTGGACCACAAAACGCGTTGTGTCTGATAAGGCGGATGTTATTCTTATATACCAGTATCTCTCCAGGTCTCTGTCGATGTGGGATTCGCCTAAGGTGTTACAATCACCCTCTTTGCCTAGGGTGTTACAATCACCCCCTTACGGACTCATCGTCCTTGATGAGGTTTGCCCCACCATCCTGAATGGCTCTGGAGTGGCTCTGATACCACTTGAAACATTCTTCCTACTGATACACAATATTTTCCGATTTGCCCTTGTGGCTCGCGGCTTTGTTTTTGTGGACCTCTTGTGAGACTTCCCGGTAGGTCACCCATACCAGTGCTACTCTCACACGAGCACGCTTAACTGCGTAGTTCCTTGAGAACTCTACTCGCAGTAGATCATAAAACGCGTTGTGTCTGATAAGGCGGATGTTAATACCAGCATCTCTCCAGGCCTCTGTCGATGCGGGATTTGCCTAAGGTGTTACAATCACCCTCTTTGCCTAGAGTGTTATAATCAAATTACCAAAATACCCTTGGTCCTTATCCTTTTATTTATTAAACATGAGTCGGTTTAGAAAATATACTCCCTCCTTACCCATTCTTATGAAACAAAAAAAAAAGAATCAGGAGCATGAACAAGGTTTCTTCATAATGAAGAATTAACAAGGAATCAAGAGCGATGGTTAGAGAGATTTAAGTATCCACCATTAGTAGGGGATGCTTAGACTTGAACCTTTGCTCAGTAATTGCATTCAGAGTTAAATTGCATCGCACGTTTTTACGTTTATCAGTTATTCAGTCATGTTATTCAATATGTTGTTCATATTGTCAAAGAATTTGTACATGTCTAGCAACGCATACCAGTCTATGTGATTAGCAGTATATATATAAGATTATATGAATTTACAGATATAGTCATGTAGTGCATAATGCATTTCCAGATATCGTAAGTTGCAGATCATGAATCAGATACGATATAGTAAGCATATAAGATTAGTACGCATTATCAATATAGCAGTATATTGTCAGTATTTATATCAGATTATGTGCAGTAGATGATATGTTTTGCTTTAGTGCCTTGGGGTAGATTGTGATAGCGATGAGTTCATGATTATATGGTGTGATTATTATGACGCCTGATCAACGTGATAATATTCATATGATATGGCATGAACTTATCGAGATCATGAGATATCTTGGGGAGCTCACTAGAGCGGTTATGTGTTAAATGCGTCATGAATATTGTATTAGATCATGTGTAGTAGCATTTTCAGACTTAGCCATTATAAAGGGCATAATTTACGAACTTCAGCATTTTTAGATTTACCACTCAGAAAAAGATTATGATTTAGAAATGCTACAAAATATGACAGAATAGATATGAAAATGGGTTTCAGTATTTCTAGATTTGAGCAATTTAAAGAAAAAGGGCAAAAGAAATAAAAGGAAAACGTGTTAGAACGGATACAGATCATTCAATAAGAGATATTCCAGATCAGAGTTGTGAAACAGAATTTTAGGATGTGACATTTTAGCGAAAATTATACGAATTCAGGTAAATAAATTCTTTCTTTTAACGCTAGTTTATGAAATTTTGAGATATTTTCAGAAAATAGTCGAGATGAACATCAAGAATACAGATGATTATGGGTCTATCGAGTTATTTTCAGAGGATAATCCAGAAAATCTCATATTTCATATAATCAGAAGAAAGGATTTCATCATGGATAACACGTACCATCTATTAAACCTATTGATAAACATATACATAAATAGAGGAAATGAATGCTAGTGTGATCCTTATTAGTGGATTATCATTTTTATGTTAGAATACAACTATGATATAAACCTAAGTGGGAGAGTACTTACGTGTAATTCTTAGTACTTTAGAGGATAGCTTTAGTTACAATGACAGTAGCTCGTGAGGACATAAACAGTCCAAGAAGGGGAGACTTGTAACATCCCGGTTTTTAAAGAAAATAGTAGTGGATAAATCTATAATATCTGTGGAATAAATAGAAAATTCCCACTTTGACGGTATCAATAATATAGTTAGTGGGGACTTGAAATGTAATAATAGTTGATAAGCTCAGACAAATATTAGAAGATATTATACAACAAGGGGTTAAATGGGGCAAGAGTTAAAATTTATTTAAAAGACTAATTTTCCCTTTTAGCCTTATTGTATAGAAGTCGGTTTTTGGAAAAAGATAAATATATACTCCTCCTTATCCATTATAGCGTTATAAAAAAAACATAGGAGTATTACTCCCTCCTACCATTCGATTGAAAAAAAAAAGAAGAACAAGGTTTCTTCACCTTGAAGATCATAGCAATTCTACAAGATTTACAAGAAGCAATCAAGAATCAAGCATGGGTAACAAATCTTATGATGTTAACAAGGTGTATGGAGATTCAAATGATTCTTATAAAACTCTTTAAATTCAAGTAAGTGTCTATTTATATGTTTATTCATGAATTCAAGCTAGAGGAAATATGAGATTATGTTTATAAAGTGATATACATGGTTATATGATGAATTTGTGATTTATGATCTAAGAGGTGATTGAATGATTGTGGGTTTATGATGGGATTATGTTAGTGATCAGGTTATTATGTTTAGGAGGTGTTTATGTTGATTATTGAGTTGAACCAAACACCCCTTTATGCGATTTTTGTGATATATGATGTTAAACAAGTTGCTGAAATTTTCAGCAATGATTAGTTATGTTTGAAAAATCATATAAAATTGATAGAAGTTCGGATTGAATCATGGCCATACTTTCTGAAAAGCCTAAGGTGTCTACTTCAGTTGTTATTCATAAAGTTTTTGCTCATTTAATAGTTAAGTTGGTCTAAAACGTGATTTGGTACAGCAAGGGCTGATCCTGAAATGTGCAGCAAACCGAACTTTAAAAATTCATACCGGATAGACCGTAGCTCCGTTTGGAGTGTTCCATACCTTTTCTAAAATGGAAAATAGTATACTTTCATGGAAAAAGATCCTCATGACCTGTTTCAGTAGTTAAGTGAGTCAAAATGATGCATTTGCAGGCTGCTGCAGAAAATCAGCTAATGTGTTGTTAAGTGTTTTGATGATTATGACATGATATGATGTTTTTGCAAGTCCCGGGTGATTATATGCTACAATAGCTTATGTTCTCAGCCCATATGGTTATTGTTGGAATCACTCCTAAACCTAAATCAAGTGTTAGTAATTCATATGTAATAGTTAGCTTAATTATGGCCTTTATGTTTGTTATTAGCCTTAAGCTTATGTAGAAGGCCCATGAGCTTAGGCCCAAGCCCATAGGAGAAAGGAAGGGACTAGGAGTGTTGCCCTAGCTTCCCTCCTATAAATACTATGTAATAACCCTCACTTGAGGGTTGGTTGTTCAATTTATTTCTTTCACACATACTCTACGCATAACCATCCAAGTATATCGTGTGTGTGTGTTTGGTTTATTGTTCATCCGTCTCTCTATCTCTTCTCTTGACGCTTGTGTTGTAAAACTAGTGACCTAACAGTGGTATCAATCGCCTAATAGTTGGGTGAACGTTTTGGTCCTACGCGTAGAACATACGCTTCGGTATTGATACTTTGGTTCGCTTAAAAACACGTTTTTTACACTTTTTAATCCAAGATTCTTGTCCTTTCAATGTTTTAATGTGTTAAAATACTTGTTTTTGGCTAAAATTTTCAAACTTTACGCGTGGATCTACGTTTTTAAGCTAGTTTTTGTTTGAGGGTTTCGTTCTACGCGTAACCTGTTTAGACGTTTTGGTTCATCAAGTTTCACACTTTTGTGTTATTTTGGTGATATTAAAGCTATCTCATCACAAAAATCTGGTTTAGAAACATCTTTGGGCAAAATCATTTTTACGAGTAAAGCTACGCGTATCAAAACCCTAGTTTTACGCGTAACTTTATCCTTGGTTTGATCTTCATCTTCGTGGTTTACTCCGTGTTTTCTTGCTTGGATAAGCCTGAAAATACGTTGACTTTGGATATCTTTTGTACTGTGATAGTGTAAAAGATCACTTGGGATAAAACCCTAAAATTACGCATAAGCATAAAGCTTACGCGTAAAACATCATACGCATAAGATTCATCTTACGCCTAAGCCTCGTCTTACGCCTAAGGTAATTCTACGCCTAAGTTTTCTACGCCTAACTTACTGTTTACGCATAACTTTAGTGCTTTTTTCATTGCTTACGCGTAAGCTAAACCTACGCGTAACTCTTGCTGTTACGCGGCATTTTTACGCATAAGTGCTACTTGGTTTATTGTGATTTCTAGGCCTAAGGATACGTCATCAACAAAGGTTCATTCGACTACAAAGATCCATTTTACCATCACAAGTTTTCAACATGTCACAACCACCATACTCTAACTAAGTCCACAACATTAACAATGGAATCAACAACAAGCAATTTATCAACAACAATTTAATCAACAACATACTCCACAACTTGGAGCAATTCCTCCACCACAAATGGTTCAAACACCACCAAGTCTTCAAGTTCAACCCTACACAAATGATTTCAATCAACATCCATCAAGGAACACTATGAAGGAACCCACTTGGTTTGCAAAGATGTGTGAAGCTTTAAGCAGCCAACAATCAATTCATGAGGCTGGATCACTTGATAGACCTCCAATGCTCACTCCAGGAAACTACGATCAATGGGTAATTAGGTTCTTTAGGTTTTGTGATCTGAAGAAGCCACATGGAAAGTTCTTAAAGAAGGTTATCTTGGAAGGTCTATTTCAGATGCCTACTGTCATTGTACCCGGAGATCCAAATGCTAATCCACCAAAGGATGAACAATCAAACATTGCTACTATTGCAGACCTGAATCCAGAAGAACTTCTACACTATGAAGCTGATGAGCTTGCAATGCAATATATCCTTTTAGGATTACCCAACCCAATTCTTCGAAGTGTTGATGCTCAAAAGACTGCAAAGGCAATGTGGGAACACATTCATCTACTTATGGAAGGATCTGCACTCAATCAGGAGGATGTGGAATCCAAAATTTACTTGGCTTATGAACACTTCTTGATTGAACCTGGAGACACACTAGAGTCTTATCATCATTGATTCTCAGAAATCATCAATGATTTGGATAAACACAACATCATCATGCCAAGAATTGCAGTTAATACTAAGTTCCTGAGTAGTCTTGGTCCTGAATGGGAGAAGTATGTCATTTTTCTCCGTCAAGCGAAGAACATGCATCATTTTACATACGGATTGTTGTACGATTATTTGAAGCCTCATGAAAAGGAAGTTGATAGGGAAAGGATTCTCCGTGCTCAAATTGCTTCATCCTCACATCCGAAAAATCAACAACTTGCCTTGTATGCTCAAAACAGTTATCCTCCTCTACAAGCAACTCAACCAACTGCCACAATCACACCAAATGATCAATCACAGCAATCTCAACAAAATTAATTGGTTCCTTACAACAACAACAATGATCAGGCACTTTATAGTCAAGCTAATGAGGAATCCGATCCGTTCGAAGCATTGCAACAAGGATTTGTTATGATTGCTAATGCTTTTGGCCGTTATACAAACAAATCCAACAATCGCATTCGTTCCTCATCAAACACAAGGAATCAGGCTGTTGTGAACAATGAACGAGTTGAAGTTCTGAATCATTGTTATGGTTGTCAGATGGGTGATGGTCAAGGGTTTAATGCTATGGGTAGGAATAACAACAGAGCTCAAGTGGTGGAACAAGGAAATGCTCAGAATGGGTTGAATGGTCTTCGATGCTACAACTGCAATGAGAATGGACACCTGGCTAATGCATGCCCAAAGCCGAGGACTAGGGGCAATGCTTATCACAAAGAGGCTCTTCTTTTGTCTCTTAAGGATGAAGCTGGTGGAACTCTCACAGACAAAGAACATAGATTTATGGCAGATGCAGACTCAGATGATGATATGGAGGAATTGCAGGCCAATGCAGCTGTTATGTTGATGGCTAATATGCATGAGTTACACATGAGTGACACAGGCCCAGTGTATGACACTGATGTCTTGTCTCAGGTACCCGAACAAACCATATTTATCTCTGATCTAATATCTCCGCCAACATCTAAATCCGACAAGGCTCAGAATGTTCAAAATGAGTCATCCACATCTCATTCCGACGATTTTCAATTAGACCCCGTAGTTACATTTGACGATCAAGATGACCTTATCGTTTCCATTGATAATCAAATTGACTCCGTAGTTATACTTGAGGATCTAAGTAATGATCATGTTGTGACTCACGATGAACACGTTGAATGTCGTGCAATTAATCAGGACTTGAAAAGTAAAAAAGCACTGTTAACCAAGGATTTTGAATGTTTACAAAAGCAACTCAACTTTTTCAAAACTAAAAAAAAAACGTGAAAAAGGTTTTGAAGCAGCCTTTGCTAAATCTCATCAAAACGAAAAATATTTAGAGAGACAGATGCGTGATCTAGCCGCTTCGAAGAATGCTTTGTTGTCTAAAATAGAACAACTGAAACATGAACATAAAAAGCAAATTAACGCTCTCACCTTGGAAAATCAAAAGGCTAAGGCTGAGTTGTGAACTTGTCAAAAACAGTTCTCTACATACAAAAAGCATTCAACGAAACGAATAGATGATCATCTTGAAGAAATTATCGGCTTGCAAAACAAACTTAAAGAGTTTAAAACTGTTGTTTACAAACATGGTGAGTCAGTAACTGCTATTGAAAAGTTTACTTTAAAACCCAATCCAAATGGATATGGACCGAATCTTGCTGATTACAAACCTAAGCTTTCAACCAAAGCATTTAAACCAAATCCTGAAGTTTCCAGTGCAGAATATAAAATTGATAATTCTATTATGAGTGTTGTTGAATATCATCGTCAAGAGGAATTAGATGCAGAAGACGAGAGTCGATCAAAATTAGAAACTGTTGTTTACAACAAACCTTTTAATTATTCAAAACCGGTCACTTTCGTCACACCAACGGATTCTTCTAACACACCAAGGGTTATCATAAAAACGTCTTAGTCTTCTAATGTTAATCCTCAACCAGATTATGCACAAATTTATGGTCCTTTACCTTCCATCAGTGAAGTAAACTCAAAACCTGAAAATCGCAAAATTCTTAGATATTTTGACATTTTCATGGCTGACCTCAAAACTTTACAACATGAGATAGAATATCATTCTGAAATCAAAGTTCAACATTTTCAATCGCCTCTGGCGCGAGAACAAAGAGACATTTTTAAGAAAAATCTTTTACCAAATGTTAAAAATTTGAAAAATTGTGCATTGTCTTGGGAACGGGACTTTCATAAGGAACTTGGAGTGATGAAGGTCGTTTTCGAGAAAACAGAAACATCTATTACCAATACTAAACATAAAAAGAAAATGTTGAGAAATTATGTTGATCGACTCTTGAATGATGTTATCTGTGCTGATATCCATAATGTTGTGTTATTGAATTCTGTGTCATATGCATCTGATTATATCTCTGCTGATACTGTTGATAATGTTGTAACTGTTGAGAATACTGATAATGTGCTTCAGATCGAGTCTTTAAAAGTTGAAAACGAACGTCTCTTACACGAGCTTTCAAATGCAAAACGTCGTCTTCAATGGTGTCAAAAAGATTGTCAAAATCGTGAACTTGCTTTGCAAAACAAAATCCACCAGTTGCAATCAAACAATTTTAATCCAAAATCTGAGCAACTGGATGATCAAAACGTGTCTTTGAAAAGTCAAATCTCAAAATATGAACAAGAACTTGTAAAAGTTAAACAAGAATATGGTGTCATATTTGATTTACTCAATAAGACTCGTCATGAAACATCAAACGAACTTGATCACTATCTTGCACACACTAGAGAAGTAATGCATTTTGCTGGTAACATTCGTTTTGAAAATCAAGATTTGATTCACACTATCTTTAAGTTAAGAGAAATGTTAGGAAAGTATGAACAACTTCCGCCTACCGTGATTAAGAGAATAGCACCAGTAACACTTAGTAATCGTGAACCTAGAATGCCTTCTGCCAAAACACAAGTTGCTAACGTGCTTCCTTCTACTGAAACAGGAATAGTTGCCTCTTTTCCAAACGTCCGCACTTCACAGCCTAGGAGCACTACATCGAAGAATAGGAAGTTGCGACCTAAGAAAAGATCAATAAGGAATGCTAAAGTAGAAGAACACCCTAGGACAATGAATAAGACTCACGTTGCTTCCACTATAGATATTGCGTCTGGCAAATGTAATAGAAATAGTGATGTAACGACTGCTAAACCTTTAAGTACTTTTGATATTCAGTCTGATTCACCTTGTGTTATTTGTCATAAAAGTATGAATTCTGATTTTCATGACAAATGTGTTGCTAAAGCTATTATCTCTCGTTTACGAAATCCTAAGAATAGGAATACCTCAAGGCCCACTAATCTTTCTAAGTCTGTTCTTGGTAAACCACCCTCTTTAGATTCTAGGAAACGCATTGCTGTCCCTGTAGCTCCAGTTTCACCTCCTAAGAATGTCGTACCACCTAGTACATTCACTAAGACTAAAGCAAATACTAGTTGGAGATGGCAGAAATGGATATATAACACACTAGGATTTAAATGGATGCCTAAAGTTATTGATGTGTGTATGTCTACTATAACTGCTCCGGAACCCTCTAACATTTCGGGTTCCACTTCTACTTCTATTCCATCTGTGTCGTCTGTGTGTAATGCAGGTGATACAGATCATTCTCTGGATTGTTAATAGCGGATATTCCCGACACATGACAGGCAACCTTAAACTGTTATCAAATTTTATTGCAAAGTTCATTGGCACTGTCAGATTCGGGAATGATCACTTCGCAGCTATCATGGGCTACGGAGACTATATCAATGGGAACATCGAAATTAGCAGGGTTTATTATGTGGAAGGCCTCGGTCACAATCTGTTTTCAGTAGGTCAGTTCTGTGATGGAGATTTGGAGGTTGCTTTCAGGGAGAAATCTTGTTTCATTCATGATCTACAAGGAACCGACCTTATGTCTGGCTCGCGTAACTCAAGTCTTTACACTATCTCTATGCAAGACATGGTTGCTTCATCTCCCATCTGCTTACTTTCAAAGGCAACATCAACAAAATCCTGGCTATGGCACCGTCGTCTCTCACACTTAAACTTTCAAACTATAACCAATCTTGCTCGACACAAACTAGTTGAAGGTCTCCCACGATTCCGGTATTCTAAAGATCACCTTTGCTCAGCCTGTGAATAAGGGAAAAGCACTCGTGCTCATTTTCCTTCAAAGGTGGAACACAGCTCTCAGCATGTGCTTCATCTTCTTCACATGGATTTGTGTGGCCCGATGCACGTGCAAATGATCAATGGCAAACGCTATATCTTAGTAATTGTTGATGAATATTCACGATGGACTTGGGTCTACTTTCTTCGAAGCAAAGACCAAGCTCCAAAGATGATCATTACCTTTCTTACAAAAATACAGGTTCAGCTCCGAAACACCCTCAGACAAATCAGAACAGACAAAGGAACTGAATTTGTTAACCAAACCCTTCGTGAATTTTATGAGAAAGTGGGAATTCAGCATCAGACATCTATTGCACGTACACCAGAACAAAACGGAGTTGTTGAAAGACGAAACCGAACGTTAGTGGAAGCTGCAAGAACAATGTTAATCAATGCTAAACTTCCAGATTTCATATGGGCAGAAGCTGTATCTACTGCATGCGATACTCAAAACCGTTCTATGATTACTAAACGCCACAACAAAACACCGTTTGAGCTTCTCCACAACCATAAACCGAATCTCAAACACTTTCATGTATTTGGCTCCCTTTGCTATCCAAATAATGATCGTGATGATTTTGGAAAGCTCAAAGCCAAAGCTGACATTGGAGTCTTCATTGGATATTGTGAGAACTCTAAAGGTTACCGGATCTGGAATCGTCGTACAAAACAGGTTATGGAAACAATTCATGCTCATTTTGATGAACTTACGGAAATGGCTTATGAGTATAACAGCTTGGAACCCGGTCACAACCGCTTAAACTTCCCTCAAACCCCATCATCAGCTGCACAAAGCCCCCAGATCACTCGTCAACAAATGGAAAGGTTATTTGCTCCGCTGTTCAGTGACGATATTGATGAACGTGCTCCAGGTGTATCCGCTGTTTCCGCTGCTCAACCTGATACTACTCTTATACCTGATACACCTGATACAACAACTACTTTTGACGAAGCACCACCAGTTGACTCCACCACAACAGTTGAACAAACCTCTTCCAACAATGATGAACCAGCTAATGATGTTCTTAATGAAGTACCCCCACCTGCAGATTTTGATCCAAATGCGTTCTTTAACCCGTTTGCTAATGACACTGCTGCACCTGATGTCGCGGAATCATCAACAAACCATTTGAATCCTCAGAATCTGCACAATGTATACCAACATCAACCCTCTACACATCGATGGACAAAAGACCATCCTCTGGCAAATATTATTGGCAACCCGAATCAACCAGTCGTTACGAGACAACGACTTCACACAGATGGTGAACATTGCATTTATGCACTCACTGTCTGCCAATCTGAGCCTAAAAACATTAAAGACGCAATGACAAAAGACAACTGGATTGAATCCATCCAAGAAGAACTCAACCAATTCAAACGTCTTGAAGTATGGGAACTGGTTGAAAGACCAACAGGGGTCTACGTCATTGGTCTCAAATGGATTTGGAAAAACAAATTGGATGCTGAAGGGAACGTAATCCGAAACAAGTCACGTCTAGTTGCTAAGGGTTATCGTCAGAAAGAGGGAATAGACTTTGAAGAATCTTTTGCTTTGGTTGCTCGTCTTGAGGCTGTTCGGATATTTCTCGCATTTGCGGCTCATATGAATATGACGGTCTTTCAGATGGATGTCAAAACTGCGTTTCTCAACGGACAACTGAAAGAAACGGTTTATGTCAGCCAACCAGAAGGATTCGTTGATCCCGATTTCTCGAACCATGTCTACAAACTGAACAAAGCTCTTTATGGTCTCAAACAAGCTCCTTGGGCATGGTACGATAAGCTATCATCTTTCCTCATTGCCAATAATTTCACCAAAGGTTCGGTAGACCCTACTCTTTTTATACAATATCACGGGGCACATATCTTAATTGTTCAAATTTACGTGGATGACATCATTTTTGGGTCTACACATAAAAAGTACTCAATCGCTTTTGCAAAACTAATGAAGAAAATTTTTGAAATGTCCATGATGGGTGAACTTACGTTCTTTCTAGGACTGCAAGTTCATCAATCACCCCGTGGTATTTTCTTGAGTCAGTCCAAATATGCCCTTGAATTGTTAAACAAATTTGGAATGAAAACCTGTGACACTTATGCCACACCAATGGCTCATACCAAGAAGCTAGACGCTGATTTACATGGGAAATTAGTGGATCCTACCAAATACCGAAGTATTATTGGGTCCCTCATGTATCTAACAGCTAGCAGACCTGATATTGTCTTTGTCGTTTATCTATGCTCCCGTTATAAGTCGAGACCAACTGAAACCCACCTCTCTGAGGCTAAAAGAATCCTCCGATACATCAAGGGAACCATTAACTTGGGGATCTGGTATTCGAATGATTCTGGTTTTGAACTAATCTCCTTTTCAGACGCTGACCACGCAGGATGCTTAGATTCACGGAAAAGTACTTCAGGAGCACTACAATTTCTTGGTGATAAACTGGTGTCCTGGCAATCGAAGAAGCAGGATTGTACATCGCTGTACTCAATCGAAGCAGAATATGTAGCCATGTCGGCGTGTTGTGCTCAAGTCATCTGGATGAGAACACAACTCAAAGACTATGGTTACGTATTTGACAGAATCCCAATGTACTGCGACAATTGGAGTGCCATTGCGATCTCGTGCAACTCAGTTCAGCATTCGAAATCAAAGCACATCGATCTTCGCTATCATTTCATCAAGGACCATGTAGAACAGGGTACAGTTGAATTATACTTCGTGGGTACAGAATACCAATTGGCAGATCTACTCACCAAAGCCTTACCTCCCGCTAGGTTTAATGAGTTGGTCCACCGGATTGGTATGCGGTGTTTGACTCAAGAGGAATTGGATGAACTCTTAAAACAGTCTTAATAACCTGTCAAACACCAAAATCTCTTTTGTAAATAATTAAAAAAAAAATTGATAAAACAATAAAAATATTCTTCTATCTATGTTTTTCAACATGGCCAGTACATTTCTTCCGTCAACACTATAATCTTTCAAAATTCATTATTTTTCTTATCAAGTGTTGAGGGGGAGAAAATAAATACTTAACTGTTTCAGAATAATTGTGTACTTGCATGTTATACTATCCCGGTTGATTCTTTAAATAATGGTGGTCACATTTCTGATTTATGACACTCCTCGAACTAAAATTTATAACCTTTCATTATTTTTTACATCGAGGAGGAGTGTCGTCAAAGTCATTTCCAAATATTCTTCGTTTGGTAAACAAAATGGAAGTTAAATGGCTTTGGATGAAAATGGAAAAGGTGGAGGGACTAAAACTGCCAAAAGCACAAACTATTTTATAATAAAACTTCCACCTAACTTATCCTTTAAATTTATTACACACACCTAACGAATCCTACGCGTATAAATCGTTCAACAAATCCGAGTTTTGGATCATCAATTTGTAAGTTGTTTCATGATCTTTACGTATTTACAAACATTTTTTTTTAATCTTTTACAAATCCAACGGCTAAAACGTGAGATATGAGTGATTATGTGTTCTACGCATAAGCGTATGAACAAACAATCATTGGTGTGTGTTGTTGGTTAAAACAAGTGTGTCAAAACATTTAAATAACATCAATGATACTATGTTTATCCTCAAAATCCACCCAGAAACACGAATTGATTGTTTTTCAAAATTAGGGTTCATGAGTCATTTTGGGTGTTTTCAAATGTGAATGGTTTTGGTCAAAAAGATTGTTGTGTGATATTGTTAGTATAGTGAATTGATCATATATGTGTTTAGAATTAACCCATAAACACTAATTGCTTGATAATTAGATATTAGGGTTTATGTTCTTCACGTTTGGGTATTTTTGATTCATTGAGAGTTGGATGTTAAAACTTGGCCATAACACTCACATGACATCTAAGAACCACCAGAATAAGTTTAATGCTGTTTCCATGGTTAGATTTCTTAAGCGTAAATCTTAAAACTAGGGTTTAAGTCTACGCGTAAGTAATCTTACGCGTAAACTGTATGATGAGTTTTCATGCCATGATCTATTTTAGAATGGATGTATGTGTTAATATTGTTGCTATGATGACTTTATTTCAGGTCTGCTACACGTAAAATTCAGAATCAAGGTCATTAGCAATCTACGCATAAGGATCACCTTACGCGTAGAAGGTTATGCGTAAGAGTAATCTTACGCGTAGCGTTTACGCGTAAGGTTCTACAAAGGGACTACGCGTATCTTGTGAAGGATATGCGTAAACAGTGACCTCTACGCATAAGGTCTACTCTTACGAGTAAGCCTTACGCGTAAGGTTTAATATACGCCTACGCGTAAGCTTTACGCATAAGGTCCCATTTTCCTACGCGTAATATTTCTTACCCGTAAGTAAGGATCCTACGCATAAGCTTGCGTCTACGCTTATACTTCTCCTGTTTACGCATAAGCTACCATTTCTACGCCTAAGCCTTAATCAAACCTTCATTATGAATTGTTACGCGGGCAAACTTGTAAATAAATAAATCATAACGTCACGAATCCAATAATGTCACTAATAAACTTAAATGTGTAATGTGTTGTTAAAATTGTGTGATAACATAAACTTTAAAACTTAAAGTTAACTAACTCACGAAACTTATCACAACGTCATTAGACTATTAGACAAACAAGTGATTTTGGACTCGTAACAATCATAGACATAGCACATTCAATAATTATTCAATAAAACCTTCTGTTGACTAACATTATGTCTTTCGATATGTTGGTTCTTTTGGCTAAATGTGTTTCAGATCACGACATGGAAGCTCAAATGAATGTGGATGCACCAAACGTTCTCACCATTGCTGATATCTTCCTGCATGGCTATCCAATGAAGATTGGAAAGAACAATCTCAGAGTTGACTTTGAAACTCTCACCTGCTCGGAATCTTCTTGTCTCATTGCAGTGGATATTCTGAAGAACCATCCCTATCAGAACATGCTCACCAACTCTGCCACTGTTCCGGAGATCTACACACAGCAATTCTGGAATACAATGCAGAGGGTCAAAGGTCAAAGTGCGGTAACAGTGATACTCAATCACAAACAAGTTACCATCACACATGTAGACTTAAGGGCTGTTCTCCTCATTCCTGACATCATACCAACTGAATTCTCTGCTGCACCTACTGAAGAGACTGTTCTGAAATTCTTGATTGATATTGGGTACGACGAAGCTTCAGGAGTTATTAATAAGCATTCTCACGTGGATCTTAAAAACATTCCTCAGCCTTGGAGAACCCTTTATGTTAGGTCACTAGTTTTACAAACACAAGTTATAAGAGAAGAGATGAAGGCGATTGAACAAGTAAATCACACACACACACACGTATAGTAAGACCGGTTATGCAAAGAGTATGAATGAGAGAAAAACTTGAACAACCAACCCTCAAATGAGGGTTTACAAGAGTTTATATAGGCAAGGAGCTAGGGCAACACTCCCTCTCCTTCCCTATTCCTTATTGGGCTTGGATCAAGCTTATGGGCCTTCTACATAAGCTTGACCTTAAACAAACTTAAAGGCCATAATAAAGCTACCTATTACATATGAAATATAAATACTTGAAATACAGTTTAGGAGTGATTCCAACAATCTCCCCCTCAAGTATATATGAATGTAAACGGTGAAGGCGTTGATGTAATAGTAGCTGTGACGTCTTCTGACATTCTTCTTTCTTGTGAGAGGAATTGCCTTGATTCGAACAATCTCCCCAGTGTAGAGAGATAGTTATATTTGAACAGTTATGCTTCGACGTCATCTTT
Source organism: Chrysanthemum seticuspe (assembly GCA_019973895.1). Lineage (NCBI taxonomy): Eukaryota > Viridiplantae > Streptophyta > Magnoliopsida > Asterales > Asteraceae > Chrysanthemum > Chrysanthemum seticuspe. The sequence continues at coordinate 69,568,678 of BPTQ01000002.1, forward strand.
AACTTTGTTCTTTGATCATTGTTCTTTGTGGTGAAAGTGATAGTATGTTGTTGTCTGCATCAGTCTGCCTCAGGTCTGCTTCGCTGCTCCAGTGTCTCCACGTCATTCTTCAACATGTTCACACGCTCTATGACGTTGGAATTCAATACTGATGAAGTTCTCTAAGTCTTTAACTTTGTAGATTCTTTGGTTTGACGAAGAATCATTCTGACGGTTGTGTTGCTTTTGAATAGAACTTCCATTAGTGATGATGTTGGCGTGAGCATGAGAAGAATCAGCACGGTCATCCCGCTCCGGAGCTTCCATAAGAAGAAAAACATTTCAAACGGTTAGTAATAAGCGGTTTCCGGCACTTACAAGTTTGAACTTCGAGAGTGTTAACAGCATAGTGTGAAAACACAACTCTAATTCTTACAAAGGCCGTTCCTGAACTGGAGTCCCACAAGTGAGATAACGCGATGTACCGAAATACATCTACAGCTCAGATGAGTCGCTGAGGTACACCGAAGCATCACCTCACGACTGTAGACCGTTTGAGACACACTCCGCGTAATCCACGGGGAGTTACTGAAGTGACCTGCTGTCAGGGCTGTTTGATGTTGACCCTGGCAGGAGTTTCCATTCAATCACTGAGGATCACAGATGTGAACCTCTCATAAATGTTCTCGACAGATTGCTAAGATCTGTGAAGGACTCGATATGAACCACTGATGATCTTATTTGTTGATCATCAAGTGATTAAATGTCAAGTGTTCCTAAGAGATCTTTTAATGAGTCTCGTGGCTCTAGACTCAATAGTGCGTTTTTGTTTTCCTGAGCGGAGACTAGGGAGAGGGTCTCCTTTTTCAATACCAGCGATCTCTAAGAGAAAGCCAATAGTTTATGTAGGGTTCCCTGTGAGAATGAAACAAGCTTCTGTTGAGAGAAACTTGAGTGGCTAAGAAGGTTTAGTGCATGCATCACTGGGTCCATGACGACTTTTAATCTTCAATACCGGTGTCACTAAGTGACAACCAGTAGCATATGAATTGAACCCGGTGTCTGCCCTAAGTTGAATAATCTGGAGGGCTATTTCTTTTCACCCTTTACATTACATTTCTTTTTGATTCTTCAACTCCTTCTTTCTCCGATTCTCATTTTCTCCTTTTTACAATCATTCCTAAGGACTTCTAACACTAACTAATGGTAGTGTCCTTGGGTAGATCCCTCCGGCTCTGGCGGATCATAGGACGGTTATTCCTAACCTTAGTCACCTTATAACTCCATGACTAACCTATGTTTGCCATTAAAAACACTGTATGTGAAAATATCTCTCAAAGGGTTTGTAGATGAAAAACATGTTTGAACCACTGTGAGAGATAAGTTTTTTTGCATAAATACTCCCCCTCCACATGTGCTTAAGAGTTTAAATGGTTTAAATGCACAGTGAGGAAAGAGCGCGCACTTTTTGAATTGATTCACTGAAGATAGACAATCCCCCGCGAGACACGGTTACGTTGCATAGTTAAAGAGTTACATTGTCAGCTTTTAGGTGACAACTAGCTCTAATAACTACCTTGAAGGTGTAGACAAACCTCGAAAGGTTGTCATACCCGTCAGAGTTCATGTCTATCAAGAGTTTCTCGAATGGTACTTTCTACTTGGACAAGTCCTTTGCGAGACACGTTTACATTACTAGCGAACTAGTTTGAAATTATTACCCGTCCAGGACAAGTCTTTTCGAGTTACTAACAGTTTAGTACCGTCAATTCGTTGTTTAAGTCTGAAGTACACAGATTCATTTGCATTTTGCACAACATATTTCTTATCACACAATTTTCTCCCCCTTAAAAATGGCATATAAAAATGTTATTTTTGAACGGTTGAGAATAAATATGACCATTTTGAGTGTTGCAGGATGAGTAACCACTGTAAAAAATTTGTGAACAAAGTTTTAATTCAAATACTCCCCCTCAACTAGTGATATAAACGGTTGAGGTTTTGAAAATCTTACGGGGAAGTACTTGTCTTTTTGAGCAAAACCTTGAATAATGAAAGGTTTGATAGGTTTTACTCAAAAATAAGAAGCTTTCGCTCCTTTTATAAGGATTGAGGCACTGAGGCGTACCACAGGGTCCTTTCTTGACAATTACGGGTTGTACACCGTAATGTGTGCACAAGCCATACACATATTTAATCACACATCCAAAGTTATATGAAGGAAACAATTCAAGGGGTACCAGGAAGTGCAGTGATGTTCCCAGGAGTGCGCACAGGGCGTTGAAAGCCGATGATGTTTCTCCTGAGTCGACCACCAACATAGCTTTCCAATCGTCTGAACTGATCCCTTCTGAACAACCGTTCATCAATCATGGTGATGATGCGTCTCACATCCCTCCTTTCCTGAGAATTCCAGCGTTTAGGATTCCCAACTTTCAGGCGTATATCCTTCAATCTGTACGCCAATCCATCCCTAACCAGCTTCAAGGTATGATCTCCAAATTTGTGGAGTTCACTACACGCCATTAAGCAGTTTCTTTGAAGTTCACTGCGGTAAACAACGCCGAAAGGTTTGCTGATGAGCGTGAGTTGTGTAAGCTGGTTGATGTTGGGAAGATCAAGCTGTGGTGGAGTGAAGTTTATACGTTTCTGATATGATTCAACAGCCATCTGGATATCTTCGACACGTTCTTTGATCACGATGCGTCTAATGAAGATGAGAACTGACTTGATAAATTCACGTTGAACTTCAGTCGAGAATTGTCTCATACGACCCTGTACTTTGGCAAGATACATGTCTTCGATGTCGTTGAGGGACAAGTTCTCAAAGTCAGCTTCGGAGAATCCATAGTCCTGTTCATCTTGTCGTTTGACTATGATATTCTTTAAGAATGTGTAGTCCCACTTAGACTTGAGATCAATGTGTTTGATGGCCACGATGTCCTTCGAGCTATACACTGCATGTTGAGACTTCTGAACCAGGCAGCTTCTATAGTAGATTCTTCGGCGTTCAGGCCAATGATGAATCCCATACAATGCATCTTGGTCGTATGCTTGCACGTTGTCAGAAAACAAGTGATTTGCACGTTCCTCGATAGCTATGCAGTTTGAGTAAATGGCCGCTGGGAATGGAAGAGTCAATGATGTAGTGTATTTTCTCGAACCATCGCCACCATGGAGAAGAAATTCCAGGTCTTTGTTGAAGAAGTATCGGAAGGGAATCCTTGGTTCGTCTGCTTGGCCAATGGTCGGTAGAGGTTTGGTCCAGTCGGTGTAATATGGATGGTTGTCCCTTTGTGTGAAGTCAATGTTTGCTTCCGGATTGAGCCAATCCATGTTGTTAGACATAGCTCGAGCAATGTTCTCAAGATGATATTCGACCTCGAGGGCGCTTTCAGAGCTGTCTTTCCATAGTTGAAAAGCTTCATTTTTGATTCGCTTCAACTCAGATTTTGTCATTTTCTTCACATGGAACTTTTCTTGCAAAAGTTTTGCATGCTCCAATGTTGAACCGTCTACCAATTCTTGGCCTTCATCAGGGTAGGGAGTTTGATTGACAAGTGTGGAGAACCATTCAAACTCTTCGGTTTTATCGTAATCTAGCCATGATACGACTCCGGGCTGAGTCGTCTGCTTCTTCTTTTTGGAAGGCTTTGATGATGATACTGGTTTCTGCACTTGTTTGGGTGAGGTGGGTTGTTGTCGGGGCTCAAGGACCTCTTCATCGTCACCACCCGTATACTCAAAGTAATCACCAGTTTTATGAGTCAGGGGTGGTAACTCGGAATAGTCCCGAGGTTTATCAGTAGAAGACCGAGGTGGAGGAGACTTTTGTTGAGAAGAAGTCCGTGGTGGAGGAGGTGGCATAGATGTAGATTGACCAGACTGCTTCTGACGTTTAGGTGCAGAGTCCTTATCCTTATCATCGTCATCGTCATCTCTTAGCCGTTTGGGTTGATCGGCTGACTCCTTGCATGATGAACTGAGTTGAAAAGCAAGTAGACCTTCGAAAAATTTAGCTTCATCCGAAGTAAACGTTCCAGATCGCTTTGACATTTGCATTACTAGTTTAGCGATTAACTCAGATTTAGAGAGATCAGCTTCTTTGGCCATTGTATGTTTAACCAATGCGACGATGTTAGGGGTGAGTTGTCTGGAGAATATTTCTCTAGTCACACCGGGGACAGTGTCGAGAAGAAACTTGTGGGTTTGATCTCTTGCTGACTTCTCCAGTTCCTTTTGGACTTTAGGAACGATATCCTGAAGGTACTTTTGAGTGTAACCTTCAATCATTTCATTCAGTTCCTCTTTTCGATGACTCTTCATGAACTTCTGAACAAATTCCCTTTCTTTTTCCATCTTGTCTTTCTCATCATGTAAGTACTGAATTTGGTCAGCAAACCAATTCATTTTTCTGTAAAGTATGTGGTGGTGGTGATGAGTGAGATGAAGAGTCTGATGATGAAGAGACATGAGGAGACTTCATGTCCTTAGGAGTTTCTGAGGTTTTCTCATTTGAGTGTGTTGGACTGTCTAGAAGAAACTTTGTATAATCATCCTCGTCATCTCTAGAATTTTCTTTCTCAGTTTCCTGTTTCTCAAAATCATACACAATAGTGTCCTCTACAGGCTTTTGTTGTTGCACAAGAGTGGTGGTACCAGATCCCTTATCGGGTCGATTAACCGCATCAGGATCTGGAGAGGAGTGGGCAGCTCCACTTGATCCTCCGGGGCCACCCATTTGATCTTTAGCAAATTCTTCGGCCTTTTGAGTGTGTCTGACGTTGTGAAACTTCTTCCTGTATGATTTATCCAGTTGCCCTTCTTCATCTTCAGAGCTTTCATCATAGGGTACAATTGCTAGAGTCTTCCCCTTTTCTTGGACAGCTGGAGGACTTGGAGGTTTTGCTACTGAGGGATTAACATCCTTTGCAGTTTCAGAGTATGTGATCTCTTCATCTGTGTCAGTAGCATCAGAGTCCTCGTCCCTGAGCTGTCTTTGCGGTTCAGGTGAGAGGATAGGAGTGGCTTCCAGAGACGGAACTTTCTTCTTAGGGGTAGGTTTCCTCTTTGGAATAGGTTTCTTCTTTGGAACATTCCTCTGACTATCTGTACTTGTGACACTTCCAGCACTTCCTTTTCTGGTTCTTCTTACAGGTGTACCAGAAGATTTTTCGTCGAGATGACCAACTTTGCCTTGTCTGACTGCTTCCAGATACCTTTTGTACGATTCGAGCTTTCTGACATCTTCAGTTAGAAGGAAATCTGGTAGCACAGCACCTTGTTTCTTTGTAGACGTTTCCTTGATTCTTACAGATAGAATAGGTTCCGTCAACATGTCGTGATTGTCGGGGTCATTGAGCCTCTTGGGAATGTCAGGATGAAATCCAAGTGCTCTCTGGATCAACAATTTGGTATATCTGATGTAGGGAATCTTTAAGCCAAGTTTGTTGAGAAATGACATCATGTCATCCCAAATCAGAGCTTCGATAGCGATGTGTTTCTTGTTGACCAATGCCCAGAATATTTGCAGTTCCATGAGCTTAGGGTGCTCATATCCGCTGTCACGACCAGAAACAGACTTGGTGATGATCATGTAGAGAGTTCTCCAGGGTTGAGGAATACTCTTAAGCTCTACGTGAGAATGCTTGTTGATTACTCCTGTAGCCTCGTCATAACCGATATCGATTAAGAATTGGAGAGTGAGCTCTTCAGCAGGTGAGGCATATAGTTTGGTTGGATCGACTTCAGGAATTAGGAGAACAGCCCTTAAGTCTGCAGGTGTAATGATGACTTGTTTGTGATTCAGAGTCACCGTCACAGCAGTTTGTCCTTTGACCCTTTCCATAGTGTTCCAGAACTGTTGGATGTAGATCTCAGGAACTGTTGCAGAGTGAGTAAGCATGTTCTGATAAGGATGAGTCCTCAGAATGTCAATAGCAATTAAACACGAAGATTCAGAGCAAGTGAGGGTGTCAAAGTCAACACGGAGATTGTTCTTTCCTATCTTCTTTGGATAGCCATGAGGATAGATATCAGCAATGGAGAGAACTTCAGGTGCATCCACATTCATTTGTTCAGCCATGTCGTGATCTGAAATAACATTAGCCAAAAGAACCAACATATCGAAAGACATAATGTTAGTCAACAGAAGGTCTTATTGTCTAGTTATTGAATGTACAGTGTCAATGATTGTTACGAGTCCTAAGTCACTTGTATGTTCAATAGTTCAATGATGTCGTGAAATGTTTCGTGAGTTAGTTAACTTTAAGTTTTAAAGTTTATTTTATCACTTATTGTTCACAACATATCAGACGATTTAAGTTTATTAGTGACATTTTTGGATTCGTGATGATATGATTAGTTTATTTACAAGTTTGTACAAGTAACAATTCATCATGAAGGTCAATCCAGGGTTAAGCGTAGTTTTGGCAAAGTTACGCGTAGACAGGAATGATATATGCTTAGGCGTAAACTTACGCGTAGAATCCTAACTTACGCGTAAGAAATGTTACGCGTAGGAAAAGGAGACCTTATGCGTAGAGCTTATGCGTAGGCATATATTAACCTTACGCGTAAGGCTACTCGTAAGAGTTGACCTTATGCGTAGAGGTCACTGTTTACGCATATCCTTCACAGGATACGCGTAGTCCATTGTAGAACCTTACGCGTAATAGTTATGCGTAGGATTTATTTTACGCATAACTTGACTACGCGTAGGGTAATCCTTATGCGTAGAGAGTCTAATGACCTTGATTCTGAGTGTTAAGCGTAGCAAAGCCTGAAATAAATCCATCAAATCATCAATATTAACACAAACCTTCATTTTATCAACAAAAAATGGCATGAATCATTCATAAACCAGTTACGCGTAGAAAGTCATACGCGTAGGTCAAAACCCTAAGGGTTATGACTTACGCGTAAGTTTTCTAACCATGGGATTTGCATCAAACAGATTCTGGTAGTTCTAAGATGTTGTATGAGCTTATAGACCAAGTTATAACATCTAACTCATGGTGAATCAAAAATACCCAAACTTATGAACCTTAAACCCTAATTTCAAATTTTGAATAAATCAGTGTTTCTGGGTAGTTATAGAGCAAGGATATAATCAATTCATCATCATATAAACATAACCCAACAATCTTTTAGACCAAAACACTTCACATTTGGAAAAACCCAAATCGACTCATAAACCCTAGTTTTCAAAATTCATCAATTTTAGTTTCTGGGTGGATTTTGATGGTTAAAATGTTATCCTTGATGTGTAAGAAACGTTTTAAGACAATACATTTTACCCCAAACATACACACAATGATTGTGTGTTCATACGCTTATGCGTAGAACACATAATCACGCGTAAAAAACGTTTTAGCCGTAGGATTTGAATGAAATTAAAAACCTTTGCTTAGAAACATGTTTTACTCAAGAAACAACTTACAAAGTGATGATCAAAAGCACAGAATTCTTGAGTGATTATTAGGCGTAGGATCCTTTAAGGTTTAGAATACAAATGAGAAGTGAAAGAGTTAGGTGGAGAGGATTTTTATTAAAATAGACTTTATCATTTTGACAGTTTTGGTCCCTCCACCTTTTCCATTTTCATCCAAAGCTTTTTAACTTCCATTTTTGGTTACCAAATGAAGATTTTAGGAAAGAAACTTGACGACACTCCCCCTCGACTTGAGAGAATAATGAAAGGTTATTAATTTAAGTCCGAGGAGTGTCTTTGAACCAGAAAATGTACCACCATTAGTAACAGAATCAACCGAGATGTGATAACATGCTGTTGGAATCACTCCTAAACAGTATTTCAAGTATTTATATTTCATATGTAATAGGTAGCTTTATTATGGCCTTTATGTTTGTTTAAGGTCAAGCTTATGTAGAAGGCCCATAAGCTTGATCCAAGCCCAATAAGGAATAGGGAAGGAGAGGGAGTGTTGCCCTAGCTCCTTGCCTATATAAACTATTGTAAACCCTCATTTGAGGGTTGGTTGTTCAAGTTATTCTCTCATTCACTCCTTTGCATAACCGGTTTCATATTATACGCATGTGTGTGTGTGTTTAGCTTGTTCATCCGCCCTCATCTCTTTCTCTATAAGCTTGTGTTGTAAAACTAGTGACCTAACAGTGGTATCAATCGCCAAATAGTTGGGTGTACACTTTGTTTTTGAAGTTTTGGTTTTGGGTCTTACGCGTAAAGATAACACAATCTTTAGTTCGCTTAAAAACTAATTTTTTACACTTTTGAATCCAAGATTCTTGTACTTTCAACGTTATTAGGTGTTAAACTATTGGTTTTTGGCAAAAAGTTTGGAACTTTACGTGTTTTTCCTTGTTTTTAAGCTTGTTTTTGTACGCAAGTGTTATCCTACGCGTAACTGTTTTAAGTGCTTTGGATCATCAAGTTTCACACTTTTGTGTTATTTTGGTGTTATTGAAGCTATTTTAACACACAAAAACTGGTTTAGAAACACATTTGGATAGAATCAAAGTTACGAGTAATCTTACGCGTAACAAAACCCTAAATTTACGCGTAAGACTTTCCTTGGTTTGATCTTCAATTTTCTGGTTTATTCCGTGTTTTCTTACTTGGATAAGTCTGAAAATACGTCGACTTCGGATATCTTTTGCACTGTGAAGTGTAAAAGATCACTTGGGATAAAACCCTAATCTTACGCTTAAGCATAAAGCTTACGCGTAGAAAATCTTACGCTTAAGATTCATCTTACGCGTAGACTTAGTCCTACGCATAAGGTAATCCTACGCCTAACTTTCTACGCCTAACTTACTGTTTACGCGTAACTTTAGTCCTTTTTTCCTGCTTACGCGTAAGCTAAATCCTACGCGTAACTATTCTTGTTACGCGTAACTTTTGGTGTTTTTACGCATAAGTGCTACTTGGTTCTTGTCATTTCTACGCCTAAGGATACTTCATCAACAAAGGTTCATTCGACTACAAAGATCCATTCTTACTACACAAGTTTATCATCATGTCTCAACCACCATACTCTAACTATTTCCCTCATACTTATAATCATCAACAACAACAACAATTAACTCCACAACATCAACAATGGAATCAACAACAAGCCATTTATCAACAACAATTTAATCAGCAACATACTCCACAACTTGGTGCAATTCCACAACCACAAATGGTTCAACCACCACCAAGTCTTCAAACTCTACCCTACACAAACGATTTCAATCAACATCCATCACGAAGCACTATGAAGGAACCCACTTGGTTTGCAAAGATGTGTGAAGCTTTAAGCAGCCAACAATCAATTCATGAAGCTGGATCACTTGATAGACCTCCAATGCTCACTCCAGGAAACTACGATCAATGGGTGATAAGGTTCTTTAGGTTCTGTGATCTGAAGAAGCCACATGGAAAGTTCTTAAAGAAGGTTATCTTGGAAGGTCCATTTGAGATGCCTACCGTCATTGTACCCGGAGATCCAACTGCTGTTCCACCAAGAGATGAACAAACCAACATTGCTACTGTTGCAGACTTAAATCCTACAGAACTTCTACACTATGAAGCTGATGAACTTGCAATGGAATACATCCTCTTAGGATTACCAAACCCAATTCTTCGTAGTGT
>BPTQ01000002.1:69610032-69837761 GCA_019973895.1 Chrysanthemum seticuspe
TTTTAATACTGAATCTTTTTAGATTTTATTGATTTCTCTTAAAAGTTTTGATTAAAACATAAAAAGACTAATAAAAACATAAAAGATACTTAATTTTTGATAAATTTTGATGAATTTAACGAATTTTTATGTTTAAATTGATTCTTTTTAGACCTTTTTATAAAAAATCTGAAAAATATAAATAGAATTGGATTCTTTTTACTTTTTAATAAAAAACCTTTGCAAAGACTAAATAAACATAATTTTCGATTAATTTTACTGAATTTTTGACAAAATTTACTTCTTTTTATCGTTTGTCACTACTTTTTAATACTTTTAAAGTCCTTTTCAGATTTAATCATAACACTTAGATCCTTTTTATATTTTTGTCACCGAACACACGTTCTTTTACTTTGACGTTACGTTCCTCGAATATTTATTCGTGAACATAATTCGTTTACTTTTAGTTTCTGGTGGTTTCATTGTGTCTTCGATATTATACGATTCTCATGGGTTTACGTTGATTAAAGGTGTTCGGAATTGGAGACTTATCGTTCGAGTTGTCTAAACTACTTAACTCGAATTCACGTTTTTGTCCAAAGGTCGACGATGAAAATTCGGTCTCTTATTCGATGAGTTATTCAACTCGGAATTTTTGTCTTCAACCTTGAATTTCTTCTGGACCGGTTCTTGAACATTTGGTTTTTGGTCTGAACCTGTTCGAGAATACTCGAATAATGTTCGGAACGTGTTTTGACACGTGTGAGTCATAAGTGACTCAAACACGTGTCCCCTTTATTCTGGGTTTACTATTCGACAAAACCTCGAATATTTTAAATGTTTTTAGATGTTTTTACCATTATTCTTTTATCTGGTTGACTTCAAAAATTTTGGTGTTAAAGTAAACTAAACCGGGTCTTTACTCAGTTACTTTTTAGTGGGATCAATCTGACTTTTGACCTAAAAGTTGAAACTTCTTTGATTTTCATTTGCTTAATACAAGTGCTTATTTATAAGCTCCTTGCATTGCAGTTTCATTTTCTTGCACACAAGCCACTGTTTTTATATTTTTCCTAGATTCACAATACTAATTTAGACTTTTCCTGAAATTTTCATAATTTTTCATCACTGTTTGCTATTTTTCTTCATTTAAAACAGTTTTTAAGTCATTTTAATTAGCTTTTAATACAAATAAATCAGAAACGTTTCCAAAAAATAATTTTTCATTTTTCTTAGGTTAAGATAAATATAAAAAGTCTAAAAAATATTTTTCCAGATTTTTCTTAGTTAAATTTGTATTTTTAAGCAATTTAAGTAGTTTTAAATAGTTTTTAATTCATAGAAAATACAAAAATAATCAGAAAAATACAAAATTAGTTTTGAAAATTCTCTTTAGTTATTTTAGATTTTTCTAAGTCATAATTTTATTTTTCTAGCTTTATTTCATATTTTCTTGTATTTTAGGGTATTATTAAATAGTTAAAAATAGTTTTTAATTAATAATAATTAGATAAATAGTTTTAAAAATAATTTTATTTTTCTAAAAATTTTCTCTTATAATTAGGATTGTAAAATCGTCATTTTCATATTTTTAGGGTTAATACTGTTTCATTTTCACATTTTCTTTTATACGTAACGTAGTTTTTAATTCAAGTTTTATAAAAGAAAAATCAAAAACATCATTTTGCAAATAGTGATAGCGTTTATTTAATATATTTTATCTTTTTAATTTTCTTTAATTTGCATTTAAGCCCCTGTAGTTTATAAACTTTTTCTTTAGTTATAATTGTTAATAATCACAAACTCTTTTCCGTTCAAATTCTCTCGATCACTATACGTTTGGTGATTCATCGCATAGCTCGCTGGGACATAACGACCTGGGGAAACCCTATACTCTCCTGATCTTCATTGCATTTGTGTCTGAACTGTTTTAAGTTTCTTACGGTTAGCCATTCACAAGTGGCTAGCTTGTGTGAGAAAACTTGACGGTTTGGCACAGATCAAATTTTTGGCGTGTTCTTGTTTGATTGTGAAATTGTTTTGTTTTACTTAAAGATCTCTTAAAAACTACCATACCTGACACTAACAATCTTTAATGTCTAAAATTGATCCGTATCAATCATTTTTCAAAATTAAATCAAGCCACGTCTTTCCTCAAAATCTTTTAAATGATTTAAATCAATTGGGATCACAAATCTCAAAAGGCATGAAATTTTTGATCGGGGGAGAGATCGTGATTTAAATCTCAAATTTGTTTAAATGGAATTGGTTTTAGTCCTTTAAAGGCACTCCTGCCTCCATGTGCCAAACGATTTCTAATACATAATGCACATGTTGAGGGGGAGCATTTATCCAAAAACAAGATGAGTATTTAAACAAGGCACATATTATCCCATGTTTTCTAAACCTTATTAAATCACTTGGGATCCAAAATCTCAAAGGGTTTGATACTTTTGATCGGGGGAGAATTTGTGATTTAATAATGAAATTTGATAAAAGGTGATCGTTTTGATTCAAGTGTGCATGCTGCTCTCCCATATGTGCTAAACGCTTTCGAATCTCGAAGCACATATTGAGGGGGAGCATTTCAAAAGAAAATAAACTTTCAAGGTACAAAGATTTCTATGCTTCAACATAAAGTACCTTGATTGATTTTCTAAATGGTTTATTAATGGCCTTTTGTGATCGTGGATGTACTTCAAAAGAACTCTTTCCTCTATGTGATAAAATGATTTCAAATATCCTACGCACATATTGAGGGGGAGAATTTACCAAAGAAATTCAAATGGCTTTTTCTATGGAAATTGTGATCAAGAAATTATTTCAAAAGAACTCTTGCCTCCATGTGCCAAACAATTTCAAAATCATATGCACATGTTGAGGGGGAGCATTTCTAAATGATCAAAACAATTAAGGTACAAAATGCTTTGATATTATATCACAAGTACCTTGATTGTTTTTTCCAAAGGATCTTTCAATTGGTTTCATGAAGGAAAGAACAATACCAAAAGACCGACCAATTTACTTTATGCATGATGTTATAAGGATGGTTAGGTTAGGTATTCGTTCCTACGATCCCGCCAGAGCTGAAGGGATCTACCCAGGGACAATCCACTAGATAGTGTAGAGTCCTTAGGTATGATGAAAAAAGGAGAAAAATGAGAATACAGGAAGAGTGCCGACTGAGACAGAGCTAGTACTGGAACAAACCCAACAAGGTTCTAGTAATGAAGTCTCGGTAAGCACTGAAGGGGTTGAAGAATGAAAAAGAAATGAATGTGAAAAGGGGTGAAAAGAAATAGCCCTCCAATAATTCAACCTTAGGGCAGAAACCGGGTTCAATACATATGCTACTGGTGGTTACTAAGGTAAAATCGGTATTGAAGACAAGACGTCATGGACCCAGTGACGCACTGCACTAAACTTCCCAAGCTACTCAAGTTCCTCTTAAAAGGGCTTGTTTCATTCTCACGGGGAACCTACATAATCTATCGACTTTCTCTTAGAGATTGTTGATATTGAAGAAGGAGACCCTCTCCTTAGTCTCCGGCATAGGAAACCAAATGTGCACAATTGAGTCTAGAGCCAAGAGATCATCCACAATATCTCATTAGGACACAAAATTAATGAATACTTGCTGTTTCACACAATGTGGAAAGTAAGTATATATTGAGAGTCCTACGCATTATCCTTGTGGTATTGCCAGAATATCCGAGTGATATGTAAAAGTACTCACGATGAAGATGGAAATCCTTCTAGAGCCAACATCAAACAAGCTCTTGGTGGGTGACATGTGAGATCTTGCAAAAGATCAAGCTTGTGACAACTTGATACAAACAATGGGGCGATTCATTCGTGAATCAACCTTGGTCCAGGAAATGAATTGACGAATACTTTTGGAAAAACCGTTCGATGTGCAAATCTTCTTTTCTCTAGCACATCGAATGTGTATTCATATTTCAAACTCAAAAAGTATCTCTGATTGAAAAAATACTTTTGGAAAAACCGTTCGATGTGCAAATCTCTTCTTTTCTCTAGCACATCGATGTGTATTCTCTTTCAAATACAAAAGGTATTTTTGATTGAAAATTGATCTTTCTCATAAAACCTTCGTCGTATTGCAAAACTCTTTCTTCTAAGCAATACGCGATTGTTTTCAAATCAATTTTTCATCAATCACTGAATCTCAATTCGCTGGTTCACTCACTCCGTGTTGTCTTCTTTGAGACGTTTCGGTTTGAGAACAGCTAGAACAGCTGCGAAACCCTGTCAAGGAGATTCTTCAAAATTATACCTGATCACAGGCAGTACTTGTACTGATCAACGGGGAACCGTGGGCCGTGTACCTCAATTCAACGAAAGTGATCAAAGACACTTTCGTATGTTTTATTGCTAACTGTTGTTTGCAGGTACATTTGGACGATTGCAGCTGATCAGAATTGAGAAGCCAATCCAAAGCCGCATGCTCACAGCATCTACACTTAATTTAAGAAATCATGACTTGTGCATATCTACATAACCTGGCTCTGATATTTTTATACTATGTTCCTGCTACGCTGCTGCAAATATCATGAGCCAGTAAAGCTTCCGCTACTCTGATGAAAAGATGTCATGATCCAGAAGGTGTGAGCATGTCGGTCCAAAAGTCACAACATCACATGAAGGCAACACAACAAAGGGTGATCCAGAGATTTACTGTGGCTGATGATCTCAAAGTAAGCTTGAAGATCATCAAGATGTGGATCAGTTCAAAGACCTCCACTGAAAGTACAAAATAATCGAACAATGAAGAGTCACTACAAAAGCTCAAAGAACGCGGACATTGAAGAATTGAAGTCTACGAGCTCAGAACAGAAGACAAAATAGAATGCTAGGATTCGAAATGTAAAACATGGGGTGACCTCCCTTAGGGGGAGATTGTTAGGAATTAGAAATTCCATAGTGAAGTGTCGGTCACCCCAACTATTATCTAGAATAAGTTAGCTCGTAGACATATCATTATTTACATGTTTGTTAGTTAGTCATTAGCCTAGTTTAGCGTAGTGTAACACCGTGGAAGAAGGACGGGTCTTTACCCACTGTATGCCTGATCCATAGTCCGATGGAGGACGTGTAGTATGTAACTATAAATACCCTCTACCTCCCACGGTAGAGGGTTGGACCTTTCATTCAATCTAACCTTTCTTTCTTTTGTTTACTTTCTCTCTCTAGAAAGGCTCCCATTCTACTTTCTCTCTCTAAACTCTCTATCTCATTCAATCCATAATAGTGTTTGTTATGTGTTTTGATGAATAATCATTTGTTGGGTAAGACGAGATTTTACAAATTATTAAAGAATGCTTAGAAGGAGGAAAAATGTAAGTGATAGTTGAATCATAGATAATGAAAGCTAAGATAGTTTAGATGAATTGGATAGCCTATGGTGGTGATGAAATATGAAGAAAAATGTTCAAGAGACTCATAGAATAGTGAGAGGGTGATGTCTTATTGGTTGGTGATTTAGAGTGGGTAGTGGAGTAATGAAATGAACTACAAATCACTTATGTAGGAATTTGTAAGTCCTTTATCACCAGAAGGTTGATGTTATCCTTTAACTTATGGATAAGCGTTTTAACTTATGTAGTTAAAAAGCTTGAATATGAACTTTCGGATATGACCTTTAACATTTTCGATCGCAAGTTAAATTACTTGAATATTCTGGATGGAATATTTAAGTTGTCTAACCTACTTGGAGGAGTATTAGATTTGTATCCAACTTTTCCTAGACAATGGAGTGGGATGTTTGAAAGAGAGCGAGATGATTAAGGAAATGTGTGCACGAGGACTTTGGGAGACCTTAAGGGAGAGTGGATTATTTAATATCATTTTTCAACTATTCTGACCTTTTATGGCACTAGAGACACCCTAGGAGAGATATTCTAGTATGAGGACATATTTTCTAGGTGCATAATAATCAAGGGTTTAAGCATGCGTCACATAGCAATCGAATGTATTAACATGCAAGACTATATGACATCTATGAGGCTATCATGATAGGCATACCTAGTCCGTTATATAATAAACCGACATAATGTGGGTGCACAAGTAACACGTAAGTCATGTAAAGAGATGTATATGAAGCATGATTACTTTAAATGAAAAAATTAAGTAAAACATGTTTAAATTTTGCACATAAGAGCATGTATCATGGATATATATCAAGAGATATAATATTAGAATAGCCAAACAAAACCTTTGTAATAAACATGCATTCAATAATTAAGCAAATAATCATAGAGCATTTAAGAAAGCATGAAGACATTTAATCATTTCACGAAAACAAATAGTCATTTTGAAACATCAAAAACACAAATGTGAGATCCAAGTAATCTAGGTTCCCTAGGAGGAATCCTAATTACTACTTGTTTAAGATGCAATCCTAATGGGAGAAAAGGTTCACCGATGTAGACTATCATTAGCCAAATGTAGGAATGGAAGTTTTTCAAGTTAGAGAGTGAATATGAGACTATCACTAGTGGTGCTCTATTAAGGCTAAACACAACCATTTTTACGGGTTCATCACAAACCCAACTTCACCCATGAAAGCAATTCACCCGTTAGGTCAAATTGGATTTCTAGTACGATAAGTTCTCCAATAGTCATTCTCATGTTAGAAAAAGTTGAATTTCTATATTTTCCTATCGAAGTGTACTAAAGATGATATTGGCTAATACATCTAGTACACGTCCTAATATGATTCTAACCATGTTTTAAAATCCGGTCGATGAAGCTGACCTGTCTCACACGATATCCTAACAAAGGAAAGTGCGGTATTTAATCATGTGTTTGAGATATGAAGGTTATTAAGTTTAATTGGTGCATTACATGATTTCATGGATGACTTCTTTATCTGTTGAGTTGTTACATGTTTATTTTAACATGATTTGGTTTTCAAGAAATGTGCTCATGTGAAAAGGAGGAGAATATATTCTATAGAAAGTGTTTCAAGAATACTCCTTAGTATATCTTGAGAGAAAGAGTCTAATTGAGGTTACTTGCCTTAATAGATCTTGTAAATGTTTTACGATGTATCATTAAAACAAGACATATTGTATCTTTCAACAAATGTGCTTATCTTAAGAGGATAAAATTTTCATTCTTATGAGTTGCTTAGGAAAACAAGTATTTTAGTGTATAATGTGATGTACAAATTTTACTTGTTTATGCAATGACACACGTTTTATTTGGTTACTTTCTAATATCCTATATTTTTCAAACAAGATGTAATGTATTCTTGTAACATAACCAATCATGATACAAAAAGATGCATAGGATATATTATTTTAACTTTTACTTAACATGTGATTCGAGTGTTAATTCGTTCATGAGCAAAGTTTACATATGTTGTTTGTTTGCTCGTGTTTAGTTATTCGAAAATGACACATTTGCAAATTACATTGCAAAGTAAATTACGTGAGTATTTTGGATGAAACATCCAAGTTGTCAATCCTACTTCGTTGTGTATTTTATTCATCTTTCAAAAATATTAGTTTGATATTTGAAACACAACCATTAGACAAGAAGACTCAACATGACATCATCAACACAAGTATGAGTTATGATGCGATGCATATTCTTTTTGTCTTGAGAAAGACGCCATTATTTTCATAACAATCGAGCGTGATTGAGTATGTAGATTCAATCTAAATAAATATGACTTCAATTTCATGTCCATACTTGAAAACTTGTCAACTAGATTTTATAAGGATATAAATCATTATTTGAATAATGAATCAATACACATTCAAAATCTTTCTTGACCCTCACAACCACTCTTTTTAAACAAAATAATTAAAGATTTATGGAATGTGTTCCATTAAGTCTAATATTATTTTTAAGTGTGAGGTTAATATTAATGACATGTTAGCGTACAAATTTATGATTGTCATTTATTTTGTATGTGCAAAAACTTTTTATTATTACGTATAATATGCATAGTTTTCGACTTTTCATGAGTATAAAAATAATTATCCCAACCATTTTTACACATCACAATTTTTGTAAAATACATGTTTGAAACAATTTTGTGTATTCAAATACATGCAAGGTTTAAGAAATATATTTTATTTTATTTAAATACTAATGTAGTATAATAAACCTTTCTCTTGATTAGACAACCCATGGCCAACTCAGATAGGAGCATGTAATGATTTAGAAATCGTGTTGAAGTATTGATAAAGTGTTAAATATTTAAAGGTGACATATTTTAAAACTTGAGTCTTGAGCTTTTGGAAATATAATTGTGTAAGACAATGTCTTTCGACACACATGATTAATTGACTTAGTCTACTTATCTAGGTGAGTTACTAAAACATTATAAGATAAGCAACTAATCAAAAACACATAAGCAAGTAAGGTGATCTATGCCTAATGCAAGAACAATTTAAGAATCTCAAGTAATGTAGCATAGATTCTATTTGGACATAATTCGGATAACTAGTGGCCAACAAGTAGTGTTCATGGCATGTGTGTTAAGGTATAAAATTAGCTCAATTATAAGTAGCAATTATTACTTAATGATATCAAGTAGCAAAATTAAAACAAAAGAAAACACACATAATCATTTAACATAACACACATAAAGATATTCGTTTTCGTTTTATGTGTTAGTGATACCATCAAATAGTCTTGACTTTTAAGTGTCAATCTCCCCTGATAATGCTCGTATTTTATATCATTTATATGGATTTATGCTTGTATTCTTTATATTTCATTTTCAGGTAAATTATGACCATTGGTGCTTAAGAGAAGCAGATTTGGAGATTTTCCTTACGGTTTATGATAGTATGCTACTCATGAAGAAGCTACGGCGTAACTTATTCTCTCACATTACGCCATAGCCAGTACTTTATCTTGGATTGCCTACTCAACAGCAATTACGGCGTAACTCCCAGCTAAGGTTACGCCGTAATCATCTAGGTTGTTGGAATCACTCCTAAACCTAAATCAAGTGTTAGTGATTCATATGTAATAGTTAGCTTAATTATGGCCTTTATGTTTGTTATTAGCTTAAGCTTATGTAGAAGGCCCATGAGCTTAGGCCCAACTCCATTAAGGAAAGGAAGGGAGTAGGAGTGTTGCCCTAACTCCCCTTCCTATAAATACCTTGTAATAACCCTCACTTGAGGGTTGGTTGTTCAATTTACTCTTTCACTCATCTCTACGCCTAACCGTTTATACTTATACGTGTGTGTGTGTTTGGATATTGTTCAACCGACCTCTATCTCTTCTCTATCTCTTTCTATTGTGCTTGTGTTGTAAACTTAGTGACCTAACAGTGGTATCAATCGCCTACTAGTTGGGTGAATCGTATTGTTTTTGAAGTAGGTTTTGGTCCTACGCGTAAAGCATACGAGTGATACTTTGGTTTGCTTAAAAACACATTTTTTACACTTTTTAATCCAAGATTCTTGTACTTTCAATGTTTTAAGGTGTTAAAATACATGTTTTTGGCAAAAAGTTTCAACCTTTACGTGTGGATCATCGTTTTTGAACTTGGTTTTTTACGTGACAGCTTTCCTACGCGTAATTGTTTTAGACACTTTGGATCATCAAGTTTCACACTTTTGTGTTATCTTGGTGATATTGAAGCTATTTCATCACAAAAATCTGGTTTAGAAACATCTTTAGGCAAAAATCATTTTACGAGTAAGTCTACGCGTAGCAAAACCCTAAAACTACGCGTAACTTGGTTCTTGGTCTGATCTTCAGTTTCGTGGTTTACTTCATGTTTTCTTGCTTGGATAAGCCTGAAAATACGTCGACTTGGGATATCTTTTGCACTGTGATAGTGTAAAAGATCACTTGGGCTAAAAACCCTAAACTTACGCATAAGCTTAAGCTTACGCGTAGAACCTCTTACGCATAAGATTCATCTTACGCATAAGCTTTGTCTTACGCATAAGGTAATCCTACGCCTAAGTTTTCTACCCCTAACTTACTGTTTACGCATAACTTTAGTGTTTTTCTCCTTACTTACACGTAAGCTAAACCTACGCGTAACTTTGGTGTTTTTAATCATAAGTGCTACTTGGTTTATTGTGATTTCTACGCCTAAGGATACTTCATCTACAAAGGTTCATTCGACTACAAAGATCCATTTTATAACACAAGTTTTTTTCAACATGTCACAACCATACTCTAACTATTTCCCTTACACTTATACTTAACGACAACAACAATTAAGTCCACAACATCAACAATGGAATCAACAACAAGCAATTTATCAACAACAATTTAATCAACAACATACTCCACAACTTGCAGCAATTCCACAACCTTAAATGGTTCAACCACCACCAAGTCTTCAAGTTCAACCCTACACAAACGATTTCAATCAACATCCATCAAGGAACACTATGAAGGAACCCACTTGGTTTGCAAAGATGTGTGAAGCTTTAAGCAGCCAACAATCAATTCATGAGGCTGGATCACTTGATAGACCTCCAATGCTCACTCCAGGAAACTACGATCAATGGGTAATTAGGTTCTTTAGGTTTTGTGATCAATGGGTAACTAGTGACCTAACAGTGGTATCAATCGCCTACTAGTTGGGTGAATCGTTATTGCTTTTGAAGTGGGTTTATTGGTCCTACGCGTAGAGCTAACGAGATACTTTGGTTCGCTTAAAAACACGTTTTTTACACTTTTTAATCCAAGATTCTTGTACTTTCAATGTTTTAAGGTGTTAAAATAACTGTTTTTGGCAAAAAGTTTCAAACTTTATGCGTGGATCATCGTTTTTAAGCTAGTTTTTGTTCGAGGGTTTCATCCTACGCGTAACTGTTTTAGAAGTTTTGGATCATCAAGTTTCACACTTTTGTGTTATTTTGGTGATATTGAAGCTATCTTATCACAAAAATCTGGTTTAAAAACATCTTTGGGCAAAATCATTTTTACGAGTAAAGCTACGCGTATCAAAACCCTAGTTTTACGCGTAACTTTATCCTTGGTTTGATCTTCAGTTTCGTGGTTTACTCCGTGTTTTCTTGCTTGGATAAGCCTGAAAATACGTCGACTTTGGATATCTTTTGCACTGTGATAGTGTAAAAGATCACTTGGGATAAAACCCTAAAATTACGCATAAGCATAAAGCTTACGCGTAGAAAATCCTACGCATAAGATTCATCTTACGCCTAAGCCTAGTCTTACGCATAAGGTAATCCTACTCCTAAGTTTCTACGCCTAACTTTGTGTCTACGCATAACTTTAGTGTCTTTTCCCTACTTACGCGTAAGCTAAACCTACGCGTAACTCTTGATTGTTACGCGTAACTTTGGTGTTTTTACGCATAAGTGCTACTTGGCTATTGTGATTTCTACGCCTAAGGATACTTCATCAACAAAGGTTCATTCGACTACAAAGATCCATTTTTACCAACACAAGTTTTCAACATGTCACAACCACCATACTCTAACTATTTCCCTTACACTTATTCTCAACGACAACAACAACTAAGTCCACAAAATCAACAATGGAATCAACAACAAGCAATTTATCAACAACAATTTAATCAACAACATACTCCACAACTTGGAGCAATTCCTCCACCACAAATGGTTCAAACACCACCAAGTCTTCAAGTTCAACCCTACACAAACGATTTCAATCAACATCCATCAAGGAACACTATGAAGGAACCCACTTGGTTTGCAAAGATGTGTGAAGCTTTAAGCAACCAACAATCAATTCATGAGGCTGGATCACTTGATAGACCTCCAATGCTCACTCCAGGAAACTACGATCAATGGGTAATTAGGTTCTTTAGGTTTTGTGATCTGAAGAAGCCACATGGAAAGTTCTTAAAGAAGGTTATCTTGGAAGGTCCATTTCAGATGCCTACTGTCATTGTAGCCGGAGATCCAAATGCTAATCCACCAAGAGATGAACAATCAAACATTGCTACTGTTGCAGACCTGAATGCAGAAGAACTTCTACACTATGAAGCTGATGAGCTTGCAATGCAATATATCTTTTTAGGATTACCAAACCCAATTCTTCGAAGTGTTGATGCTCAAAAGACTGCAAAGGCAATGTGGGAACATATTCATCTTCTTATGGAAGGATCTGCACTCAATCAGGAGGATATGGAATCCAAAATTTACTTGGCTTATGAACACTTCATGATTGAACCTGGAGAGATACTAGAGTCTTATCATCATCGATTCTCAGACATCATAAATGATTTGGATAAACACAACATCATCATGCCAAGAATTGCAGTTAATACTAAGTTCCTGAGTAGTCTTGGTCCTGAATGGGAGAAGTATGTCATTTTTCTCCGTCAAGCGAAGAATATGCATCATTCTACATACGGATTGTTGTACGATTACTTGAAGCCTCGTCAAAAGGAAGTTGATAAGGAAAGGATTCTCCGTGCTCAAATTTCTTCCTCTTCACATCCGGAAAATCAACAACTTGCCTTATATGCTCAAAACAGTTATCCTCCTCAACCAGAAACTCAACCAACTGCCACAATCACACCACATGATCAATCACAGCAATCTCAACAAACTCAATTGGTTCCTTACAACAACAACAATGATCAGGCACCTTATAGTCAAGCTAATGAGGAATCCGATCCGTTCAAAGTATTGCAACAAGGATTTGTTATGATTGCTAATGCTTTTGGCCGTTATACAAAAAAGTCCAACAATCGAATTCGTTCCTCATCTAACACAAGGAATCAGGCTGTTGTGAACAATGGACGAGTTGAAGTTCAGAATCATGGTTATGGTCGTCAGATGGGCGGTGGTAAAGGGTTTAATGCTATGGGTAGGAATACCAACAGAGCTCAAGTGGTTGAACAGGGAAATGCTCAGAATGGGTTGAATAGTCTTCGATGCTACAACTGCAATGAGAAGGGACACCTGGCTAATGCATGCCCAAAGCCGAGGACTAGGGGCAGTGCTTATCACAAAGAGGCTTTACTTTTGGCTCTTAAGGATGAAGCTGGTGGAACTCTCACAGACAAAGAACAGAGTTTTATGGCAGATGCAGACTCAGATGATGATATGGAGGACTTGCAGGCCAATGCAGCTGTTATGTTGATGGCTAATATGCATGAGTTACACATGATTGACACAGGCCCAGTGTATGAAACTGATGGCTTGTCTCAGGTACCCGAACAAACCATATTTATCTCTGATCTAATATCTCCGCCAACATCTAAATGAGTCGTCCACATCTCATTCCGACGATTTTCAACTAGACCCCGTAGTTACATTTGACGATCAAGATGACCTTATGGTTTCCTTTGATAATCAAATTGACTCCGTGGTTATACTTGAGGATCTAAATAATGATCATGTTGTGACTCACGTTGAACACACCGAACTTGTGCCTCGTCCAGATGTTGATCTGTGGCTTAAAAACCAACAATC
Organism: Chrysanthemum seticuspe; assembly: GCA_019973895.1. Lineage (NCBI taxonomy): Eukaryota > Viridiplantae > Streptophyta > Magnoliopsida > Asterales > Asteraceae > Chrysanthemum > Chrysanthemum seticuspe. Next base: position 69,623,433 of record BPTQ01000002.1, read on the forward strand.
CATAGTGGAAGAATGTTGTGCAGTAAATCAGGACTTGAAAAGTAAAAATGCACTGTTAACCAAGGATTTTGAATGTTTACAAAAGCAACTCAACTTTTTCAAAACTCAAGAAAAACGTGAAAAAGGTTTTGAAGCCGCATTTGCTAAATCTCATCAAAACAGAAAATATTTAGAGAGACAGATGCGTAATCTAGCCGCTTCGAAGAATGCTTTGTTGTCTGAAATAGAACACCTGAAACATGAACATAAAAAGCAAATTAACGCTCTCACCTTGGAAAATCAAAAAGCTAAGGCTGAGTTATTAACTTGTCAAAAAAACAGTTCTCTGCATACAAAAAGCATTCAACGAAACGAATAGATGATCATCTTGAAGAAATTATCGGCTTGCAAAACAAACTTAAAGAGTTTAAAACTGTTGTTTACAAACATGGTGAGTCGGTCACAGCTATTGAAAAGTTTACTTTAAAACCCAATCCAAATGGATATGGACCGAATCTTGCTGATTACAAACATAAGCTTTCAACCAAAGCATTCAAACCAAATCCTGAAGTTTCCAGTGCAGAATATAAAATTGATAATTCTGTTATGAGTGTTGTTGAATATCATCGTCAAGAGGAATTAGATGCAGAAGACGAAAGTCGATCAAAATTAGAAACTGTTGTTTACAACAAACCTTTTAACTATTCAAAACCGGTCACTTTCGTCACACCAACGGATTATTCTAACACACCAAGGATTGTCATAAAAACGTCTGAGTCTTCTAATGTTAATCCCCAACCAGATTATGCACAAATTTATGGTCCTTTACCTTCCATCAGTGAAGTAAATTCAAAACCTGAAAATCGCAAAATTCTTAGATATTTTGACCTTTTCATGGCTGACCTCAAACTTTTACAACATGAGATAGAATATCATTCTGAAATCAAAGTTCAACACTTTCAATCGCCTCTGGCGCGAGAACAAAGAAACATTTTTCAGAAAAATCTTCTACCAAATGTTAAAAATTTGAAACATTGTGCATTGTCTTTGGAACGGGACTTTCATAAGGAACTTGGATTGATGAAGGTCGTTTTCGAGAAAACAGAAACATCTATTTCTAATACTAAACGTAAAAAGAAAATGTTACGAAAAGATGTTGATCGACTCTTGGAAGATGTTATCTGTGCTGATATCCATAATGTTGTGTTATTCAATTATTTGCCACATGCATCTGATTATATCTCTGCTGATACTGTTGATAATGTTGTAACTGTTGAGAATACTGATAATGTGCTTCAGATCGAGTCTTTAAAAGTTGAAAACGAACGTCTCTTAAACGAACTTTCAAATGCAAAACGTCGTCTTCAATGGTGTCAAAAAGATTGTAAAAATCGTGAACTTGCTTTGCAAAATAAAATCCACCAGTTGCAATCAAACAATTTTAATCCAAACTTTGAGCAACTGGATGATCAAAACGTGTCTTTGAAAAGTCAAAACTCAAAATATGAACAAGAACTTGTAAAAGTTAAACAGGAATATGGTGTCATATTTGATTTACTCAATAAGACTCGTCATGAAGCATCAAACGAACTTGATCATTATCTTGCACACACTAGAGAAGTAATGAATTTTGCTGGTAATATTCGTTCGGAAAATCAAGATTTGATTCACACTATCTTTAAGTTAAGAGAAATGCTAGGAAAGTATGAACAACTTCCGCCAACCATCATTAAGAGAATAACACCTGTAACACTTAGTAAACGTGAACCCAGAATGCCTACTGCCAAAACACAAGTTGCTAACGTGCTTCCTTCTACTGAAACAGGAATAGTTGCCTCTTTTCCAAACGTCCGCACTTCACAGCCTAGGAGCAATACAAGGAAGAATAGGAAGTTGCGACCTAAGAAAAGAACAATAAAGAATGCTGAAGTAGAAGAACACCCTAGGACTATGAATAAGACTCACGTTGCTTCCACTATAGATATTGCGTCTGACAAATGTAATAGAAATAGTGATATAACGAATGCTAAACCTTTAAGTATTTTTGATATTCAGTCTAATGCACCTTGTGTTATTTGTCATAAAAGTATGAATTCTGATTGTCATGACAAATGTGTTGCTAAAGCTATCATCTCTCGTTTACGGAATCCTAAGAATCAGAATACCTCTAGGCCCACTAATCTTTCTAAGTCTGTGCTTGGTAAACCGCCCTCTTTAGATTCTAGGAAGCGCATTTCTGTCCCTGTAGCTCCAGTTTCACCTCCTAAGAATGTAGTACCACCTAGTGCATTCACTAAGACTAAAGAAAATACTAGTTGGAGATGGCAGAAATGGATATATAACACACTAGGATTTAAATGGATGCCTAAAGTTATTGATGTGTGTATGTCTACTATAACTGCTCCGGAACCCTCTAACATTTCGGGTTCCACATCTACTTCTATTCCATCTGTGTCGTCTGTGTGTAATGCAGGTGATACAGATCATTCTCTGGATTGTTGATAGCGGATGTTCCCGACACATAACATGCAATCTTAAACTGTTATCAAACTTTATTGCAAAGTTCATTGGCACTGTCAGATTCGGGAATGATCATTTCGCAACTATCATGGGCTACGGAGACTATATCAATGGGAACATCGAAATTAGCAGGGTTTATTATGTGGAAGGCCTCGGTCACAATCTGTTTTCAGTAGGTCAGTTCTGTGATGGAGATTTGGAGGTTGCTTTCAAGGAGAAATCTTGTTTCATTCGTGATCGACAAGGAAACGACCTTATGTCTGGCTCGCGGAATTCAAGTCTTTACACTATCTCTATGCAAGACATGGTTGCTTCATCTCCCATCTGCTTACTTTCAAAGGCAACATCAACAAAATCCTGGCTATGGCACCGTCGTCTATCACATTTAAACTTTCAAACTATAACCAATCTTGCTCGACATAAACTAGTTGAAGGTCTCCCACGATTCCGGTATTCTAAAGATCACCTTTGCTCAGCCTGTGAACAAGGGAAAAGCACTCGTGCTCATTTTACTTCAAAGGTGGAACACAGCTCTCAGCATGTGCTTCATCTTCTTCATATGGATTTGTGTGGCCCGATGCGCGTGCAAACGATCAATGGCAAATGCTACATCTTAGTAATTGTTGATGACTATTCACGATGGACTTGGGTCTACTTTCTTCGAAGCAAAGACCAAGCTCCACAAATGATCATCACCTTTCTCACGAAAATTCAAGTTCAGCTCCTGAACACCGTCCGCCAAATAAGAACATACAAAGGAACTGAATTTGTTAACCAAACTCTTCGAGAATTTTATGAGAAAATGGGAATTGAGCATAAGAAATCTATTGCACGTACACTAGAACAAAACGGAGTTGTTGAAAGACGAAACCGAACGTTAGTGGAAGCTGCAAGAACAATGTTAATCTATGCTAATCTTCGAGATTACTTATGGGCAGAAGCTGTATCAACTGCATGCTATACTCAAAATCGTTCAATGATTACTAAACTCCACAAAAAAACACCTTTTGAGCTTCTCCATAACCATAAACCGAATCTCAAACACTTTCATGTATTTGTATCCCTTTGCTATCCGAATAATGATCGTGATGATTTTGGAAAGCTCAAAGCCAAAGCTGACATTGGATTCTTTATTGGATATTGTGAGAATTCTAAAGGTTACCGGATCTGGAATCATCGTACAAAGCAGGTTATGGAAACGATTCATGCTCATTTTGATGAACTTACAGAAATGGCTTCTGAGTATAGCAGCTTGGAACCCGGTCACAACCGCTTAAACTTCCCTCAAACCACATCATCAGCTGAACAAAGCCCTCAGCTCACTCGTCAACAAATGGAAAGGTTATTTGCTCCGTTGTTCAGTGACGATATTGATGAACGTGATCCAGGTGTATCCGTTGTTTCCGCTGCTCAACCTGATACTACTCTTATACCTGATACACCTGCTACAACAACTCCTGTTGAAGAAGCACCACCAGTTGACTCCAACACAACAGTTGAACAAACCGCTTCCAACAATGATGAACCGACTGATGATGTTCTTAATGAAGTACCCCCACCTGCAGATTTTGATCCAAATGCGTTCTTTAACCTGTTTGCTAATGAGACTAGTGCACCTGATGTCGCGGAATCATCTATAAACTATTTGAATCCTCAGAATCTGCACAATGTATACCAACATCAACCCTCTACACATCGATGGACAAAAGACCATCCTCTGGAAAATATTATTGGAAACCCGAATCAACCAGTCGTTACGAGACAACGTCTTCACACAGATGGTGAACATTACATTTATGCACTCACTTTCTGCCAATCTGAGCCTAAAAACATTAAAGACGCAATGACAAAAGACAACTGGATCGAATCCATGTAAGAAGAACTCAACCAATTCAAACGTCTTGAAGTATGGGAACTGGTTGAAAGACCAACAGGGGTCTACGTCATTGGTCTTAAATGGATTTGGAAGAACAAATTGGATGCTGAAGGGAACGTAATCAGAAACAAGTCACGTCTGGTGGCTAAGGGTTATCGACAGGAGGAGGGTATTGACTTTGAAGAATCATTTGCTCCGGTTGCTCGTCTTGAGGGTGTTAGGATATTTCTCGCGTTCGCGGCTCATCTGAATATGACGGTCTTTCAAATGGATGTCAAAACTGCGTTTCTAAATGGACAACTGAAAGAAATGGTTTATGTCAGCCAACCAGAAGGATTCGTTGATCCCGAGTTCCCGAACCATGTCTACAAACTGAACAAAGCTCTGTATGGTCTCAAACAAGCTCCTCGGGCATGGTACGATAAGCTATCATCTTTCCTCATTGCCAATAATTTCACCAAAGGTTCGGTCGACCCTACTCTTTTCATTCAATATCACGGGGCACATATCTTAATTGTTCAAATTTACGTGGATGACATTATTTTTGGGTCTACACATAAAAAGTACTCAATCGCTTTTGCAAAACTAATGAAGAAAAATTTTGAAATGTCCATGATGGGTGAACTTACGTTCTTTCTAGGACTGCAAGTTCATCAATCACCCCGTGGTATTTTCTTCAGTCAGTCCAAATATGCCCTTGGATTGTTAAACAAATTTGGAATGAAAACCTGTGACACTTATGCCACACCAATGACTCATACCAAGAAGCTAGACGCTGATTTACATGGGAAATTAGTCGACCCGACAAAATACCGAAGTATTATTGGGTCTCTCATGTATCTAACAGCTAGCAGACCTGACATTGTCTTTGCCGTTTATCTCTGCTCCCGTTATCAGTCAAGACCAACTGAAACCCACCTCTCTGAGGCTAAAAGAATCCTCCGATACATCAAGGAACCATTAACTTGGGGATCTGGTATCCGAAGGATTCTGGTTTTGAACTAATCGCTTTTTCAGATGCTGATCACGCAGGATGTTTAGATTCACGGAAAAGTACTTCAGGAGCACTACAATTTCTTGGTGATAAACTGGTGTCCTGGCAATCGAAGAAGCAGGATTGTACATCGCTGTCATCAACTGAAGCAGAATATGTAGCCATGTCGGCGTGTTGTTCTCAAGTCATCTGGATGAGAACACAACTCAAAGACTATGGTTACGTATTTGACAGAATCCCGATGTACTGCGACAATCGGAGTGCCATTGCGATCTCGTGCAACTCAGTTCAGCACTCGAAATCTAAGCACATCGATCTTCGCTATCATTTCATCAATGACCATGTGGAACAGGGTACAGTTGAATTATACTTCGTGGGTACAGAATACCAATTGGCAGATCTTCTCAACAAAGCCTTGCCTCCCGCTAGGTTTAATGAGTTGGTCCACCGGATTGGTATGCGGTGTTTGACTCAAGAAGAATTGGATGAACTCTTAAAACAGTCTTAAAAACCAGTCAAACACCAAAATCTCTTTTGTAAATATTTTTCAAAAACAAAATATAAAAATATAAATCAGTTAAAACAACAAAAATATTCTTCTATCTATATTTCTTTATACATGGCAAGTACATTTCTTCCGTCAACACTCTAATCTTTCAAAATTCAGTATTGTTTCGATCAAGTGTTGAGGGGGAGAAAATAAATACTTAACTGTTTCTAAATAACACTGTACTTGCATGTTACCTTATCCCAGTTGTTTCTTTAAAATGGTGGTCATATTTCTGGTTCACTGACACTCCTCGGACTAAAAATTATAACCTTTCATTATTTCTTAAGTCGAGGGGGAGTGTCGTCAAGTTTCGTTCTTAAAATCTTTCATTTGGTAACCAAAATGGAAGTTAAAAGGCTTTGGATGAAAATGGAAAAGGTGGAGGGACTAAAACTGTCAAAATCTCAAAGTTATTTTTAATAAAACAACCACCTAATTCATTTACTCATCACATTTAATATCCTACTGATAACGCTACACGCGTCGTTCGGGGTCAAAGGAACTTCCTTTTCGTCGAGCAAGTTTTTGAACACCCTAGGCAATGAACCTAATCGTTGTAGTGTAGTATTAGGGTAAGCCACGGGTATTGATATCGTTCTCTAGGGGAATAGGAATGCTAGTGAGAAGTTACTACGCTAAGATTGGGGTTGAGGAAGATTATTTTTGTATTTTTATATTTTTATGAAATTGAAAGGTACGAATCTCGGGGTTTGAATTTGGGGGGTTGGTATTTCTACCGATTACTCTACTTATCTAATTATCTAATCTAAGGTGTATGTAGTCTATGTCTAATTAATGTGTGCTCGTATGATAGTTTAAAGATGTGTTTACTTAGGTTTTACTACTCCTTAATTATCTCCTATTGGTGGTTGAATTGTCACGTCCTTATTCCTAGTTGCGTTGTGTGTCTAAGGTTGTAGGGTATGCGTTTCTCCTTAACTCTTTGAACTTACCAAAGGGTCTCGTCTACAAAACCCACTAGGGATAATAAACTCTTACTCTAAGGCACTCTTTGGATGGTTTAGCTTACAACTACTCAAGGAGTCATATTCTAAGGTTCACAAAGATTTAATCAAGCATTAAGTACACAACGAATGACCTATCGTATTACTAGATCATTAATCAATTAAGATAAGAGACAACCAATCAATATTCAATAATTAAGTTTCATATTCCCTAAGCAAACACACAAGTAAATTTGCCGGACATGGAGAACATGCAAGCATACACACAAATAATCAAAGACATAATTGTATTAATGAAGTAAAACACTTATCTTGGTGTAAGATAGGGTTTGGAACCCTAAAATACTATACAAGACAGCCTTGGTTCAGTTTAGGTTTTTACTCCAAAAGACTACACCCCAAATACTGAAAAATTCGGATTCTATATATAATATTACATATGCGACGGCGTCACCTTATGTTTTGTGACGCCGTCGTGTCGCCATCATTAGGGTTTCGTCTTGGCCACGTTAGACTTGCGACGGCGTCACCTTATGCTTGGGACGCCGTCTGGATTACATCTAGGCCGTCTGAGTTGCGACGGCCTACTCTTTTATAACTTGACGTCGTCACTTGAAAATAGGAGTTTTGGCTTCTGTCCCGTCACAAAAATCCTCCGACGGCGTCGCAATTAACACTTGACGCCGTCACCTTATGTTTTCAACAGCTTTGAGTGTCTCGATTCTGACTTTGGCCAGTTTCTTCGTATATTTGCGCCTTTTCGTCCAAATAAGTACCATTCCAGCATTTTGCCTTCAAGAGACCTAAAAAGTGAAAAGGAACGATATTAAACTGTTGGATATTAGTTTTCACATACACATCAAACCATAACAACAAGGTGGCGTATAAGTAAAATTCTAGAGAGAGAAAGTTAGAGGTTTAGGAAACTTTAGTGAGAGAAAGAAAATTCTTATTATGAGCTCCAACTCTCTACCTTGGGAGGTAGAGAGTATTTATAGTCTTACATAAATCGCCACACATCGGGCTGTGGATCAGGAATACAGTGGGTAAAGACCCGTCCGTCCTCCACGGTGTTACAAAACTAAATACTACTTAACTTAAAAGAACTACGACTACGAGCTTTCTAACGATTACATATACTTGAGGTGACCGACTCTTTAATACCTGGAATTTCTAATTCCTAACAATCTCCCCCTAAGGGAGGTCACCTCAATCATGTACCAAACTTACATTGAATACAAATAGATATTACATTAACAATTGATCTTGCATTCTTGATGTAGTCCTTTGCTCCTAAGCTCATAGTCATTGATTCTTCACATTGCATGTTTGGTTACTTTAAGTGGAGGTCTTTTACTGATCCACGTGATAATAATTTTGAGCCATCTTTTGAGATCATCAGCTATCAACAGTCTCTGACACATCCTTTGTGGTGTTGGTATTATGTGATGTTGTGACTTTAGGACCGACATGCTCACATTCTCGATCATGATATCTTCTCATCAGAGTAGCGGAAGCATTTGTTGAATCATGATATTGGCAGCAGCGTAGCAGAAGCATGGAGTGAAAATATCAGAGTCATTGATGCACTAATCATGATTTCTTTTGAGATGAATGTGTTAAGTGAGCATGCGGCTATTGATTGACCGCTTCATTCTGATCAGCTGCAAACGTCGGGTGTACCTGCATACAACAGTTAGCAATAAATCGCACGAAAGTGTCTTTGATCACTTTCGTTGAATTGAGGTACACGGCCCACGGTTCCCCGTTGATCAGTACATGTACTGCCTGTGATCAGGTATAATTCCGAAGAATTTCCTTGACAGGGTTTCGCAGCTGCTCTAGCTGTTCTCAAACCGGAACATCTCAAAGAAGACAACACGGAGTGAGTGAACCAGCGAATTTTAAGTCCACTGATTGATGAAAAGAGATTTGAAAAACAATCGTGTATTGCTCAATAGAAATTGTTTTTGCAATACAACGAAGGTTTTATTGAAAATCAATTATCAATCATAAAAACACCTTTTGGTTTGAAAAATGAGTACACGGTCGATGTGCTGAAGAAAAGAGTTGTTAAGCACAAAGACCGGTTTTTCAAAGGTATCCGTCAATCCATAACCTAAACCAGGATTGATTCAAGAGATTGAATCGCCCCATTGTTTCTGTTCAGTTGTCACATGGTTGATCCATAAAATATCTCACATGCCACCTACCAGGAGCTTGTTTGATGTTGGCTCCAGAAGGCTTTCCATCTTCATTGTGAATATGTATACACATTACTCAGATGTTCTGGCAATACCACAAGGATAATGCGTAGGACTCAAGATATAATCTCTCTTTCCACATTGTGTGAAACAGAGAGTCTTCATTGAAAGTGTCCTAATGAGATTTATTGATGATCTCGTGGCTCTAGACTCAATTTGTGCATATTTGGATCCTGTGCCGGAGACTAGGGAGAGGGTCTCCTTCTTCAATATCAACAATCTCTAAGAGAAAGTCGATAGATAATGTCGGTTCCCCGTGAGAATGAAACAAGCCCTTTTAAGAGGAACTTGAGTGGTTTGGAAAGTTGAAGTGCAGTGCGTCACTGGGTCCATGACGTCTTGTCTTCAATACCGATGTTACCATCAGTAGCATATGAAGTGAACCCAGTTTCTGCCCTAAGGTTGAATAAATGGAGGGCTATTTGTTTTCACCCTTTTCTCATTCAATTCTTTTTAATTCTTCAACCCCTTCAGTGCTTACCGAGACTTCATAGCAAGAACCTTGTTGGGTTTGTTCCAGTACTTGCTCTATCTCAGTCCGCACTCTTCCCATATCTCACTTTTCTCCTTTTATCATCATACCTAAGGACTTCTATACTAACTAGTGGATTGTCCCTGGGTAGATCCCTCCGGTTCTGGCGGATCATGGGAACACATACCTAACCTTATCATCCTTATATCACCGTACATAAAGTAAAGTTGGTCGGTCAATTTGGTATTGTTCATCTGCCATTGGAACCAATTGAAAACCATTTGAAAATCAATCCAGATACTTGTGATATATTATCAAAACATTTTGTGTCTGAATTGTTTTTGATAGTTTTAGAACAGGTGCTCCCCCTCAACATGTGCATCAAATATTTGAAATCGTTTTGCACACGGAGGCAAGAGGAAGAATTTACTTCTTTGATTACCATTTTCTAAAAGATATCAACATCACTTCCCTGATCAAATCAAGAAGATAAAGCATTTCCGGGAAGGATGAGGTTTCCATAAATTTGCTCCCCCTCAATATGTGCCTCGAGATTAGAAAAGAGTTTTGCACATACTAGAGGGACCCTGCACATTGGGATAAATGATCACGTTTCAAATCATAGGTTTAAGATAGATGCTCCCCCTCAACATGTGCATTGAAAATTTGAAATCGTTTGTCACATGTGGGAAGGACAGCATGTACATCCTTATAAAACCATTTACCGAATTATCAGTTTAAATCCAATTTAAATCACACATTCTCCCCCGATCACAATTATCAAATCATTTGAGATTTGTGATCTCTTATAGATTTAAATTGATTTTGAAAGCTTTTAAGGATAATTGTGACTTGATTATGAAAGCGTTTGAACTGATAAGGATCGGATTTTAAGACTTTAAACTCCATTGATAAAACATGCATGTATATCTTTGAAAACAGTTAAATGCCAAATAACTTTTTAATTTAATTGGCATCATTCTCCCCCTCAATCAATGACATAGGTTGTTGATTGAGAGATAGAGATTTTGCAAATAAATCCTGATTATTATCAAAAATAGAGACCGAGTTATTTTTCAAAGCAGTTAGTTTTCAGCAGATAAATGTTTATAGAATCAGAGCATGGAATTTGAAAACATGGTAAAACATGGCTCTGTTCTTTCTTTTAAAAACGGGTTATTGTCTGAAAATGACAATAAACCATTGTTTCTCTTTCTCCCAATTTTTTTTTTTTTTTTTTTTTTTTTTTGATTTTTTTTTTTTTTTTTTTTTTTTTTTTTTTTTTTTTTTAAATTAAGAATTCGAACAATATCTATAGTCCCGTGTCATTCTTTGAATGACAGCACAAAGACCGTAGATATTATCGAATCGAGAAAGACATGACAAAAATGACAATATTTTTGAAGATTTTTCGAATTTTTCAAATTTTTATGGATTTTGAAGGTTTTTATATTTTTCTATTTGATTTTTCGAATAAAATATTTACAAGAGATAGATGAAGATAGACCTTTACTCCTCGTCTTCCTCCTGAAGACGTTTGAGTGTTTCTGGTTGAAGGCTTTTCAAGCCAAGTCGTGGAAGAATAAACTCAAAACGTTCTCTTGGAAGAGCTTTGGTGAAGATGTCTGCTAACTGATATTCAGACCTCACAAAATAGAGTTCCACCACACCTTTTTCCACTTGTTCCCTGATGAAATGATGTCGAATATCGATATTCTTTGCTCTTGAGTGTTGAACGTTGTTGCATGAGAGAGCAATAGCACTTTTATTATCACAGTAAAGAGGGATTTTGTTGAATTCAAAGCCATAGTCAGATAATTGAGATCTCATCCATAAGATTTGAGCACAACAGGATGACATGGCTATGTATTCAGCCTCTGTAGAGGAAATAGAAGTACTCATTTGCTTCTTTGAAGACCAGCTCACAAGCTTATCACCCAACAACTGAGCACCTCCAGACGTACTTCGACGTGTATCTTGACAACCTGCATGATCAGCATCTGCATAGGCCGTTAGTGACATACCGGTGTCCTTCGGGTACCAAAGACCCATATTGATGGTTCCTTGGAGATACCGAAAGACCCGTTTAACTGCTTCAAGGTGCTTTTTAGTAGGCTTAGCCTGGTATCTAGCACACATGCAAACAGCGAACAAGATGTCTGGTCTACTAGCAGTGAGGTACATCAGGGATCCAATCATACTACGATATTTCGTTTGGTCAATCATGATCCCTGAGTGGTCCTTATCTAGTTTGGTTCGATCAATCATGGGGGTGTCAACAGGGTCACTTGAATCAAATCCAAATTTCTTTAAGATCTCTGTTGCATATTTAGATTGATTTATGAAAATGCCTCCGGGACTTTGTGAAATTTGTAATCCCAAGAAAAATGACATTTGTCCCATCATTGACATTTGAAATTTTGAACTCATTTCATTAGAAAAACGATCACATTCTATTGGGTCTGTCGAGGCAAAAATAATATCATCAACATAAATTTGAACATGAATTAAATGTTTGCCTGACTTCCTGGTGAACAGTGTAGGATCAACTGCTCCTTTGCTAAATCCGGTAGATAGAAGAAACTTTGACAGTGTATCATACCATGCCCTTGGAGCTTGCTTTAAACCGTAAAGAGCCTTCTTCAAATGATAAACGTGAGTAGGATGCTCTTGATTCACAAATCCTTTAGGTTGGCTGACGTAGACGACTTCTTTAAGATCTCCATTCAGAAATGCCGTCTTTACATCCATCTGATAGACTACCATGTTCTTACTAGCAGCATTAGCCAGAAAGATTCTGATTGCCTCGATTCGAGCAACTGGAGCAAAAGATTCTTCAAAGTCAATACCCTCCTCTTGACGGTATCCTTTAGCAACTAATCGAGCCTTGTTCTTCAACACATCACCATGCTCATCAAGTTTCACTTTGAAGATCCATTTAAGAGCAATAATCATAGCACAGTCTGGAGCAGGTACTAACTCCCATACATCAAGTCGATCAAACTCATGAATTTCATCTTGCATGACATTGAACCAGCTATCTTCATTCATGGCGGTTTTAACATCTTTTGGTTCGATCTTGGATAGTACGGAGTTGAAGAAGCACCATAAGGCATCGGTTGCAAGTTGTTTCCGGGTTGATACAGGACGAGAGGGATTTCCAATGATGTTGTCTAATGGATGATCGTGAGTCCATTTTATGAGGTGTTCATGTGGCAGTTGTTGAGGCACTGAGGTAGCTGAGTCGATGTCTCCTGAAGAAGATGGTTCTGATGATGATTCAGGAGCAAATATGTTTTCAAATGGAGCATCTTCAGGAGTAGCAAAGGGATTAACTTCATCATTGATGCCAGAAACATTTCCATGATGTACATTTGAAGAATGATGATTTGTTGATGTGACTGAAGGATCAGCAGCAGGTGCTTCTTGACTTAAAGATATTGAGACTGAGGGATTAACTTCATTCACAGGAATATGAGCATCCTCTGTTGTAGGGATCAACACCTCATTAGTAATTGAATCATACAGTTCATCAAACATAGGATCAAACAATTTCTTTAAATCATCTTCAGATGGAGGTACATATGGAGTTTCTTGAGAAGAGTTTGGAACAAGGGATGAACCAATGGGACTGTTTTGAAGTGCGGGTCCTGAGCTGGAGTGTCCAGGAGCCATTTGACCGGTCAGCTCATCAAACGTAACGTGAATTGTTTCCATGATATTTCGGGTTCTTTTGTTGTAGATTCGGTATCCCTTTTTGTTTGAAGCATATCCTACAAATACTCCAATGTCAGCTTTAGCCCTAAGTTTGCCTAAGTCTTGACCCTCATTAGTTGGATAGCACAATGCACCAAATACACGAAGGAAAGAGAGATTAGGTTTTCTGTTGTGGACAAGTTCATATGGAGTTTTTCCATGAACAATGTGAATCAGAGAACGATTTTGTGTGTAGCATGCAGTGGCAATAGCTTCAGCCCAGAGAAACATTGGAACCTTTGAGTAAATCAGCATTGTTCTAGCGGCTTCTACAAGAGTTCGATTTCGTCTTTCAACTACACCGTTCTGTTGAGGAGTTCGAGGAATACTTCTTTGATGGCTGATTCCAATGCTTTCATAGAAGTCACTAAGTTGTTTGTTAACAAACTCAGTTCCATTGTCTGTTCGGATAATTTTGACGGTTTTGTTAAGTCGAACCTGCAGCTGTTTGATGAGTTTGATGATGATATCAGGAGTTTCATCCTTTGTCCTTAAGAACTTGACCCAGGTGAGTCTAGAGTAATCATCAACCACAACCAACACATATTTCTTACCAAAGATGTTCTGCACTCTCATTGGTCCACACAAATCCATATGAAGGGTATGAAGAACTTCTGTAATTGAGATTGTAGGTTTGGGTTTATGGGAAACTTTTTGCTTTTACCCAATTGGCATGCTGAACAAAGATGATCCTTTTCATACTTTAGTCTAGGTAAACCTATAACTAAGTCCTTTCTGGAAAGATCGTTGATGGTGCCGAAGTTCAAGTGATTGAGACGACGATGCTATAACCATGACTTTGTTTTTGAAGCCTTTGATAACAAGCAGATTGGAGAAGCCCTCATCATGTCATCGATAGAGATGGTGTAAAGATTTGAGCCACGAGTTCCTTTTAACAGTTCCTTACCATTAAGATCTCTAACAAAGCAGGTATGTTTTCTGAAGGCTACTTCTAGATCAGAATCACAGAATTGACCAACAGAGAACAGATTATGACCCAAACCTTCCACATAGTAAACTCTAGAGATGACACTATCACCAACAACGTAATCTCCATAACCCATAATAGCACCGAAATGATCATTACCGAATCTAACAGTCCTGATGAATTTGCTCACGAAGTTCATGAGCCGCGACCGGTCTCCAGTCATATGCTTGGAATAGCCTGAGTCCAGGTACCACAGAACGATTTGAACGATCTGCAGTTGAACACAGACAAGAATGGATAACTGGATAATTGGGATCCCCATGCAAGAATGGGTTCCATTTGGTTAGTTACAATGGTTGGAACACCCACATCAGAAATAGAAACATTCATATCAGAAAGTGAGGCAATGGAATCATTGTGAATGGATGCAGTACTAGTGTCTGTATTAGCCCTGTTCACAGTGTGATCACTTCTTAAGGGAATAGTTCTACCAGTAGGCATCCATTTTCTAGTGGGCATTATCTGATTAGTCTTATGACCAACAGGTATCCAATAAAAGCCTATTTTACTGAATGTTCTTCCTGTGGGTTTCCACTGTTTTCTAACTTTCTTTCGTTTTTGCCTTTTAGCCTTCTTAGCATGAATTTTAGCATTAACAATATTAACTGGACAAATAACATCATTAGGCAGAATATTAACACCACATTCATGATTAGAAACAGAATTCAAGCAGACATCAGTACAAGGTTTGCAAATAGTATCGGAATTCGAATTAATTACAGTACGCCTATGGCTAATACTAGAATCAACACGATTCGTTTTATTCAATTCAAGCTTAAAGTTCCTAGATTGTTCTTCTACTCTCTTCTAGTGCACATTCTTAGCTTGAGAGGTCCTATCAATCCTTGTATTGTCTTGAGACTTTGACCTGCTCCGTTTAATGTCACTGATTACTCCTGTAGAGGGAATGGGAACATTAGTTGGTTTAACTACTCTTTGCATCACCTGTTTAGATGTGCTGGGATCTGAACTACATGCAGGTGCACTAAGGTTCACTTTCTTAAAACTAGAGGTACTGAGATTTGTACTCCTAAAAGGCACACTTGAGTTCTCTTTCTTAGCATTGACAGATCTGGAATCTGAACTACTTAAAGGCACACTAAGGTTCACATTCAAAACGTTGGGAATCGAATGCATATCATACTTGGCATTAGGCATCGAGCATGGAATCAAAGGATTAACTCTCTCACCTAATGACTTTGGGCATATTGTGATCAAGCATTCTAAGATTTCTTGAGATCGTTTGGCATATAGGCATGCATGTCCAATTGCATTATCATGAGGTTTCTCTAGCTTATCCTCTTCAACAATCTCACGCAGACATTCTAAGCAATCCTTAAGAGATGAGAAGTATGTTTGAATAGCAAGTTTGTTGTTCCTTAGATGAGGAGGGACATATGTCACAGACAATGCATATTTATTACAAGAGTGAACCTTTGATACATCATTCTCCCCATTGGTCATTGGCATTTTCCCTTTTACCTGACTCTTCAGATTCTCAATTTCCTTTTGCAATGAAGCTATTTGTTCGTTATTTTTGTTACGAGTGACCTTAATTGATTCAAATAACTCATTGAAATGACGTTTGACCTTTTCATTTTCTTCTAGAAAACTTTCGTTTTCCTTTTGTAAAGCATTTACTAGGTTTTGAAGATGAAACGTTTGAGAATTCTGAGAATCTAAAGAAGGAGGCATTTGGGAGCCTGTCATATTGTTTGTTTGACCCATTAATTGAGAGATTTGGGCTTTCAACTTTTTGATCGTGTTGCACTGAGCTTGAATCTGTTCATCACGTTTGTTAATTTGAAAAACTGCATCAAACTCTGGAGCATCTGATGATGTCTTGATATTTGAAGTTTTGACATTTTCTTTAAGATGTTGATATTTTAGTTGTAAATTAAAATGCTCAACTTCTAGTTTAGAAAAATGTTTAACCAAATTGTCGTGATCATCCAGTTCAATTTTCCCGTTTAGTTCAGAATTAGTTTTTTCAAGCTCAATGACACGAGCATGGGAGACTTTCAGGGCAACCGATAATTCATGAAATTTGGAAGCATTAATGGAACAATTTGTAGCAGTGAAAAACACATCTTGAGCAATACATTCAGAAATCAGGTTCTCATTTAATGTATGCAATTTCTTCCTCTCAATCTCATTATATTTTAGTGCTCGCTCATAGTCACTAACTTCAACTATCATTGCATCAAATTCCTTTTCCATTCCCTTAATATCAGTTTCTATCCCCTTTTTAAGACTCTCAAAGTGATCTTTTAGGAGTTTAAAGAAAGGCATGACCTCAGTTAAATAACATTCTTTCATTTGTTCAAAACCCCTTTCTCCTTCAGTTATACCAGCGGGTGTGATCCTTTTCTTGCAAGTTTTCTCAAAATCAACAAATAGTTGAAATATAACGTATTGGCTAATTAAGGTCTTGCTTTTAGTGGCAATTGTTCTAGGAACAAGATGCATTGGTGTATTAGGAGGATACACAGTCGCTCTAGGCATTTTCCAAAGGGGAGGGTTTGTTTCAACAATGTTTTCAGCTTTCTGCTTATCTAAATCCATTTTCCAGAAGACTTGTTCGGGAGTCAACAATGTCTGAGGCTTAAACTTGTTCAAGGAAATCCAGTTTTCCTTCTTGTAGTCATGAGGAGTGATAACTACTTTTTTCTCTTTGCATTTAGGATCATTTAGTTTCTTATTCATCCTTTCCCTAGTGATTTCATCTAGTTTCTTATCATCCTCTGTGCACTCAACGCAACTAGATTTTTGTCTAGGTTTAAAATCTCATTGCCATCATAGATCACACTTTGAGCTGCTTTTGCTATCTTTCCGTACTCAGGGTTGGGTTTATCTATAATGGGAACACTATGCTTATCGCTTAGAACTCTATGTTTAGTGACCATGTGAGCAGTCTGAATGGTGTTTCCTTGTATGTACAACTTGTTTTCAAGTTTGTTTTTCAAAGTTTGCAGATTAGAAAAGTCTCTCAAGAGTTTTGATTCCTTTGCATTAAATTTTTGCTTAAGCATTTTCACATTATCTTGAAGTTCTTGTTTTTGCTTAGCTGTTTTAGAAAGTTTTTCTTGCAAGGAATTTAATTCTTGTTTCAATACTTCTTCTCTAAAATTACTTTTTCTAATGACTGTACGCACTTGGTCATCCATTTCCTGCTCACGGGTGGTCAACTCAAATTTTGCACGTTGTTCATAAATAGCAACACGTTCTTTATAGGCATTTAGTTCAGAGATTACAGAATTGTCAGGGGCACATGCAGTGTATTCATAAAAAACATAGTCATTGTTGACTGCACAAGATGCATCACTTGGTACAACTTCACTTTCACTTTGTTTCACATATTGATCATATGGGACAATGTCGATATTACCCATATTTTCAATATTTGATTCAATAGTTTCAGTTGATAGTACTTTGTCATGCATCTTTTGCACATCAGCATCATCGTATGGTTTTAGTACCTCTGAGATGAGTTTGTCTTTGGAAGGGCCAGCTTGTGGTGAAGAAAAGACCTTGGGAGAAACCATTGGAGAAATGCTAGCCATAAAAATTGTGTGTGCCGTAGGTCCATCATCCACTTCAGAGTCGTATGCATCACAATCAGCGACTTGAAAGGCATTCTGATGATTGTGACCTATCTCCTGAATAGGCTGCTCATCCACATCAGCATCATAGGTCTTGGCATTGCCCTCAGCTAGAAACAGCAATTCCTCTTCATCCAAAGCAGCACCATTGTCCTGAGCTTGTACAAGCAGCATCTTATCTCTGAAGTAATCAGCATTCTGTGGACGCTTTGGAGATGTGCAGTTTCTTGCAATGTGTCCCTCACCACCACAGTTATAACATTTGATCGGCTTAGCTTGACCTTGGTTACCATTCCTTCCTCGATTCTGGTTGCCAACATAACCTCTACCAGCTCCACCTCTTCCCTGATCATACTGTCTTTCCTGAACTGGTTGCACCACGATCCTTCCATCTTTAACAGTAGCTTGATTGTGTGGGTTAGATGCTGTTCTGAGGTTGTTGTTGGTTTGTGGGAGAGAATTCATGTTTTGACTAATCAGAAGAGTTAGTTGATTAATGAAGTTACCCACGTGTGCATCAGCATCAGCTTGTTTGAACATAGGATCAGGAATGAGTTTGTGATTACCATTACCCAAGGGTATGACTTGTGAAGCTTTGGTTGTGATTCCGATGTTTGAGTAGAAGGCAGTTGAGTCATTAGACGAGCTTGTCTCTCCATGGTTAGTTTTGAACTGATTGAGAATCAATTTTTCAAACATAGCATGTCTCTCATTCTGAAGGAGGAAGGCATAGAGTTGCTCATAGTTTGTATTCTTCAATCCTTTAGTGAGCTTCACAGCAGTGACAAACTTGTGCCATTCGGGATTCATGTTGTTCACAAATTTTGAGTTCAGCTGAATGTTAGGCATAGTCATTCTGATGTTCCTCATGTCATTCACCAACTTATGAAATCTCACATAGTACTCATAGACACTCTCATCTGGCTTCATCTTGAAGTGTTCAAATTCGTCATAGAGTTGTGATTCTCTGTCTTCCATAGTTAATTCTGAACCTGAGAGAAGCATCTTGACATTATCCCATACTGCCTTTGCTTCGGTGTTGTGATTGATCAGCTTGTAGATGTCTTTAGGAAGACCTTGAAGAACAATGTTAGAAGCCCTGATATCTGCATCGAATCTCTTTTTCTCCTTATCATCAAGCTCATCATACATTTTAGGTCTGTCCATTTCGTAAATAGGAGTTCCATCTTCATTAGTATCAAGTATATCTCTAGTCGTCTCAACTCGATACGGTCCTTCATCAATTGATTTGAGAATGTTGACACCATTTTCCTTTCCAAGGCAGTACAATCTGATTCGTTGAGCCCAAGAATCGTAGTCAGTTCTGTCAAGCATGGGTGGACGAGTATCTGAGCCAGCTGCTTGAACATCCTCGGCAACAGTGGAGATGATAGTAGGAACATTGGTAGACATGTTAACAGATTATACGGGATTTTATAACTCTATGATTAAACCGGGAAATAGAATCTTTCACGGGATTTTACTAAATCAAGAGAAAACCGTAAACAATTACCCAAGTCGCTAGAAGATAATGCACCAAGTCGCTAACACCTAATTCGCTACACCACTAAGTCGCTAGAGTCCCAAGTCGCTAGACAAATGCAAGTCGCTAAGTAGTAACTCGCTAAGCCTCAAGTCGCTAGCAAAATTTTGGCAGCAATTCGCTACTTAAGTCGCTAAAGATACAAGTCGCTAAAGAGCAACTCGCTACAGACCAAGTCGCTACCACCAAGTCGCTACCCGTAGTGGAGAGTCCACTACTTGTACTGTTAATCGCTAGATCTAAGTCGCTAGCTCCAAAACTGTAACTCGCCACGAAATTGCAAAGCAAGTCGCTACGAAGAATGAAGTCCGAATGTCAAGTCGCTAGCAACAAAACCACAAAAACATCACTTTTCAATCCAAAAACTACCCAACCACGATGATTCAAGCTTACCAAATCAAAACCTAAACACTTGTGATGATTCTAAACATAAAAGTACTATCAAAATCCAAACTTTAACACTAGAAATCACCCAAATGATGCAAAAACCACTAAACTTTTTCAAACTCAAAAACCACTAGAAATCCAAAGATGTGCAAGATATGATCTAACCATGGCTCTTGATACCAATTGTTGGATATTAGTTTTCACATACACATCAAACCATAACAACAAGGTGGCGTATAAGTAGAATTCTAGAGAGAGAAAGTTAGAGGTTTAGGGAACTTTAGTGAGAGAAAGAAAATTCTTATTATGAGCTCCAACTCTCTACCTTGGGAGGTAGAGAGTATTTATAGTCTTACATAAATCACCACACATCGGGCTGTGGATCAGGCATACAGTGGGTAAAGACCCGTCCGTCCTCCACGGTGTTACAAAACTAAATACTACTTAACTTAAAAGAACTACGACTACGAGCTTTCTAACGATTACATATACTTGAGGTGACCGACTCTTTAATACCTGGAATTTCTAATTCCTAACATAAACAATAACGGATACAAAAGTGATCAAATAAGGGCTTAAACGACCCCTCAAAAAGGTACCTTTTAAAACCTTATCAAATATCCCTACACTTGGTATTTGCTTGTCCTCAAGCAAATGTGCTTTTAGCCAAATAATTTATAAGTTTGGGGTCATGAAGCATTCGTTCAAAACGGTCCACAACACATATAAGCCCCGCAAAAGTCATAACAAGTACGGAAATTACATACTAGCACCTCACATGGGGTGTTTGGATACTCACATCTCTCTCGGGTGTATATGAAATATAACAAATTGGAAATGGAAAATAAACACTCATTAACCGGTCATAGTACATAGATTACCATATGCTTGAGAATAGATCAAACCTCCATTGCTTTGGCGTAAGCACCTAGGAAAGACTATCAAAGAGGTCTTTAAAGGATTGTAATGTTAGGCTTACGGTAGGGAAACAAAGGGTTTGGTGGGATAGGCTATATAGTGGTGGCAAGTCAAAAATCTCTTATGTTACAAGCATACGAAGAATGGCGTTGCTAAGCCAAGACTCGACACTCTAGACTCTAGCTAACTGAAATAAACAAACATAAATTTAAAGGATAGATGTAGGATGCTAGCCCGTATGTTTTTTTTTTTTTTTTTTTTTTTTTTTTTTTTTTTTTTTTTTTCACTCTATTATTTTTTTTTTCTTTTCTCTTTTTCTATTTTTTTTTCGATTTTTTTTTCATACACTTTTACTCTACCATCCTCTACGGTAACATAAAAATGATAGGGATTTATAGGCACATCCCTACACTTGAGTTTTTTATTACTCTAACACTAATTTGACCCGAATTGAAAAGATCAAAACACTTGGGGTACATTATTTTGAATTTAACGTTCCCTTCCCGTCATTTCATAAACTTTAACTTTTCCCATGAATCCCAATCGTCCCAAAACTGTATACAAAGGATATGACTCGACTTAGCAACTCATGCAAGCAACTAGATAATTAAACCAAGGGTTTAAGGTGATAACAATAATGCACTAAAAGTGAGTGCATACAGGGTAGGCTAAGGCGATTTGGGTGTATATTTGGGGGTGGGGTGTAAACAATGCTCTTCATTGATATTCCGGAAAAACCGAAACATCACGAGAACCGCGAAAAGGATATGCTCTGAGGGGTTAACTAGGGGTATCGTGTACTAAAGATGAGTACAACGCAAAGGGTGTGGGGGAATTACTCAACCGATGTGGAAGAAGTAATTATATTACGGGTATCAAACAAGGGTTATCCTAATGCCTCTTATCATTTAGTTATTCCTAACTACACAAGTGTAGTCTTACTTGCGATCTCGGAATGCAACAAAAAACAAGTTCTAGAATCTAATATACTACCGGTTCACACTCTAAGCATTGAAGATGAATGCTTTTAATTCCTACTAATCTAAGGGCGATCATCACATTTTGGGTGGAATTTAGGTGGTAAATGGTTTTTGTGCTAGTCATGCGACTTCCTATCCGTGAGACGCTTTTGTTAAGACTAATGGCCCACTCCTATATATCATGAAAAATTTTAAATTTGGTGCCAAAATTACCCTAACCGACATTTTCTCATGGTTTATTACACAAATACAATTGGACAAAGCAAACATTCAAGGATAAGCATAGTTTCAAAGTTGCCGTTTTATTTTCCCTCCCTACACTTAAACTGAACATTGTCCCCAATGTTCCCCGAAAGTATCAAAGTTATGATAATGGAAGGTAATTAAAAATGAAAGAAACTAGTACTCCCCTGATTAGCTCGGTAGGATCCGTGTGTGAAGTAGTGGTTAAATCCTTTCCAAGAAGAATTTATGCGTGAAAAACTCCTTTCAATCTTATCTAACTTCTTCTTGATAAATTAAACCTGCACACTTGAAGAAAACAAACAAAACCTTTGCGTAAAATTGGCGGTAATAATATATATAAGACTCGATTTAAACTAGGATATAATGCTTGTGGAATGGATGTTTACAGAATTTCTGGAAAATTAAGACCTGGAAAATTCCAAATTTTTTTAAGTAGCTCAGAAAACGAGAAAAAAGTAATCTGTTGTTTTTACTCCTTCCTGACGCCGTCAGGTTGCGATCCTGACGCCGTCAGGTTATCCTGACAAAAACTGGTCTGCGATTTTCTGGAAAAAATTCTGGAAAATTTATATCTTTAGAATCTGGAAAAATTTCTGCAAAACATCCAATATGACTCGATACAAGCATTTGACTTGAACAAACACACAAATATATCTTTTAATGAATCAAGCAATCCTTATAATAATGCCTCCTTCTTTCCCACATAAATTTATAACCTTTTTCAACATCGTCCTTGCTTTTTTCCTCAAAAGCTTTGATGTTGTCTCGTTCATAAATGGGCAAGTGGCTATATTCATTTGTTTTCCAAGGCATCCTATAAGTGATCTCATCGGTTCCTTCCTTAAACCTAACCGTTCCATCATGCTTGTTATGGCTCATTTTAGATGTTTCAACAAACGGTTTCCCTAGCACTACTTGGGATAAGCTATAGTTAATGACGCATCCTACATCTTCTAGGACCATAAAATCAACTAGGTAGGAGAAATTTCCTATAAAGACATGCACATCCTTGACTCTTCCCACAAAGTTGCAAACTCCACCTGGATACTTAGGGTCTCTCCTAATATTAAGTCGCTCATTCATAATGTCATTGTAAACAGCAGATGACATCACATTAATGGGAGATTCCGTATCTATGTAAGCGTGGTCGACACTCCTATATCCGATCATACAAGGGATTTTTAGGTTCCAGGGATTTCCTCTCCTAATCTTTGGGCATATCCTAATGATAGGTGATCGTGGATTATCGATTATGTATTGATGGTAAGCAACCTCTTCCTTAGTGGGGTAAAGATTGAAGTAAGCACTATCTTCCACATTCATATTTTTGTTCATCATGACATCTTCCGAATTACTGTTAATCATAGAGCCAACTACAGAGGCGTTGACTACTTTCTCAACAGCTTCCCTAATTATACTATCGAATATTTTCGGCAAATCCTGAAGGTCGGTGTTCCTACTCACATAACGGCTTCGGCGGTTGTGTTGGTCACTAGTTTGGGTTTTGAGTGACAGTGATTTATTTGGTGTTGGGTTTTTGAGTGGTGGTTGGTTATCACCTTCCATGATGAAAAGTGATGGAGTTACGAACAAAGGTCACGAAGAAGGGGGATAGACTAAAAGAAAGCTAAGAATGAGAAAAATTTACTTGATAGGAATCAAGCAAAGAAACCTAAACGAGGTGGACTACTAAGTAGCTATTCTATTCCCCGGCAGCGGCGCCCAAAACTTGATAACGCTACACGCGTCGTTCGGGGTCAAAGGAACTTCCTTTTCAATGGTGTGTGTTTGTGGTTAAAAAGGTTGTGTCAAAACGTTTTTAAAACATCAATGATACCATTTTTATCCTCAAAACTTACCCAGAAACATGAATTGATTGAATCTGGAAAACTAGGGCTTATGCATGATTTGGGTGTTTTCTTGTGTGAACGTTTCTGGTCAATTAGTTGCTTATAATATGTTGTTTATGTGATGAATTGACTATATCAATGCTTAGAACTTGCCCAGAAACATCAAAAGTGAAAGAATTGAAATTTAGGGTTCTAGTTCATACGAATTGGGTATTCTTGATTCATGTTGAGTTTCATGTTAAAACTTGGATAAACATACTTATTAGGCTTCTAAGACTTCTTAGAAAATGTTTGGTGCAATTTCCATGGCAAGATTTCTTACGCGTAATTCTTGAAACTAGGGTTTAAGTTTTACGCATAAAGTTTTCTACGCGTAAACTGTTTGATAAGTATTCATGCCATGATCTGTTATAGAATGAATGTATGTGCTAAAATTGATGAAATGATGATCTTATTTCAGGTTTGCTACACGTAAAAATCAGAATCAAGGTTGATATACATCTACGCATAAGGATCACCTTACGCGTAGCATGTTATGCGTAAGAGAAATCTTACGCGTAGCGTTTACGCGTAAGGTTCTACATAAGGGACTATGCGTATCCTATGAAGGATATGCGTAAACAGTGACCTCTACGCATAAGGTCTACTCTTACGAGTATGCCTTACGCGTAAGGTTTTATATGCGCTTACGCGTAAGCTCTACGCACAAGGTCACCTTTTTCCTACGCGTAATATTTCTTACGCGTAAGTCAGGGTCCTTCGCATAAGTTTGCGCCTTTACGCGTATAACTCCTGTTTACGCATAAGCTACCATTTCTATGCCTAAGCCTTGATCAAACCTTCATTATGAATTGTTACGCATGCGAACTTGTAAATAAATAAATCATAACGTCACGAAACCAATAATGTCACTAATAAGCTTAAATGTGTAATATGTTGTGAAAAATATGAGATAACATAAACTTTAAAACCTAAAGTTAACTAACTCTAAAAACTTATCACGACATCATTGGACTATTGAACAAACAAGTGATTTTGGACTCGCAACAATCATTGACATATCTCATTCAAATTATTAGACAATAAAACCATCTGTTGACTAACATAAGGTCTTTTGATATGTTGGTTCTTTTGGCTAAATGTATTTCAGATCACAGCATGGACACTCAAATGAATGTGGATGCACCAAATGTACTCACCATTGCTGATATCTTCCCTCATGGCTATCCAATGAAGATTGGAAAGAACAACCTTCGTGTTGACTTTCAAACCCTCACCTGTTCAGAATCTTCTTGTCTCATTGCTATTGATATTCTGAAGAACCATCCTTATCAGAACATGCTCTCCCACTCTGCTACTGTTCCAGAGATCTACATTCAACAGTTTTGGACTACAATGCAAAAGATCAAAGGACAAAATGTTGTGACGGTGACACTCAATCACAAGCAAATCACCATCACTCCTGCAGATTTAAGAGCTGTTCTCCTCATTCCTGACATCATACCAACTGAATACTCTGCTACACCTACTGAAGAGACTGTTCTGCAATTTTTGATTGATATTGGGTATGACGAATCTTCAGGGGTTATTAATAAGCATTCTCACGTGGATCTTAAGAACATTCCTCAGCCTTGGAGAACCCTTTATATCATCATCACAAAATCCGTTTCCGGTCGTGACAACGGCTATGAGCATCACAAGCTCGTGGAACTACAAATCTTTTGGCTCTGATCAACATGAAACGCATCGAAGTTGAAGCTCTGATATGGGATGACATGATGACATTCCTCAAAAAGCTTGGCTTAAAGATTCCTTATATCAGATATACTAAACTGTTGATCCAAAGAGCACTTGGATATAACCCTGATATCCCTAAGAGAATCAATGACCTCGACAATCTTGACGTGTTGTCCGAACCCACTCTAACAGTCAGATTTAAGGAGTCAACTACCAAGAAACAAGGTGCTGTGTTGCCGGATCTCCTTCTCTCAGATGAACTCAAACAGCTCTACTCTTATAAAAGATATTTGGTAGCTGTGAAAGAGAACAAAGTTGGTTTTCTCGATGATAAATCTTCTGGTACACCTACAAGGAAAACCAGAAGAGGGAGTGCAGGGAGTACTGCAAGCACTGAGAGTCAGAGGAAGTTCCCCAAGAGGAATCCTCCACGAAAAAGGACTGTTCCTTCTAAGGAAGCTGTTCCCATTCCCGTGCCAAAGCCTGAATCGCCAAGAAAGCTAGTGGACGAAAGCTCTGAAGATACACAATCAGACGAAGAAATCTTCTACTCTGAATCTGCAACCGATACTAATCCTTCAGCAGTCAAACCTCCCAGTCCTATAGCTGAACACGGCAAAGGGAAGACTCCAGTGATTGAGCACGAAGAGGAAAGCTCAGAAGAAGAGCCACTGGAAACTGATTACAGGAGGAAGTTCAAATTCGTTAGACTCCAACACGTTGCGAAAGAGTTTGCAAAGGATCAAATGGGTGGCCCCGGAGGGTCAAGTGGTGATGTTCAACCTACACCAGATCCTGATGCGGTTAATCGACCCGATAAGGGAACTGGTGCCACCACTTTAGAGCAACAACAAAAGCGCGTGGAAGATTCTACTGAGTATGACATTGAAGAACCAGAAACTGAAAAGTCCGAGAAAGATAAAGATGTTGATTATGATAAGTTTCTTCTGGATAGTCCTACACATTCAAAGAAGGAAACTTCTGAACCACCAAAGGACCCGGAGTCCCCTCACATCTCATCATCATCAGACTCATCTTCTCACTCCTCACCACCACCATCAAAAAGATCAACCAAATCATCATCCAAATTAGTGAAGAAGCCAACTGCCTCTTGGAAATCTCATGCAAAGACTCGAATCGTCAAAGCTGTCAAGCAGGTCAGAAAGAAAGACATACTCTACAGGAAGATGAATTTCTTCGCTGATCAGATTCAATATCTTCATGATGAGAACGACAAGATGCAAGTTGAAAGGGAATATGTCCAGAAGCTCATGAAAGATGATCTTCAAGGGAAAATGGACGAGATGATCCAAGGATACTCTCACAAGTTCCTCATGGAGGTCGTTCCTAAACTGACTAAGGAGATGTATACCAGACAACTTTATCCAAATCTCTTGCATCTGGCCAAGCAAACCATGAAATCAACTCCAATGAATGTGAACATCAATCCAGTTGAACCAACAATTTTTTCAGATGATGAATTGGTGAACCGGCTAGTAGATCAAATGTCGAAAAGCTCTGCAACGTTTGCCTCCCACGAAGCTAAATTTTTTGAAGCATTGCTGGAATACCAACTCAGGTCAGCATACAGAGAAGAAGCTGTAAGGCCTAAACGTTCAAGAGATGATGAAGACAAAGATCAGGATAAGGATAACGAGCCCAAATGCACGAAGAATTCTGGTGAATCTTCATCAATGCCACCTCCACCCCGAAGGCCCTCTCCACCAAGACGATCTCCTCCTCGCTCTTCTGCTGAAAAACCTCAGGATTCTTCTGAGTTACTACCCGAGACTCCGAAAACCAGTGATCACTTTGAGTATACAGGTGGTTACGATGAGGAATTCCATGAGCCCCAACAACAACCCATCTCTCCTGACACAGCCAAGAAACCAGAATCCTCCTCTAGGCCAAAGAAGAAGAAAAAGAAGGTGCCTATGACTGACGTCTTATCATGGCTAGACGAGGATGATACTGAATTTGAATGGTTCTCGAAGCTTGTTAATTCCACTCCCTACCCAGCTGAAGGTCAAGAGCTTCTAGAATGTAGTACATTGGAGCATGCGAAACTACTGCAAGAAAAATTCCATGTGAAGAAGATGACGAAATCCGAGTTGAAGCGAATCAAGAATGAAGCATTTCAACTTCTCAAAGACAACTCAGAAAGTGCTATTGAAGTTGAGTATCACCTCGATAATATAGCACGAGCCATGTCTAACAACATGGATTGGCTCAACCCAGAAGCAAACATCGACTTCACCAAACTGGACAACCCTCCATATTACACCGACTGGTCTAAACCTCTACCAACAATTGGCCAACCAGATCAGCCTAGGATTCCATTCTGATATTTCTTCAACAAAGACTTGGAATTTCTTCTACACGGTGGCGATGGTTCAAGGAAATACGCTACATCTACTGACACTTCCAGTTCCCTGGCAGCCATATACTCTAACTGCATAGCCATCGAGGAAAGAGCTAACCTACATGTTCTCTAACAATGTGGAAGTATATGACCGTGATGCATTGTATGGGATTCACCATTGGCCGGAACGCCGACGAATCTACTACAGAAGCTGCCAGGTTCAGAAGTCTCAACATGA
Source organism: Chrysanthemum seticuspe (assembly GCA_019973895.1). NCBI lineage: Eukaryota > Viridiplantae > Streptophyta > Magnoliopsida > Asterales > Asteraceae > Chrysanthemum > Chrysanthemum seticuspe. Next base: position 69,651,660 of record BPTQ01000002.1, read on the forward strand.
AGTGTTCAGTACTAAAGCAATCGTGGCCTATTAAACATGTTGATCTTTCGTCTAAATGAGACTACACTTTCCTCAAGAATATAGTGGTCAAAAGGCAAGACGAAAGGGATTATGCATTCTCTGAAGCGGACTTTGAGAATTTGTCTATCAACGACATTGAAGACATGTACCTTGCCAAAGTACAGGGTCGCATGAGACAATTTTCAACTGAAGTACAACGTGAATTCATCAAGTCCTTGCTTATATTCATCAGAAGCATAGTCATCAAAGAACGTGTAGAAGATCTCCAGCTTGCAGTTGAATCATATCAGACCTGTGTCAACTTCACTCCACCTCAGCTAGATCTTCCCGACATTAACCAGCTTTCACAACACACACTCATCAGCCAACCATTCAGAGTGGTTTACATTAGTGAAACACATCGCAACTGCTTGATGGCGTGTAAAGATCTTCACAAGTTTGGGGATCACACATTGAAGAAGGTTAGGGACGGATTAGCTTATAGATTAAAGGATATTCATGAAGGCATTGGGTCACAAAAGCGATGGAATTCCAAGGAAAGACGGGATGTGAGGAGGATCATCAGAAAGATTGATAAAGGTTGTATCGACGGGACCAGTTCAGAACTCTAGAGAGCTTTGTAGGCGGTCGTCCCAGGATTGCTCTCGCCGGCTATCAACGGCCAGTTCGCATTCCTGGTAACATTGATGGACTTCCTGGTACCCCTTGAACTGCTTCTATTTCATAATATTTTGGATGTGTGATTAATTATGACTATGGCTTGTGCACACATATCAGTGTACAACCCGTTCTTGTCAAGAAAGGACCCTGTGGTACGCTTCAGTGCCACAATCCTTATAAAAGGAGCGAAAGCTTCTTACTTTTGAGTAAAACCTATCAAACCTTTCATCTTTTAAGGTTTTGCTCAAAAGAACAAGTACTTCCCCGTATGATTTTCAAAACCTCAACCGTTTATATCACTTGTTGAGGGGGAGTATTTGAATTAAAACTTTGTTCACAAATTGTTCATAGTGGTCATCTTCCTGCAACACTCGAAATGGTCATATTTATTCTCAACTTTTCAAAATAACATTTTATATGCCATTTTTGAGGGGGAGAAAATTATGTGATAAGAAATATGTTATGCAAATGCAAATGAATCTTTATGCTATAGACTTAACCAACGAATTGACGATACTTAACTGTTAGTAACTCGAAAAGACTTGTCCAGGACGGGTAATAATTTCAAGCTAGTTCGCTAGTGATGTAAACGTGTCTCGCAAAGGACTTGTCCGAATAGAATGTACCATTCGAGAAACTCTTGGTAGACATGAACTCTGATGGGTTTGACAACCTTTCGAGGTTTGTCTACACCTTCAAGGTAGTTATTAGAGCTAGTTGTCACCTAAAAGCTGACAATGTAACTCTTTAACTATGCAACGTAATCGTGTCTCGCGGGGGATTGTCTATCTTGAGTTGATCAATTCATAAAGTGCGCGCTCTTTCCTCACTGTGCATATTTCAGTAAAAACTCTTAAGCACATGTGGAGGGGGAGTATTTCTGCAAAAGATCAAACTCTTACAGTGGTGCAAAATGTTTTACAATCATAACCGTTGTAAGAGATTTTCTTGAAAATTGGTTTTATGGCAACATAGGTTAGTCATGGAGTTATAAGGTGACTAAGGTTAGGAATAACCGTCCTATGATCTGCCAGAGCCCGAGGGATCTACCCAAGGACATCACGAATAGTTAGTACTTAAAAGTCCTTAGGTACGATTATAAAAAAAGGAGAAAATGAGAATCGGAGAAAGAAGGAATTGAAGAATCAAAAAGAAATGCAAAGAAAAGGGTGAAAAGAAATAGCCCTCCAGATTATTCAACTTAGGGCAGACACCGGGTTCAATTCATATGCTACTGGTTGTTACTTGATGACGCCGGTATTAAAGAATAAAAGTCGTCATGGACCCAGTGACGCATGCACTAAACCTTCTTAGCCACCCAAGTTTCTCTCAATAGAAGCTTGTTTCATTCTCACAGGGAACCCTACATAATATATCGGCTTTCTCTTAGAGATTGCTGATATTGAAGAAGGAGACACTCTCCCTAGTCTCCACTCAGGAAAACCAAAACGCACTATTGAGTCTAGAGCCACGAGATTCATCAAAAAGATCTCTTAGGTACACTTGACATTTCATCACTTGATGTTCAACAAGAAGAACATCAGTGGTACGTTATCGAGTCCTTCACAGATCTTAGCAATCTGTCGAGAACATTTATGAGAGGTTCACAACTGTGATCCTCAGTAATTGAATGGAAACTCCTGCCAGGGTCAACATCAAACAGCCCTGACAGCAGGTCACTTCGGTAACTCCCCGTGGATTACGCTTAGTGTGTCTCAAACGGTCTACAGTCATGAGGTGATGCTTCGGTGTACCTCAGCGACTCATCTGAACTGTAGGTGTACTTCGGTACATCGCGTTATCTCACTTCTGGGACTCCAGTTCAGGAACGGCCTTTGTGAGAATTAGAGTTGTGTTTTCACACTATGCTGTTAACACTCTCGAAGTTCAAACTTGTAAGTGCCGGAATCCGCTTATTACTAACCGTTTTCATGTTTTCTTCTTATGGAAGCTCTGGAGCGGAATGATCGTGCAGATTCTTCACATGCTCATGCCAACATCATCACTAATGGAAGTTCTATCTAAAAGCAACACAAAAGTCAGAATGATTCTTCGTCAAGCCAAAGAATCTACAAAGTTAAAGACTTAAAGAACTTCATCAGTACTGAAATCCAACGTCAAAGAGCGTGTGAGCATGTTGAAGAATGACGTGGAGACACTGGAGCAGCGAAGCAGACCTGAGGCAGACCTGATGCAGACTACAACATACTATCACTTTCATTACAAAGAACAAAGAACAAAGATAATTATGACATCAAAGCAGAACTGTTTAAAGAAAACAATTTCTCTACACTGGGGAGATTGTTCAAATCAAGGCAATTCTTCTCACAAGAAAGAAGAATGTCAGAAGACGTCAAAGCTACTATTACATCAATGCCTTCACCGTTTATATTCATTCATCACCAACACTTAGGGGGAGATTGTTGGAATCACTCCTAAACCTAAATCAAGTGTTTGTAATTCATATGTAATAGTTAGCTTAATTATGGCCTTTATGTTTGTTATTAGCCTTAAGCTTATGTAGAAGACCCATGAGCTTAGGCCCAAGCCCATAGGAGAAAGGAAGGGACTAGGAGTGTTGCCCTAGCTTCCCTCCTATAAATATTATGTAATAACCCTCACTTGAGGGTTGGTTGTTCAATTTATTTCTTTCACACATACTCTACGCATAACCATCCAAGTATATCGTGTGTGTGTGTTTGGTTTATTTTTCATTCGCCTCTCTATCTCTTCTCTTGATGCTTGTGTTGTAAAAATAGTGACCTAACAGTTATAATTCATATTATGAAAGTATAGAACCAAGTGACAATACTTGGTTAGCTTACCTCGAGTTCGCGAGCATAGTAGTGAATGTTTGACGAGATTTATGCCATAACTAGTTTATTAGTTTATGCATTATAGTTAGTTTATGTGTGCTTAGTTGCACTTATATTTGCATTATCATGTTATATTTATGCCTAGTTGTTATGTGTTAATGTTGTACGTGTGCATCTATCATGATATAGGTGTTCGAGGCATATTCAGAAACATTCATCTTGCATTACGCGGCCCAGGTGAGTAACGGATTTTCAGTTAACATGTTTAGTAGATTAAGCGTGTTTAGTATATATATATGCATTGCTATATCTCAAGTACGATGCAAATTATGTATCTAGTTAACCTTTGGGTCATATTAGTATCATGTTGACCCGTGTGGTCATATTCAGTATCACGTTGACTTGTGGGTCATATTAGCATCATGTTGACCCGTGTGGTCATATTCAGTATCATGTTGACCTGTTGGTCATATTTAGTATCATGTTGACATGTTGGTCATATTTAGTATCATGTTAACCCGTTGGGTCATATTAAGTATCATGTTGACATGTTTGGTCATATTAAGTATCATATTGACCAGTTTTGTCATATTAAGTATCATGTTGACCCGTTTGGTCATATTAACTATCATGTTGACATGTTTGGTCATATTCATCATCATGTTGACTTGTTTGGTCATATTCATCGTCATGCTGACCTGTTTAGCAATATTCAGTATTAAATAGACCCGATTGTTTTCACTAAGTAATATGTCGTGGTCAACCCTAATATTATTTATAGCGCAGACTCAGTTATATTATATAGTTGGTCTCAACATTATGTTTATAGTAGTTCTGCTTTATTTTATAGTTTAGCTTTATATTATAGTTCAGCTGTAGTATCAAGTTATAACTCAGCCTTGGTTTATGTTATAGTACAATTTTAGTATTATATCTTAGTTTGACCTCGTAACCATATTATTGCTTAGTTTCTATATTTAGCTTAGTCTCAGTTCCAGCCCAACTTAGTATCATGTTATAGTCAAGCGTAAGTATTTAGTTTAACCTTAAATTATATATGAATGTTATATGTATTTAGTAATGTGTGCAAAATGCTTTATGCACTTCTGGCATGCGATGCGTTTATATATATGTATCTCAAATTCTATTAGGTATATGCTTACGCAGTTTTTAAGGGGCGCTAAGTGCTTTATGCACTTAATTATTCATAATGGTACTTTATGCATTACTTAATGTATTTAGTACTATCAGTACGTAGTCAGTTATGTGATCACACATGTGGTCCAGACAAAGTTGGAACTTAGACCTCCTTAGTGGAGAATCGAGCCTTAGAATAGTGAATGTTCCAAAATTAGAACTCGGACATCCTATATGGATGATTACATGCTTATATGGCTCGTCAGTTATGTATTCAGCGAGTATAGTACTATATGCACTTAGTCAGTATGTGCTTATGTACTCAGTCAGTTATGCACTAAGTATGTGCTTATTTATGCAGTCAGTTATGCACTTAGTATACTTATGTACTCGGTCAGTAACATGGTGTATCATGTATTTAATCAGTCACTGTCATGCTTATGCAGTTAGTTAATATTATGATTCATGTAGTCATAATAGTATTGTATATATACTTAGTCAGCATCATGTTTATGTTCAGATTATGATTTAATACAGTTCCGTTATCTCACTAAGTCTTATAGACTTACCTTTCTCAGTTTATATTTTTGTAGGTATGCAAGATGAGACAATGTACATGCTAAATGGGGCGTAATGGGTTAAAATGGTGTAGCTCGCGGGGTTAGGTAACGATCTTCTCATTTCCATCATTTGTTATCAGTTTGGAATGCCCCTAAATCAAGAACCAGCTTCTTTACCAAGTTTAAAGAGTCACCGTTATGTATTTTTGTAAAGTTTAGTATTTCAATGGTACGTTTGGAATAAGCCCGTATGATGTAGAAAATATTAAAAAAAAAAAAATCTGGGCATTACAAGTGTATTAGAACACCCTAGGCAAAGAGGGTGATTGTAACACGTTAGACGAATCCCACATCGACAGAGGGCTGGAGAGATGCTGGTATATAAGAATAACATCCGCCTTATCAGACACAACGCGTTTTGTGGTCCACTACGAGTAGGGTTCACAAGGAACTACGCAGTTAAGCGTGCTCGTGTGAGAGTAGCACTGGTATGGGTGACCTACCGGGAAGTCTCACACGAGGGCCACAAAAACAAAGCTATGAGCCACAAAGGCAAGGCGGACAATAATGTGTATCAGTAGGCGGGATATTACAAGTGCTATCAGAGCCACACCAGAGCCGTTCAGGATGGTGGGGCAAACCTCATCGAGGACGATGAGTCCATAAGAGGGGGTGATTATAACACTCTAGGCAAATAGGGTGATTGTAACACCTTAGGCGAATGCCACGTCGACAGAGGCCTGGAGAGATGCTGGTATATAAGAATAACATCCGCCTTATCAGACACAACGCGTTTTGTGGTCCACTATGAGTAGGGTTCACAAAGAACTACGCAGTTAAGCGTGCTCGTGGGAGAGTAGCACTCGTATGGGTGACCTACCTGTAAGTCTCACGCAAGGGCCACAAAAACAAAGCCATGAGCCACAAGGGCAAAGCGGACAATATTATGTATCAGTAGGCGGGATGTTACATGAATGGTGAACTCAAAGAGGATGTTTTTTTTCAGCAACCCTAGGCTTTGAGAGTAGTGAATATCCTGACTATGTCTGCAAGCTTGACAAAGCTTTATATGGACTGAAACAAGCTCCCAGAGCATGGTAAGAAACTCTCTCAGCCTTCCTGATCCAAAACAAGTTGGTCATAGGAAAGATAGAGAACACTCTGTTTATCTATAGGATAAAACAAGATGTAATACTAGTCCAAGTGTATGTTGATGACATCATCTTTGGCTCAACAAATTGTACTCTTTGCAAATAGTTTGAAAAACTAGAGTGGCTGCATTAAATGAGGTAAATGAAACGTTTTCAAAAACGGACTTTACAAATCCTCGCATGTGCAAAATCCTCTCACAAACTCATAAACACACACAAAAATTGATTTATGCAATTGAACTCTGTTAAAATCTTTTCAAAACCCTAAAAAAGTGTGTGTTCTAACCTTCAAAAACCAGTTTAAGAAAAAATTCTTCTCTTCAAACAATATACAAAAGTTTTGCACCATAAAATTTTAAAAGAAATTAACCTCTTTGAGTGTTCTTGTTAAAAAATTATCAAAAACCCTAAAATCTTTTTTCTTTGAATATCAATGGCAAGAACACAAAGTCTTCAGTTTGCACCCTAGTGGGTAGGAAGTCTTGAAAATGTTGAATTTAAAACAACAACGTTATAGGCAATTTTAAATACCCACATGATGTCCCAGCCTATAAGGGAATTGATGGATCTGGACACACACCTTGTGTCAATGATATTTTGTATAATATTAATAAGCACGCGGAATTTACTTAGTAATACTTAGAAGACGGATTGTATGATGTATTGTAAGTGAACACAGATTAAACACAAAACTTAAGCTCCAATATTATTAATGAATAATACGGGTGATCTTGCTTATCACTAGGGTTACACCTTGAAGCCTTTGTGAATAATACGTATGTATGTAAGTATCTAAGACAATGACCTAGGACCTCCTTTTATAGTACAAGGAGTCCTTTACAAGATAAGTATAAAGCTAACAATATAGAATATATACAAGATCTTTTCTATACTTATCTAGACACGTTTTCCTAACCATTATCTAATAGCAGTGGTAGTAATGTACCAGCAGTGGTAATACGTTTCCACTGCTAGTGCAATCCAAGCAGTGTCTTCCACAACTATCATTGGTAATAGATTATTCCCAACAATCCTCCCCTAAACTTATGATTTCTCTGCAAATCAATAGGTTTCTTCAATCTGCATCATCTTCAAGGATTTGGGGAATTCAACCAAACACTTCACTTCTTCCTTAACTTCTGAATAGCTCTTGAACATTGATCTTGAAGCCTATGTAACAATGCTCTGACCTTCTCATTGTCTTCATGAACTCTTATTGTTGTATATAACATTACTGTGAGAGTTCCAGCTCTTAGTGGATATTCTTTCTCAGCAAGAATGAATGCATCTACACCATTTGCTGTAGAAACATGGTGAACTTCACATGAATCATAGTAAAACCATTTAGTACCAGGACATGAACATGAGAATTTCTAGAAATCATCATTAACATCTGGATCATAGAGCCTTCTAAGATTAACCCATAACTGCATCTACTTCATATCTTTGAGATCTTGAGCATCAAACCTTTCTTGAACTAACTTCCATAATTTGTCAAGATCATCTCTGTCAAAAGCTTTGATGAGATCTTCAAATTGAATGAATGAGGAAGTTGCACCACCTAGCCTTGTGATCTTCCATGTTGGAGAAAAATTGCTAGCAGTGTAAACCTCCTAATCAATGATAGGATGTCTAACTTGCAGTGGTTCTGGATAAAAATCTTCTTCTTCTATCACAATCATTTCAGTCATCTGTTCTTCAGTGAACTTCTCAGTTGGAACTTCTTGTTCTTCAGCAAACTTTGTCTTCTTAACAGACTGAGAATCACTGTCTTTGGTATTTCTTTTCAAATTAGGAAACCTTCTTGCTTCTTCATCAGAGTTCATTGGAATGAAATCCTTATCTTGTCTTTGAATTCTATAGTAGATACTCTCTACTTTATCATCAGACATTCCTTTGAATTGATGTCTTTTCCAGCCACCAACACTGCAACAATAAGTTTTCATATATGCAATAATTTGTGCCTTAGTTGGTTGCTTTGGTTTCTTTTGACCCTTTCTGACTGAACTAATTACCTCTTGAAGTGCTTGATTATTCTTCATCTATATAAAATCTTTTAACTGTGCAGTTCTTTGTTATGCAGTTAAATATTTATCAGCTACAAGGTCAATTGCCTTCTTCTTGATTACTGGATCATGTGCAATCAAGAAATCAATTTTTTCTTCAGTAAGTACATAGCTGAACTCTGGAGTTTTCTCTCTTAGTCTTGTAAGTGGAACAGTGGAAATTGGATTTTCCAATCTATCCAGCCTTTTAGCCTCCATAAAGCTTGCAACTTCCAATTCTTCAAGATTTTTCTTTTTAGCAACTTCATATTCATATATCTTTTTAGCAACTTCATTATCATGAGCAATCTGAACTTGTTCTTTCTTTAAAATCTTTCTTCCAGGTTGCTCTTCACTTTCCATAACTGCTTTACCTTTGTATTTCTTCTGATTATCAATTTCTTCACATGCAGTAGCAATATTATGTTCAACAGTGGAAATATTTGGCTCTGTAGTGGAAATTTGATCAGTGGTAAAATCAGCAGTTGCAGTACTAAATATATCTTGCTCTAGTTGCTCTTCTTGAGTATTAGCTTCCTCTGCACCTTTACTAGAAACACCTTCATCTTCAAAATCAATTTTCCTCCCCTGAGTTGCATCACCTGTTTTCCTCCCCTGTTTGGGAGAATTACCCAAATCTGCACTGAAGTCGTCTGAATCACCATCAAGAGGTGAAGATGGAGATGAAAGCACAATATTTTCAGTTCTTCTTTACTTGTACCCCTGCAACTCTTCCTTCAAGGTCTGAATCTCTACCTTCAAAGATGTAATATCCTTGGCATGTTGCTCCTTAAGTTGTGCCAAGTCTTGTTCCAGAGATTTGACCTGTGTGGCTAACTTTGTACACAAAACCATCAATTCTAATTTTTGCCCACTGCCCTCATCACTTCCAACTGTGTGACTTGTTGGGAGAGGTGAATCATGGGGCAATGGCTCAGATTCCTCCCTAGTTGGACTAGGTTGAAGTCTAGAACCACCACTGCTTGTTCCTAGAACAAAAGGTTCAGAAACATGTTGTGTTGTCATGAGAGTAGTTGACTGTTTGCGCCTCCTCTCATAGGTGTGAGAAACAGGTGGAGTATAATCAATGTTTGGAACAGAGATTATGGGTGAGTTTTGTTCAAATGAAATCTTTGCAAGCATTTGAGGAAAGAGAGGTGTAAAAATCATGTTGCCATCTTTGTTCATGTTTTGAAAAACTTTAGGCTTAAGGCAACTGATTTTATAAACATTAATATGGGGTTGCAGTTGAAACTCATTTAGCACTCCTTGCACAAACCTTGGATACATTAAAATTTTTGTTGAACTCTTTACATTGCCAGTCATACTTTTAAAAATATATTTTGACCAGTTAAAAATCTTATCAGTGGCTAGACAAACCAAAGGGTAAGCCATGGTTGAACTAAATTGCTCATAAGATGTTTTTTTTGGACTGAGACAATGTAAAAGAGTATGTATCAAAAATCTCCATTGGGGACAAAAACCACTCTTTTTGAAAGTAGCCTTTTTATCAGTGGTATCATACCCCATGGATGATAAAGTATCATGTATTTCTGGCATAGGTAATGTGATGATACCATTGAGATCATCCAATTGGAGAACTCTCCTCAAGGATGCCTCAGTAACATCAATAGTTACCCCATCCACAATGGCTCTTAGAGCATCCACTGTTTCATGTATATCTCTATTCTCAAGTGTTATGGACTGAGCAGAAGTCCAAAACTGTTTGATTTGAGAGATATAGATTGTGGGTTTTAAAAGCAAAGCATACCTTATATGGGTAGTATAAAGAAAGTCCACAATCTGATGAAAAACAGGGCCACTCTTCTCGTTTGACTTTAGTAGGTAGGCCACTTGGTTGTGCTCATCTGCAAATTTTAATGGTGCCATAGAAACTTTTGATGAAAAACGATATTATGTCAGTAATAATTGAAGGAATAACTAGCCAATTGAGACAAAAGATATATAGAGGTAGGGTTTAAAAGTGTAGCGCAAGAAAGATTATCTAAGGAAAGTATTTATCTTTAGAGGATAAATATCAAATAGGAAAGTAGATAATTTTCTAGAAGTTACCCTATATATATGAAAATAAATTTTTTTACAACGGCTAGTAAAAAATTTGTTACTGACACAACAGTTGTAACGGCTAGAACAATAGTGGTAAAATAACACTGTCAGTGGAAACTATGAACTAGCAGTGGTAAATTTTCACAAAAATTTCAAAGAGCAGTGGTAAAGAAAAACATATGAAAACTAGACTGCTCTTATCATAGTTTTTAGCAAACTACCAGCTATCAACGGATTTGATATGTCTTTACCATGAGCCGTTTGCTATGGACTAGCCAACTCTTAATCATAGAGAATATGGTGAGTTTATGACCATATAGTTTTTGGTAAACTATCAACCATAAACGGATTTGTCAAGTCTTTACCAGTAGCCGTTTGCTCTGGACTAGTTGATTCTTATGTGGATTAGACATGGTGAATCAATAACCATTTGTTGTGTATCTTAGTTATACACCTTTTAAGATCAACTCCCATCTATGCTGCATAAAAGTTATTGAACAAGCAAAAACACAAGCACAAAACATATATAAACTTATACAACAATATGAGTACCCAGAAGCATCCACTCAACACCAATGACAATTACCGATGACAATTTGACACAAAAAGTTTATGGATTTAGCATTCCAATACTTGTTACCAAGTAATGAAATCTACCCACATCAAGTCCTTTTGTTAATAAATCAGCATAGTTGTCATCAGTATGAATTTTGACAACTTGAATTAGTCCTTTTTCATAACAGTCTCTTATGAAATGGTGTCTAATTTCAATATGTTTAGTCTTTGTATGTTGAACTGGATTCTTTATAATGAAAATGGTACTGCTATTGTCAATATGAATGATGGTATTCATGAAATTGTACCCATAGTCCAAAAGTTGATTCTGAAGCCATAGAACTTGAGCATAGCAACTTGCAGCAGCCACATACTCTGCCTCAGTTGATAGCCACCATAGTTTATTTCTTACACTGCCATGACACTAATATGTTGCCAAGAAATTGGCATCCACCTGTTGTAGATTTTCTATCCAAACTAGCTCCAGCATAGTCACTATCTGAGTAAGTAACCAAATCTAGAGGAGAATCTCTAGAGTACCACAATCCTAGAATAGGAAATGCTTTAAGATATCTGAAAATCTTCTTCACAGCAGTCAGGTAAGAGAACTTGGGAGTGACCTGAAACCTTGCACAAGCACACACTACAAACATGATGTCTGGTTTAGATGATGTAAGATACATCAAAGAGCCAATCATAGACCTGTACATGTGCACATCAACTGTTTTACCACCATTTTCCTTCAAGAGTAGATGTGTAGTCTTGTCTACAGGGGTGCCGGATAACTTTGCATCAGTAAACTTGAACTTCCTTAGTATCTCAGCCACATATTTATCTTGATTGATGAAAATACCATCTGGCCTTTGTTGTACTTGAAGTCCCAAAAAGAATGTGAGTTCACCCATATAACTTATCTTGAATTCTTCTTTCATTAGCTTCTCAAATTCTTTGCACATCTGTGTCTTTGTAGATCCAAAAATGATATCATCAACATACACTTGAACCAACAAGATATCATTCTTGTCTTTCTTGATGAACAAAGTTTGATCCACTCTGCCTCTATGAAATCCATTATTAAGAAGATAAGTAGTTAAGGTTTCATACCATTTTCTTGGTGCCTGATGCAAGCCATACAAAACTTTAACTACCATGTACACTTTATTAGGATAGTCAGGGTCTTCAAAGCCAGGAGGTTGAGAAACATATACCTCCTCATCAATCTGCCCATATAGAAAAGCACTCTTTACATCCATTTGATAGACTTTAAAGCCCATAAAGGATGCATAGGCTAAGAACAGCCTGATTGCTTCAATTCGTGCAACTGGGGCAAACACTTCTTCATAGTCAATACCCTCCTCTTGAGTGTATCCTTGAGCCACAAGCCTATCTTTGTTTCTGATAACAATTCCTCTTTCATCCTTCTTGTTTCTGAACACCCATTTAGTACCTATTACCTTCTTGCCAGAAGGTAAATCACAAAGCACCCAAACCTTTTGAAGCTTGAATTGGAGCAACTCTTCTTGCATTGCTTCCACCCAACTTTCATCTTCAAGCGCCTTGTAAACATTCTTTGGCTCCATTTGTGACAAAAAACACATAAAGAGACATTCATTCTTGCCTTCATGAGACTTAGATTCATATATTTCACTTATGAATCCATGAACATCAGGCAGCCTTGTTTGTCTCCTAGTCTTTACAGGTGAGTGAACATCCCCAATCACATTCTCAAGAGGATGTGATTTATGAATAGAAGTGTTTGGAGTCTGAGGAACTGCAATTTCATTTGGCATATTTGAGATTTCAACATCATTGGCTTGAGCTTCTTCTGTAACTGGAGTTATAACTTCCACTTCTGGTGTTGTAGTGGAAAATTTTGGCCTAGCAGTGGAATCTGCATTTCCATTGCTTTTGGGATCTTCAGTGTTCATGTTGCTATCTTCATCTTTACGAGAATCATTAGAAGAATGAGCATCTCCAGTATTTGAAATATCATTATTGTCTGCAAAGTCCCAAAGTGGCAGACTGAATTCATCTTGATCTTCCCCTTGATCTTTGCTGGGTTCATCATCATCAAGAAACTCTTCTGAACCTGCCAAATCAAAAGAAGATGTACCTGTAGAGATAGGCACATAATTCATAGTATTGGTTAACGAATCAAGATCAAACAGCCTTTCTGGACCAGTTCCTTTGACATTTGCTTTGTTCTCCAGGAACTCAACATGCAGATTTTCTTCAATCTTTTGGGTTCTTAAGTTGAATACTCTGAAAGCTTTACTGACCATGGAGTACCCAACAAAATACCCTTCATCTGCTTTTTCTTCAAATTTCCCCAGATAATCTATGGTATTGAGAATAGATACATGACATCCAAATGGTCTAATAAAGTCAAGGATAGGAGGTCTACCACAAAATAACTCACAAGGAGTCTTGTTCTTTGTTTTTACCACTAAAACCCTGTTTTGCACATAACATGCCGTGTTAACTGCTTCAGCCCAAAAAGTGATTGGCAATTTTGAATCTGCCAACATGGTTCTAGCAGCCTCTATAAGTGTCCTGTTCCTCCTCTCAGCAACACCATTTTGTTGAGGAGTTCTAGCAACACTAAATTCTCTTTTAATACCTTTTATCTCTGCAAAAATCATCTATAACTCTATTCTTAAACTCTGTCCCATTGTCACACCTGATGATTTTCACTTTGAAATCATATTGGTTTTCTACTTTTGTGATAAAGGTCTTAAGGATGCCAGTTGTTTCATCCTTTGTATTGAGAAAGAAAACCCATGTAAACCTGATGAAATCATCAGTTACAACAAGACAATACTTTTTAAGATTTAAGCTGCTCACAAAGGTAGGACCAAACAAGTCCATATGTAACATTTGAAGTGGGTAAGCAATAGAGTTAACCAGCTTTGATCTGCAAGAAGCTCTGTGTTGTTTGCCCTTAAGACAAGCCACACAGGTTTGATCATTTTCAAATCTCTTCTGAGGTAAGCCTCTCACCAAACCATCTTTGACAATCTTATTAATGGTTTTGAAGTTAACATGACCAAGTCTTCTATGCCATAACATGGATTCATCCACTGTGGCCTTTGCAAGCAAGCAAGCATAATCATCTTTAGCAACAATGTTGTTCATATCAAAGCTATATAGGTTGCCTTTTCTAGGAATTTTAAGAAGAATCTGACTTTCATCCAGCATCTTAAAATCCTTAGAGAGAACAAAGCACATATCTTTGGTAAAAAGAACATTGTTCTTCTTGACACACATTTGTGACACACTAAAAAGATTATACTTAAGCTCTTTTACATAATACACAGGTTCAAAATCCAAGTTACCAGTTTTAATAACTCCTTTACCAGCAACTTTTCCATTAACACCACCTCCAAAGCTGACATACTGTCCATCATAATATTCAAAATCTGAGCGGTAGGACTTGTTGCCAGTCATGTGCCTTGAACACCCACTATCTGTATATCCTTGATCTGATCTTTTTGTCCTTGGATGTTCCTGCACATAAAAGTAAAGAGTTAGTTTCTTTTGGGGACCCAAGCCATGATTGACTTGGATCTGCCTCGTGTATCAATATAGTTAAATCTTTCAAAGGTCATTGATACACCATTGGGATTGGTTGTAGAGGTAGTTCCTTTAGGTTTCCATTTCCAACGTGCTGAGGCCTTCACAGCATTGCCCATGTCCCCCCTTTTCTTGTTTACAACCCTTGCAGTGGAAACTTTTGAATGAGCAGTGGAAACTGCTAGTTTGGTTTTGGGTACCCACTGTTGGTTATAATGAACCTTTTTAGGTTGAAAAGTTCCTTTCCCTGTTTGTGCATATTTTGTAAAAGTTGTTTTGTACTTTGCACTTTTAACATGTGACTTAGGATGAGCAGTGTTAACTGTTTTTGCAGTGGCAAAAGTTTTAAGACCACCTCTTAATAGAACTGCTCTTGGGACCATGTTGCTGTGATGTTTAGGGTGTACATTATTTTGAAACCTGTTAGACTCCACCCTTTTATTCCCATGGACTTCCCTTCTCCCAACATGATAGTCACAATAAGCATGTAAATGATCAAAACTACCACAGATATAGCATGCCTTATTGTACATTACAAAATCACTACCTAGTTGTTGAGATTTAACATGATTCCAACTCCTCTGGTTACCCCTAGGAGCTGTAGGCTTGTTCCTATACATCTCAGCATACCTTACAGTTGATCTAGGTTTATTAGCTTGTTTCCTAGGTTCCTCTGTAACAGTATTAACAAATTTTGGGATAGAAGTCTCTTCATTCTTTTTAACATTCTCATCAACAACTGATGAGTCACTAGCACTTTCAAAAACATCATTATCCTTCTTAACCTTTTCCTCACATTTCACAGTTGTGTCCTTTAAAGGACCATATTCACGTTCAAGATCCTAAAACTCTTCTAAGCCTGTATGAGCTAAATCTATACCTGGAGGTGATGGAATACCTCTTAGTGGTGGAGGCACTGTATTATAACCCATACCAGACTTAACTTTACTATGAATTTGAGCATTCCAGATTTTAGCAATTGACTTAGACTGATAATAACAGGTGTCTATAGTTAATTTTGACATTTTCATTTATCTTTTTAAGTTTTTCAAGCTCTTTTTGGTATGCCTCATTCACAGCTGTTTTATGATCTATCACTCTTCTAAGAAAAATCATATCATCATTATATTTTGACTCATTTTCTCTATAGTGATCTATTTGTTTTTCTAATACTGCTATAGCTCTCCTAAGATTTGACACAGTATAATTAGTAGTATACAACTCTTGTCTTTCATTAGAATATAGATTATTAAGCCTTTCAACTTCTCTAGCAGCCCTACATGTTTTAGAACATCTTTCAAAGTTTTGTACCTTAGAGTCAGAGAAAGCCATGAGGGCAAATTCAGTAGACACAAGAGCAGCATCTGAAGGTTCTACCTCTTGTTCATCAGCCATGAAACTCCAATCATAGCTCACAACATCAATAGCCAACATTGCCTTTGGTTCTTCCACAATTGGTTCCTTCTTTTGCTTGTACCAAGTAGACCTGTTGTCCTTGGTCTTTGGTCTTCTACATTCTCTAGCAAAGTGTCCCAACTTGTGGCAGTTAAAACACTCCACTTTCTTCTTATCAAAGCCTGCAGTTTCATTACCATTGACGTGAATAGGCTTGCCAGTCTTCTTGTAGAATTTCCTAGCCCTCATGCTAAGAAGAGCTATTTGCCATTTTATGTCCATCTCCTCTAAGTAATCTTCATCAATTTGCTTTATGTCTTCATGAGTTAATATAGAGCCATTAACTTGAGTGGAGATAAAAGCATAAAAGGTAGGATCTCCAATACTAGCAATCTTCTTCTTTGAACCTGCAGTGGTAACACTAACATTACTAGTGGAAACTGTAGAACCAGCAGTGGCAATATCATCATCACTGTCATCTTCAGAATCATCACTGTCAACAGAGGTTGACATCAAAGCCAAGCTGCTTGAGCTTGTACCAAGTTTCCCAGCCTTCTTCAGTCTTTGTTCAATGAGTTTAAAGTTGTTGTAAAGATCATTGAGCTTCATTGTTTCAATGTCTGCTTTGTTTTCCCAGACTGTAACATTAGTTTGAAACTCTGAAGGCAAACTTCTTAGAATCTTCAAATTGAGGTCTTCCTTTTCTACCTCAATGCCAAACACAGTCAGTTGTGTAACAATCTTCTGGAGTTTGGTGAAGATGCTATCAAGTGAGTCATTGCTTGAAGCAGAGAAGTTTTCATAACTTTGCTTCAACAGTGTCTTTTGTGTCTTCTTTGTAGCATCATTACCACCAAACACTGAGCAAATCTCTTCAAAAAGTTCTTTAGCTGTCTTGAACTTGCTGAAAGCTATGATCTGGTCTCTAGAAAGATTCATCAGCATCAAACTTCTAGCCTTTAGATCATTTTCCTCAGTGCTTTTTCAGTACTAGATTCAGGCACAGAAACAGTCACCACATCTGTGTCACCAACCTTCTGAGTACTAGTTACAGGCTTGAAAGAATCACCAATTAAGATGATCTCCCATAGAGCATAGTCTTGAATGAGAAAGTATTGCTCAATCAGTATCCTCCACATCACAAACTCATTAAGTTTGAGCTTAGGTAGCCTTGGTGTAGAAGAGTTGGACTGGTTGTTTTCCATCTCCATTGAATTTAGTGAGTAGGTTAAGCTAATTCCTTGGATCTTCTAAAACAAAATATCAGAACCTTCGCTCTGATACCACTTTTTGGATCTGGACACACACCTTGTGTCAATGATATTTTGTATAATATTAATAAGCACGCGGAATTTACATAGTAATACTTAGAAGACGGATTGTACGATGTATTGTAAGTGAACACAGATTAAACACAAAACTTAAGCTCCAATATTATTAATGAATAATACGAGTGATCTTGCTTATCACTAGGGTTACACCTTGAAGCCTTTTTGAATAATACGTATGTATGTAAGTATCTAAGACAATGACCTAGGACCTCCTTTTATAGTACAATGAGTCCTTTACAAGATAAGTATAAAGCTAACAATATAGAATATACACAAGATCTTTTCTATACTTATCTAGACACGTTTTCCTAACCATTATCTAATAGCAGTGGTAATAATGTAGCAGCAGTGGTAATACGTTTCCACTGCTAGTGCAATCCAAGCAGTGTCTTCCACAACTATCAGTGGTAACAGATTATTCCCAATAGGAATCATGAAATTTTTGCTCAACTGCCCACTTAAACATTTGTTCAGTCCCCTTATATACTGTACCATAACTTCCTCAGGGAGTTTTGGGCAACAGCAGTGGCCTATGACCCGACACCCTCAAATGATGAGACTGACCTTAGACCCCTCAGGGAGTTTCTCATCAAATTCTCAATTTTAAATGGGGAACAATAAGTTACCCTGGACTATAAAACTTTTTGCACCTCTACAGAGCTTGACTATAATCCAGGAAATTATGTTGCTCACCCTGGCCCAACCACTGTTAAGGTTGAGTTGGGTAAAATTGCTTTGGATCTGAAATTTTTAGACAAAACCCCAGTCACCAAGAACTCCTTTCCCATGGTTTGGAAGATCCTGTTCACTTTTGTGATTCAGGTTCTCGGCGGGAACCATTTATCCACTGAACATATTAATTCTATTTAGTTGATGATGGCCTACAGCTTGATGACTGGTAATAATGTCGACATAGGGGAGATCATTTACAGTGATCTAGTAACCAAGCTACAAAGCAAAACTAGGGCAAAATACGTTTTGTACCCTAGGTTTGTCTCTTTTGATTTACAAGTGTTACTGGGCTGCAACTACATCAAGATTATATGCATGGTGCTTTACCAGCCACCCTGAGTGCATTAAAATTTCAGAAGGACCCATCCCTAGTAATTGAAATCGAATTGACGGCCCATATGGTTGCTGTATACAACCAGAGGGACTCAGTGTCTCCAAACCCTGCTCCCAAAAAGAGAAAGGGGAAGTCTCAGACTGGGACTAAAACCAAACCCAAGTCTCAGGGCCCTAAGGCTTCTGCAGCACAGCCTACAAGACAGAAAAATCCCCAGACTGATAAGACATCCAAGAGCGACCAAGCGACAACCACCCTGGTGACAAAGAAGGAAACTGATACATCACAATCAGTGCCCTTGGTCCTACAGACTACTCCCCAAGATCCAGAGGGAAACATACAACCCGCTGTTAGGGGAGCGCCTTCCACAAAGCCTGATGAGGAAACTCGCAAAACACAGCTTTTGTCTGAGTGCACAACCACTGATCCCAAAGACTCAGGGGGAAACAAACAACCCACTGATAGGGATCTTACTGCCACTGGTTCTAAGGATGGTGTTGAAAACAAACAAAGACCTTGATAGATCTTGAGCTCGTGGATCGTTATGTATGCCTATGTAATCACAAGCACAATAAAAGACAATCTCTACTACTAATGTTTATCAGCGGAATATAAACACAAGTAACAAATAACTAAGAACTTCTTAATCCTCTATGGATCTTTTATTAACTAAAACTGAGTTTTTCCAATCGGTACATAAACCTTTCTAATGTGTTCCTTTTATAGATAAGGAACCCTAAACAATATCGCTAAACCGTTTTCCAAGAAACGTATAATCATAAAACTAAATAAGATATACACAATCACTTCCTAATAAAGCTCATGTATATCCACACTAAATAAACTAAATACGGAATAGACACTTCCGCAGAAACAAACTAATCACTATTATACTTCAGTAGAATAAGTCTTCGGCAGAATCCACTTCACTTCAGTAGAAACACTTCGGCATTAATATCAGCATAATCCAGACTTTCACATAATTCCCAACAGATGGCACTGGGAAACTCCCATCAGTGCTTGAAGGAGCACCGAGGGACAAAGACTCAGAGGGAAAGAAACAACCCGCCGATATGGAACTCACAACCAATCCTGACTCTAGAGAAGATACTGGGAAAAACCTATCAGTATTTGAGGGGTCACTGGGGGAAAAAGACTCAGGGGGACAAAAACCACCTGCTGATACGAAACCTATCACCCCACTAGTCTTCTTACCGTTGTTGTGGTAAATAAAATACTATTTTCTAATGAAGAGATTGCTGCTGATAGTGAGGAAGAGCTCTTTTCTGCTGGAGAAGAAATGGACGCTGATGTTCAACAACAAGAACAAGAGCATCAGCCTAATCCAAAAGAGCCTGAGGAGTCACCCTTTCAGGCTAATGATGACTCCTTTGATTCCCCAGACTCTTCCACCTCTTCATGCCCTGAGGATCTGAAGAAATATGACAACATTCAACCTCTCACTGAAAGGCAGCTTGTAATGTGGTTAAAAAGGGCTACCAGGAAGCTATATTCTTCAGTCACTGACAATCTATGGGATCAACATGTTGAAGCTGTTGCCAGCTATGCAGATCTCAAAGCTGAAGTACTAGCTACATATGAAAACAATAATGAGCACAGGGATTTCATCTATGACCATCTGGACTGTTAGGAATTAGAAATTCCAGATATTAAAGAGTCGGTCACCTCAAGTATGTGTAATCGTTAGAAAGCTCGTAGTCGTAGTTCTTTTAAGTTAAGTAGTATTTAGTTAAGTAACACCGTGGAGGACGGATGGGACTTTACCCACTGTATGCCTGATCCACAACCCGATGTGTGGCGATTTATGTAAGACTATAAATACTCTCTACCTCCCAAGGTAGAGAGTTGGAGCTCATAATAATATCTTTCACTTTCTCTCACTAAGTTCCCTAAACCTCTAACTTTCTCTCTCTAGAATTCCATTCTTACGCCACTTTGTGTTATGGTTTGATGTGTATGTGAAAACTAATATCTTACAATTGGTATCAGAGCCATGGTTAGATCATATCTTGCACATCTTTGGATTTTTAGTGGTTTTTAGGTGGTTTTTGAGTTTGAAAAAGTTTAATGGTTTGTGCATCATTTGGTTGATTTCTTGTGTTAAAGCTTGGATTTTGTTAGTACTTTTGTGTTTAGAATCATCACAAGTGTTTAGGTTTTCATTTGGTAAGCTTGAATCATCTTGGTTGGGTTGTTTTTGGATTAAAAAGTGATGTTTATGTGGTTTTTCTTGCTAGCGACTTGATATACGGATTTATTTCTTTGTAGCGACTTGCTTCACAATTTTGTAGCGAGTTACAGTTTTGGAGCTAGCGACTTAGACCTAGCGATTAACAGTACAAGTAGTGGACTCTCCACTCCGGGTAGCGACTTGGTGGTAGCGACTTGGTCTGTAGCGAGTTGCTCTTTAGCGACTTGAATCTTTAGCGACTTGTGTAGCGAATTGCTGCCAAAATTTTGCTAGCGACTTGAGGCTTAGCGAGTTACTACTTAGCGACTTGCTTTGTCTAGCGACTTGGGACTTTAGCGACTTGGGAGTGTAGCGAATTAGGTGTTAGCGACTTGGTGCATTATCTTCTAGCGACTTGGGTGACTGTTTACGGTTTTCTCTTGATTTAGTAAAATCCCGTGAAAGAATCTATTTCCCGGTTTAATCATAGAGCTATAAAATCCCGTATAATCTGTTAACATGTCTACCAACGTTCCTACTATCATCTCCACTGTTGCCGAGGATGTTCAAGCAGCTGGTTCAGATACTCGTCCACCCATGCTTGACAGAACTGACTACGATTCTTAGGCTCAACGAATCAGATTGTACTGCCTTGGAAAGGAAAATGGTGTCAACATTCTCAAATCCATTGATGAAGGACCGTATCGAGTTGAGACGACTAGAGATATACTTGATACTAATGAAGATGGAACTCCTATTTACGGAATGGACAGACCTAAAATGTATGATGAGCTTGATGATAAGGAGAAAAAGAGATTCGATGCAGATATCAGGGCTTCTAACATTGTTCTTCAAGGTCTTCCTAAAGACATCTACAAGCTGATCAATCACAACACCGAAGCAAAGGCAGTATGGGATAATGTCAAGATGCTTCTCTCAGGTTCTGAACTAACTATGGAAGACAGAGAATCACAACTCTATGACGAATTTGAACACTTCAAGATGAAACCAGATGAGAGTTTCTATGAGTATTATGTGAGATTTCATAAGTTGGTGAATGATATGAGGAACATCAGGATGACTATGCCTAACATTCAGCTGAACTCAAAATTTGTGAACAACATGAATCCCGAATGGCACAAGTTTGTCACCTCTGTGAAGCTCACTAAAGGATTGAAGAATACAAACTATGAGCAACTCTATGCCTTCCTCCTTCAGAATGAGAGACATGCCATGTTTGAAAAAATGATTCTTAATCAGTTTAAAACCAACCAGGGAGAGTCAAGCTCGTCTAATGACTCAACTGCCTTCTACTCAAACATCGGAATCACAACCAAAGCCTCACAAGTCATACCCTTGGGTAATGGTAATCACAAACTCATTCCTGATCCTATGTTCAAACAAGCTGATGCTGATGCACACGTGGGTAACTTCATTAATCAACTAGCTCTTCTGATTAGTCAAAACATGAATTCTCTCCCACAAACCAACAAGAACCTCAGAACAGCATCTAACCCACACAATCAAGCTACTGTTAAAGATGGAAGGATCGTGGTGCAACCAGTTCAGGAAAGACAGTATGATCAGGGAAGAGGTGGAGCTGGTAGAGGTTATGTTGGTAACCAGAATCGAGGAAGGAATGGTGATCAAGGTGAAGCTAAGCCGATCAAATGTTATAACTGTGGTGGTGAGGGACACATTGCAAGAAACTGCACATCTCCAAAGCGTCCACAGAATGCTGATTACTTCAGAGATAAGATACTGCTTGTACAAACTCAGGACAATGGTGCTGCTTTGGATGAAGAGGAATTGTTGTTTCCTGCTGAGGGCAATGCCAAGACCTATGATGCAGATGTGGATGAGCAGCCTATTCAGGAGATAGGTCACAATCATCAGAATGCCTTTCAAGTCGCTGATTGTGATGCATATGACTCTGATGTGGATGATTGACCTACTGCACACACAATTTTTATGGCTAGCATTTCTCCAATGGTTTCTCCCAATGTCTCTTCTTCACCACAAACTGGCTCATTGATCTGTGCTGAAAACAGTCAAGCTACCTCACACAAGCTAGCCACTTGTGAATGGCTAACCGTAAGAAGCTTAAAACTGCTTAAAACACAAATGCAATGAAGATCAGAGAATATAGTGAATTCCTGGGTCGTTAAGTCCCACGGAGACTCAATGGTGCATAAACACTTGATCAGACGATAGAATTATCACTAAGGATAGTTATCAGAAAGGAATTGAATTGGATAATTATAACTAAGGAAAAAGATTATAAATTACAGAGGCTTAAATGCAAATTAAAGAAAATTAAAAAGATAAAATATATTAAATAAACGCTATAACTATATTTAAAATGATGAACGTTTAAAACTTAAAACGTACGTTTAAATAAAATTACGTGAACGTACTAAATAAAACGTGAAAATAAAGAAGGAAAATACCTACGGATATGAAAAATACATTTTTACAATCCTAATAATAAAATAAAATTATTAGAAAAAGAAAATTATTTTTATAACTATTTATCTAATTATTATTAATTAAAAACTAATTTTAACTATTAAATAATAGCCTAAAATACAAGAAAATATGAAATAAAGCTAGAAAAATAAAATTATGACTTGGAAAAATCTAAAATAACAAAATAGAATTTTCAAAATTATTTTTGTATTTTTCTGATTATTTTTGTATTTTCTACTAATTTAAAACTATTAAAATCTAATTTAAATTGTGAAAAATACCAAATAAAAGTGGAAAAATAAGGAAAAATATTTTTTATGCTTTTTATATTTTTCTTAAACTGAGAAAATTGAAAAATTATCTTTATGAACTTTTTCTTAATTATTTGCAATAAAAGCTATTTAAAAAGGATTAAAAACTATTTTTAATTGAGAAAAATACTAAACAGTGACCAAAAATTATGAAAATATCAGGAGAATTCTAAAATGATAATCTAAATCTATGAAAAATAAGAAATATGATGCTTATGTGTGAAATATTAGAGATGCAGTGTAAATGGATAGCAAATAAGCACTTTTAAATAAGCAAATAAGCAAGATAAACCACCAAACTTCTACAGAGCCTAAATTATACCAAAAATACTCTAAAGCAACTAAATATAGCTACTCCTAACCTAAAATAATCAGCCTACTCAGAAAATATGCTAACTGATTTAAACAGCAAACAGTGAACTGGGACCCAAGTTTGAGCTTATTCACCAGCTTATCAGAAAAGCCTGAGCCAAAAACAGATATGTGGCCTTGAAGACCACCCAGCAAACTACAAATGTGCCAAGTTTGAGACCCTAACTATTTAAAATGAGCACTGTGCAGTTGCTGCAAGTTCTGCATAAAATCAGTTTTGACATGAGTTTGACTTTTGAAAAACAGTTGTAAAGTTTGACTTTCTTGAGATTTGAGATCAATTTTTGGACTGATGAAGATGAAATATGTTGAAATGAAACTTTATCAAGCTAGTTTATCAAGTTTTAAAACTATATGAATGATTATGGTTGACTGATTTTAACAGATTAGAGATTAAGAACAGTCATATTGTGATTTTGACTTTTATGAGAAACTGAAGCAAAAGTGTGACAGATATGAATGCAAACAACTTTAGCAGGCCTTAATTAACTGATCTATTCCAATATAATAACCCCTACACAGATTTAAGCCTTAAACCAAATACTCCTATATAGACTGTTATGCAAATGTTTTAACCAAATAACAAAGACAAGATTATTATCACCTCAAAACAGATCCAATGTCTTAAAATAAAGCTAACAAGACAACAAATATCAACACTATAACAGAAATAACAACTGCTACTTATATTAAGCTAATATTGAGATTATAAGCACACTTACAAGAGGTCCAGCCACTATGGCTTGCAAACCAGCTAAAGAACCACTAACCTAACCCATTTAACATCAAATCAACCCATATTCATCATCATAATCATCTCTGAACCAAATAAGACACCACAGTTGACTTTCGTTGACCAGGGACCAAACTTGCTTAAAATTGCATTGTGAGCTTATAAAAAGATTTAAATAGCTTAGATAAACTAGGTTGAGTTTAAAAATAAGCTTCTAAGAGCTTATGAATAGGAGTTTGAAACTGAGATTTACAACAGTTAATCATGAAACTTAGAACTTAGATAAAAGCTTGGATTGATACTCAAAAACACATTACACTGATAATTTAACTAAAATGTGATACAAAGAAACTGAAATTACAATCTTTTGAATCAAACTAAGACATTTAATTTAAAAAACGACATAAAAGAAAATTTTAAAAACTAACTACTTGCTCTTTGCTTGCTTCTTCTCTCTTTTATAGCTCCAAATGTCTTCTCCTATACCTCTGATTGATTCCCACTAAAAATCCTGGCCATAGGATTGGTTAGGAAGATATTGGCCATTGGATTGGTTTTGGCGGGAAATGGGTTTTAGCCAGGTGGAAGGATTGAGTGTTTAGGAGGATGAAGTATTTAATGGTTTTTGTTTTGTGTTGAGGTGGAGGAGACAAGGGTGTGAGTATGTGATGGTGGAGGTATGGTGTTGTGGTGTTTGTTGCAGACAGTGGGTGGGAAGGAGAAGAAAAAAAGGGCGCCAAGGGTTGCTTTATTTGACCAAGTGGGTTGACCGGGGAGTATTAATGCCAAGGGGGTTCAAGGTCAAGGGTTAAGGGTTTTGATAGGGGGTCAAGTGGTTCAAAGGTCCAAGGTCCAAGATGGTTTAAAGGGTATTAATAAGGACCTATGTTGTAAATCCTGAAAGTCAAGGGACCACTTCTGCCATTTTGTCAAAGTTGTTCCAAGGGACCATAAGTGACAAGCTCCAATAGTAAAAGGACCAAACTTGACATTTTCAAATTTTCAAGGGCCATTTTTGCCAATTTTCAAACTTGAGGGACCAAAGTTGTAATTTTGCAAATTTTAAACTTTGAAGGGTTTGTTTTAACAACTTTTGAATCCCATAGACCTTAAATGACATTTTTCTTTATTTTGATTTACCAGAGACTGTTTTTGACAAATTTTGAAACTTGGGGGACTAAAACTGCCAATTTTGCAAACTTGATACGTTTTTCATCTGATTTTGATATTTTTGCATTTGAAACACATAAAACACTGATTTGTGATATTTTCATCATTTTGATGCATTTTTTAGTGTTTTCAGATGTTTTTGCAGTCTAGATAGTACAAAAATGATGAGTATTTAGACACTCATCAATCCCCCACACTAAGATATTGCTAGTCCCTAGCAATGATTTGAACTTTAATGGATTTTAAAAACTCTTTACCAAAATCCATCACTTCTGGAGTAGCCAAATGTTTCAGTTCAAGTAAGAACCTTGGTACACTGATAACCAAATGATTTTGAGCAAATCATAAGCTGTAAACGGATTTGATTTGTCTTTACCAGAAGCCGTTTGCTCTGGACTAGCCAACTCTTAGATAAATTATCAATATTATCTTTGGTGAGCTGATTACCAGTTATGGATTTTCCACTGCCTTTACCACAAGCCATAACCTTGCGGGCTAGCCAACTCTTCACTTTTTAGGATATGGTGAGTTGAGAACCATACAATTTTGGGCAAATTGCAAGCCATATAAACGGATTTGAGAAATCTTTACCAAGAGCCGTTTGCTCCTGGATTAGCCAATCCTTTTGTCTATTAGACATGGCGGACTGATAACCAAGCTGAGTAAGTGTAAAACACTTACTCAAAAAAAAAAATTTGGCCAAAAACGGGAGAATTGGGTGGATAATATATGATAAAATTCGTGAGAATTCCCCCCCACACTTAGAAATGAATATTGCCCTCAATATTCAAAGTACCGGCTGTTATGCCGAAACAAAGAACGTAAAAGGGAAATACTACGGCCATTATTTAGAATTTTTTTTTTTTTTTTTTTTTTTTTTTTTTAAAAAAAAAAAAAAAAACATATATATATAACATGTGGGGCAACTCCCCCACACTAGGGTGGTACACACGGGTGAAAACGCATGTTTAGCTACTGTTTTTGATTACCGAGTCGCTAGCTTGACTCGACCCCGAATTAATTGATTCATGGGGAAGCAAAGTGGAAGAAACAATCTCCATCGGACTTTCATTCAAGATGTTTGGACAAACATTTGAAGCACGTGAAAGTTCCACCCCGATGAGATATAGAGAGAACCGGCTCAAAAATGATGAATGAAAATGCCGGGATCAAAAATAGTGTCTTCATTCCCGAAGGAGTGAAGAAGAGAGGAAGTCACCGAGTAGGTGAAGAAAAGAAGGAAAATCATGATAACAATCATGACTAGATCTTCTTCCTCGGGATTAAGTGCAGTTGCACTTATTTGGATTTTATTGGTTGAGCTCTTTGGGTTGGAAGCCATCTCGGTTGGGAGGGTGGGAAGATTTGTCATAACTATGCAAATGGAGATTCTCTCCCCCCGATCATGATCTTTGCCATCCAAGCAATCATACTCCAGCGGAGATATGATATGAGTGAGTTCACTGGAGAACTCCTCATGAAGAGTATACGGAGGTGGGACATGTGCGGTACTTTGTGAGCTATAAATATGCACCTCGTCCATTATAGTCTCCGTGTCAGACTCATCACAATCAAAGATTGGATTAACTGAATTTAGAGTAAATTCATAATCGAATTCGAATAAGGGATTAGTGATAGTCGTATTAATTGTTGTGGAAACAACATGGTCAACATCCTCTTCTAAGTTGACGATCTCGGAATGTGGAAGTAATGCATCAATAAATTCTATGTCTTTAGAATATAAAGAATCGGCATCACTATAATCACTGTCAAAATCTGAGAAAGTCTCAACAAGATCATTTGTAAGAGGAAAAGACACATCACACTCATGGTCAAGAATTCCCTCAGACTCACTTGGGATCGGGATAAAGTTCTCAACATTAGACGATTCTGTTTTCGGAATAGTGCTGAGATGCTTATCCCCCATGGTGAGAGAGTCCTCGGGATAAAAAAATTTCAAAGAAATAGGATCATCGACCTCTTCCAAAAGGAATTCACTTCTCTCAACCGGCGTGAGTGAAGGGGAAGAGTCGGAAATGAAAGGCTCAGAAACGGGAGTGGGATTGCCACTCGGAGTCGTAGATTCCTCATCAAAATCATCGTCGTCGTCGTCATCATAGTCGTACACGAGAGGTTTCCAATATTGAGAACTTACTCTAGCTGCTTGTTCTTCAGCATACGTTTTCTGACGAGACTCTTCTTTAACCAATTCTTTTAAATCTTTGAGTATATCTAGACAATTTTCGAGAAGTTCATGAGGAATTTGCAGAGGTTGTGTTTGAATCATTTTGTACTGTGGAGGTTGGTCATGATAAGAGTAGTCATAATTGTTACAAGGATTATGCTCATAGACAAGCGTGTTCCCTGTTTGACACTCAAACCTCGAGTGAGGACCTCCACAGTACTCACAAGAATATGTCTCCATCTCATAGTGCGGGGGTTGGTTGAGGAAATTAGTTGTTTCATTGTAGGGATTTTGGTCATAGAAAAACCCGTTTCCCGGATTCACAATGCCACAACCGGGGTAATTTCCACCATTTTGAGGTCCCCCACACCATTCACAACCAAATTGGTGAGGATGAGACATAGAAAGAATCAAATGGATAGAGGGTAAAAGAAATGTAGAATCAAAAGATGTGAGAGGGTAAAGATGGATATTTTTGGATTTTTGAAAAACATTTGCAAAAACAAAGAATGAAAATATTTTTGGGTTTGTTAACACTTCAGGAAAAGTGTTAATGAACTTTTTGGATTATCTTATAACTTTACAAAAAAACTTTTTACAAAAGATGGAATATGTGCAAGAATGGGTCTGAAAAATGTTAACACACGCTAAAGCCTCCCCGGCAGCGGCGCCAAAATTTGATCTGTGCTGAAAACAGTCAAGCTACCTCACACAAGCTAGCCACTTGTGAATGGCTAACCGTAAGAAGCTTAAAACTGCTTAAAACACAAATGCAATGAAGATCAGAGAATATAGTGAATTCCCGGGTCGTTAAGTCCCACGGAGACTCAATGGTGCATAAACACTTGATCAGACGATAGAATGATCACTAAGGATAATGATCAGAAAGGAATTGAATTGGATAATTATAACTAAGGAAAAAGATTATAAATTACAGAGGCTTAAATGCAAATTAAAGAAAATTAAAAAGATAAAATATATTAAATAAACGCTATCACTATATTTAAAATGATGAACGTTTAAAACTTAAAACGTACGTTTAAATAAAATTACGTGAACGTACTAAATAAAACGTGAAAATAAAGAAGGAAAATACCTACGGATATGAAAAATACATTTTTACAATCCTAATAATAAAATGAAATTATTAGAAAAAGAAAATTATTTTTATAACTATTTATCTAATTATTATTAATTAAAAACTAATTTTAACTATTAAATAATAGCCTAAAATACAAGAAAATATTAAATAAAGCTAGAAAAATAATATTATGACTTGGAAAAATCTAAAATAACAAAATAGAATTTTCAAAATTATTTTTGTATTTTTCTGATTATTTTTGTATTTTCTACTAATTTAAAACTATTAAAATCTAATTTAAATTGTGAAAAATACCAAATAAAAGTGGAAAAATAAGGAAAAATATTTTTTATGCTTTTTATATTTTTCTTAAACTGAGAAAATTGAAAAATTATCTTTATGAACTTTTTCTTAATTATTTGCAATAAAAGCTATTTAAAAAGGATTAAAAACTATTTTTAATGGAGAAAAATACTAAACAGTGACCAAAAATTATGAAAATCCAGGAGAATTCTAAAATGATAATCTAAATCTATGAAAAATAAGAAATATGATGCTTATGTGTGAAATATTAGAGCTGCAGTGTAAATGGATAGCAAATAAGCACTTTTATATAAGCAAATAAGCAAGATAAACCACCAAACTTCTACAGAGCCTAAATTATACCAAAACTACTCTAAAGCAACTAAATATAGCTACTCCTAACCTAAAATAATCAGCCTACTCAGAAAATATGCTAACTGATTTAAACAGCAAACAGTGAACTGGGACCCAAGTTTGAGCTTATTCACCAGCTTATCAGAAAAGCCTGAGCCAAAAACAGATATGTGGCCTTGAAGACCACCCAGTAAACTACAAATGTGCCAAGTTTGAGACCCTAACTATTTAAAATGAGCACTGTGCAGTTGCTGCAAGTTTTGCATAAAATCAGTTTTGACATGAGTTTGACTTTTGAAAAACAGTTGTAAAGTTTGACTTTCTTGAAATTTGAGATCAATTTTTGGACTGATGAAGATGAAATATGTTGAAATGAAACTTTATCAAGCTAGTTTATCAAGTTTTAAAACTATATGAATGATTATGGTTGACTGATTTTAACAGATTAGAGATTAAGAACAGTCATATTGTGATTTTGACTTTTATGAGAAACTGAAGCAAAAGTGTGACAGATATGAATGCAAACAACTTTAGCAGGCCTTAATTAACTGATCTATTCCAATATAATAACCCCTACACAGATTTAAGCCTTAAACCAAACACTCCTATATAGACTGTTATGCAAATGTTTTAACCAAATAACAAAGACAAGATTATTATCACCTCAAAACAGATCCAATGTCTTAAAATAAAGCTAACAAGACAGCAAATATCAACACTATAACAGAAATAACAACTGCTACTTATATTAAGCTAATATTGAGATTATAAGCACACTTACAAGAGGTCCAGCCACTATGGCTTGCAAACCAGCTAAAGAACCACTAACCTAACCCATTTAACATCAAATCAACCCATATTCATCATCATAATCATCTCTGAACCAAATAAGACACCACAGTTGACTTTCGTTGACCAGGGACCAAACTTGCTTAAAATTGCATTGTGAGCTTATAAAAAGATTTAAATAGCTTAAATAAACTAGGTTGAGTTTAAAAATAAGTTTCTAAGAGCTTATGAATAGGAGTTTGAAACTGAGATTTACAACAGTTAATCATGAAACTTGGAACTTAGATAAAAGCTTGGATTGATACTCAAAAACACATTACACTGATAATTTAACTAAAATGTGATACAAAGAAACTGAAATTACAATCTTTTGAATCAAACTAAGACATTTAATTTAAAAAACGACATAAAAGAAAATTTTAAAAACTAACTACTTGCTCTTTGCTTGCTTCTTCTCTCTTTTATAGCTCCAAATGTCTTCTCCTATACCTCTGATTGATTCCCACTAAAAATCCTGGCCATAGGATTGGTTAGGAAGATATTGGCCATTGGATTGGTTTTGGCGGGAAATGGGTTTTAGCCAGGTGGAAGGATTGAGTGTTTAGGAGGATGAAGTATTTAATGGTTTTTGTTTTGTGTTGAGGTGGAGGAGACAAGGGTGTGAGTATGTGATGGTGGAGGTATGGTGTTGTGGTGTTTGTTGCAGACAGTGGGTGGGAAGGAGAAGAAAAAAAGGGCGCCAAGGGTTGCTTTATTTGACCAAGTGGGTTGACCGGGGAGTATTAATGCCAGGGGGTTCAAGGTCAAGGGTTAAGGGTTTTGATAGGGGGTCAAGTGGTTTAAAGGTCCAAGGTCCAAGATGGTTTAAAGGGTATTAATAAGGACCTATGTTGTAAATCCTGAAAGTCAAGGGACCACTTCTGCCATTTTGTCAAAGTTGTTCCAAGGGACCATAAGTGACAAGCTCCAATAGTATAAGGACCAAACTTGACATTTTCAAATTTTCAAGGGCCATTTTTGCCAATTTTCAAACTTGAGGGACCAAAGTTGTAATTTTGCAAATTTTAAACTTTGAAGGGTTTGTTTTAACAACTTTTGAATCCCATAGACCTTAAATGACATTTTTCTTTATTTTGATTTACCAGGGACTGTTTTTGACAAATTTTGAAACTTAGGGGACTAAAACTGCCAATTTTGCAAACTTGATACGTTTTTCATCTGATTTTGATATTTTTGCATTTGAAACACATAAAACACTGATTTGTGATATTTTCATCATTTTGATGCATTTTTGAGTGTTTTCAGATGTTTATGCAGTCTAGATAGTACAAAAATGATGAGTATTTAGACACTCATCACTCATCCAAAGACAAACTCATCTCAGAGGTATTAAAACTATATGATGATGCTGATGTGCAACAGATGCATGACAAAGTACTATCAACTGAAACTATTGAATCAAATGTTGAAAATATGGGTAATTTCGATATTGTCCCATATGATCAATATGTGAAACAAAGTGAAAGTGAAGTTGTACCAAGTGATGCATCTTCTGCAGTCAACAATGACTATGTTTTTGATGAATACACTGCAAGTGCTCCTGATGATTCTGTAATTTCTGAACTAAATGCCTATAAAGAACGTGTTGCTATTTATGAACAACGTGCAAAATTTGAGTTGACCACTCGTGAGCAGGAAATGGATGACCAAGTACGTATAGTCATTAGAAAAAGTAATTTTAGAGAAAAAGTATTGAAACAAGAGTTAAATTCCTTGCAAGAAAAGCTTTCTAAAACAGCTAAGCAAAAACAAGAACTTCAAGAAAATGTGAAAATGCTTAAGCAAGAATTTAATGCAAAGGAATCAAAACTCTTGAGAGACTTTTCTAATCTGAAAAACTTTGAAAAACAAACTTGAAAACAAGTTGTACATACAAGGAAACACCATTCAGACTGCTCACATGATCACTAAGCATAGAGTTCTAAGCGATAAGCATAGTGTTCCCATTATTGATAAACCCAACCCTGAGTACGGAAAGATAGCAAAAACAGCTCTAAGTGTGATATATGATGGCAATGAGATTCTTAAACCTAGACAAAAACCTAGTTGCGTTGAGTGCACTGAGGATGATAAAAAACTTGATGAAATCACTAGGGAGAAGATGAATAAGAAACTAAATGATCCTAAATGCAAAGAGAAAAAAATTATTATCACTCCTCATGACTACAAGAAGGAAAACTGGATTTCCTTGAACAAGTTTAAGCCTCAGACATTGCTGACTCCCGAACAAGTTTTCTGGAAAATGGATTTAGATAAGCAGAAAGCTGAAAATATTGTTGAAACAAACCCTCCCCTTTGGAAAATGCCTAGAGCGACTATGTATCCTCCTAATACACCAATGCATCTTGTTCCGAGAACAATTGCCACTAAAAGCAAGACCTTAATTAGCCAATATGTTATATTTCAACTATTTGTTGATTTTGAGAAAACTTGCAAGAAAAGGATCACACCCACTGGTATAACTGAAGGAGAAAGGGGTTTTGAGCAAATGAAAGAATGTTATTTAACTGAGGTCATGCCTTTCTTTAAACTTCTAAAAGATCACTTTGAGAGTCTTAAAAAGGGGATAGAAACTGATATTAAGGGAATGGAAAAGGAATTTGATGCAATGATTGTTGAAGTTAGTGACTATGAGCGTGCACTAAAATATAATGAGATTGAGAGGAAGAACTTGCATACATTAAATGAGACTCTTATTACTGAATGTGTTGCTCAAGATGTGTTTTTCACTGCTTCAAATTGCTCTATTAATGCTTCCCAATTTCATGAACTATCTGTTGCCCTGAAAGTCTCTCATGATCGTGTCATTGAGCTTGAAAAAACTAATTCTAAACTAAACGAGAAAATTGAACTGGATGATCACGACAATTTGGTTAAACATTTTTCTAAACTAGAGGTTGAGCATTTTAATTTACAACTAAAATATCAACATCTTAAAGAAAATGTCAAAACTTCAAATATCAAGACATCCTCAGATGCTCCAGAGTTTGATGCAGTTTTTCAAATTAACAAACGTGATGAACAGATTCAAGCTCATTGCAACACGATCAGAAAGTTGAAAGCCCAAATCTCTCAATTAAAGGGTCAAACGAACAATATGACAGGCTCCCAAATGCCTCCTCTTTTAGAATCTCAGATTTCTCAAACGTTTCATCTTCAAAACCTAGTAAATGCATTACAAAAGGAAAATGAAAGTTTTCTAGAAGAAAATGAAAAAGTTAAACGTCATTTGATAACGCTACACGCGTCGTTCGGGGTCAAGGAAACTTCCTTTTCTTCGAGCAAGTTTTATAACACCCTAGGCAGTGAACCTAATCGTTGTAGTGTAGTAATTAGGGTAAGCCACGGGTATT
Organism: Chrysanthemum seticuspe; assembly: GCA_019973895.1. Taxonomy (NCBI): domain Eukaryota; kingdom Viridiplantae; phylum Streptophyta; class Magnoliopsida; order Asterales; family Asteraceae; genus Chrysanthemum; species Chrysanthemum seticuspe. The sequence goes on from BPTQ01000002.1 coordinate 69,685,408, forward strand.
GATATCGTTCTCTAGGGGAATAGGAATGCTAGTAAGGAGTTACTACGCTAAGGTTAAGGTTGAGGAAGATTATTTTTTATCTTTTTATGTTTTATGAAATGGAAAGGTACGAATCTCGGGTATTGGATTTGGGGGGTTGGTATTTCTACCGATTACTCTACTATTATCTAATTATCTAAACTAAGGTTGTGGGAGTCTATGTCTAATTAATGTGTGCTCGTATGATAGTTTAAAGATGTGTTTACTTAGTTTGTATTACTCCTTAATTATCTCCTATTGATGGTTGAGTGTCACGTCTTATTCCTAGTTGCGTTGTGTGTCTAAAGTTGTAGGGTATGCGTTTCTCCCTAACTCTTTGAACTTACCAAAGGGTCTCGTCTACAAACCCACTAGGGATGATAAACTCCTACTCTAAGGCGCTCTTTGGATGGTTTAGCCTACAACTACTCAGGTAATTATATTCTAAGGTTCACAAAGATGAATCAAGCATTAAGTACACAATGAATGACCTATCGCATTACTAGATCATTAATCAACTAAGATAAGAAACAACCAATCAATATTCAATAATTAAGTTTCATACTTCCTAGGCAAACACACAAATAAATTAGCCGGACATGGAGAACATGCAAGCATACACACAAATAATCAAAGACATAATTGAATTAATGAAGTAAAGACTTATCTTGATGTAAGATAGGGTTAAAAACCCTAAAATACTGTACAAGACACCTTAGGTTCGGTTTTAGGTTTTTACTCCAAAGACTCTCCACACCAAGACTGAAAAATTCGGATTCTATATATAAGATTACAATTGCGACGGCGTCACCTTATGTTTAGTGACGCCGTCGTGTCGCCGTCATTAGGGTTTCGTCTTGGCCACGTTAACCTTGCGACGGCGTCACCTTATATCCGTGACGCCGTCCTCTTCAGCTTCTGACGTCGTCTGGATTGCATCTAGGCCGTCTGAGTAGCGACGGCCTACTCTTTTACAACTAGACGTTGTCACTTAAAAATACGAGTTTTGGGTTCTGGACCGTCACAATAATTTTGGGACGGCGTCGCCATTAGCACCTGACGCCGTCGCCTTCTAGTTTCAGCAACTGTGAGTGTCTCGATTTTGACTTTGGCCATTTTCTTCATATATTCGCGCCTTTTCGTCCAAATAAGTGCCATTCCAGCATTTTGCCTTCACGAGACCTAAAAAGTGAAAAGGAACGATATTAAGCAATAACGGATACAAAAGTGATCAAATAAGGACTTAAACGACCCCTCAAAATGGTACCTTTTAAAACCTTATCATCATTTCAATGAGTTATTTGAATCAATAAAGGTCACTCGTAACAAAAATAACGAACAAATAGCTTCATTGCAAAAGGAAATTGAGAATCTGAAGAGTCAGGTAAAAGGGAAAATGCCTATGACCAATGGGGAGAATGGTGTATCAAAGGTTCACAATTGTAATAAATATGCTTTGTCTGTGAATTATGTCCCTCCTCATCTCAGGAACAACAAACTTGTTGTTCAAACATACTTCTCATCCCTTAAGGATTGCTTAGAATGTCTGCGTGAGATTGTTGAAGAGGATAAGTTAGAGAAACCTCATGATAATGCAATTGGACATGCATGCTTATATGCCAAACGATCTCAAGAAATCTTAGAATGCTTGATCACAATATGCCCAAAGTCATTAGGTGAGAGAGTTAATCCTTTGATTCCATGTTCGATGCCTAATGCCAAGTATGATATTCATTCTATTCCCAATGCCTTGAATGTGAACCGTAGTGCTTTGAATATGAACCGTAGTGTGCCTCTAAGTAGTTCAGATTCCAGATCTGTCAATGCTAAGAAAGAGAACTCAAGTGTACCTTCTAGGAGGAATACAAATATCAGTACTTCTAGTTTCAAGAAAGTGAACCTTAGTGTGCCTGCATGTAGTACAGATCCCAGCACATCTAAACAGGTGATGCAAAGAGTAGTAAAACCAACTAATGTTCCCATTCCCTCTACAGGAGTAATCAGTGACATTAAAGGGAGCTGGTCAAAGTCTCAAGACAATACAAGGAATGATAGGACCTTGCAAGCTAAGAATGTGCACTGGAAAAGAGTAGAAGAACAATCTAGGAACTTTAAGTTTGAATCGAATAAAACGAATCGTGTTGATTCTAGTATTAGCCATAGGCGTACTGTAATTAATTCGAATTCTGATACTATTTGCAAACCTTGTAGTGATGTCTGCTTGAATTCTGTCTCTAATCATGAATGTGGTGTTAATGTTCTGCCTACTGATGTTAATTGTCAAGTTAATATTGTTAATGCTAAAATTCATGCTAAGAAGGCTAAAAGGCAAAAACGAATGAAAGTTAGAAAATAGTGGAAACCCACAGGAAGAACATTCAGTAAAATAGGCTATTATTGGATACCTGTTGGTCATAAGACTAATCAGATAATGCCCACTAGAAAATGGATGCCTACTGGTAGAACTATTCCCTTAAGAAGTGATCACACTGTGAACAGGGCTAATACAGACACTAGTACTGCATCTATTCACAATGATTCCATTGCCTATTTTCTGATATGAATGCTTCTATTTCTGATGTGGGTGTTCCAACCATTGTTACTAACCAAATGGAACCCATTCTTGCATGGGGATCCCAATTATCCAGTTATCCATTCTTGTCTGTGTTCAACTGCAGATCGTTCAAATCATTCTGTGGTACCTGGACTCAGGCTGTTCCAAGCATATGACTGGCGACCGGTCACGGCTCATGAACTTCGTGAGCAAATTCATCGGGACTGTTAGATTCGGGAATGATCATTTCGGTGCTATTATGGGTTATGGAGACTATGTTGTTGGAAAAAGTGTTATCTCCAGAGTATACTATGTAGAAGGTCTTGGTCACAATTTGTTCTCTGTTGGTCAATTCTGCGATTCGGATCTAGAAGTAGCCTTCAGAAAACATACCTGCTTCGTTAGAGAACTTGATGGTAAGGAACTTTTAAGAGGTTCACGAGGTTCAAATCTATACACCATCTCCATCGAAGATATGATGAAGTCTTCTCCAATTTGCTTGCTGTCAAAGGCTTCTAAAACAAAGTCATGGTTATGGCATCGTCGTCTCAATCACCTGAACTTCGGCACCATCAATGATCTCACCAAAAAGGACTTAGTTGTAGGTTTACCTAGACTCAAGTACGAAAAGGGTCATCTTTGTTCAGCATGTCAATTGGGAAAAAGCAAGAAGTATGCCCATAAACCCAAACCTATTAACTCTGTCACTGAAGTTCTTCATATGATTCATATGGATTTATGTGGACCAATGAGGGTGCAGAATATCTTTGGGAAGAAATATGTGTTAGTTGTGGTTGATGATTACTCTAGATTCACCTGGGTCAAGTTCTTAAGAACAAAGGATGAAACTCCTGATATCATCATCAAACTCATCAAACAGCTGCAGGTTCGACTTAACAAAACCGTCAGAATTATCAGAACAGATAATGGAACTGAGTTTGTCAACAAACAACTTAGTGAATTCTATGAAAGCGTTGGAATCAGCCATCAAAGAAGTGTTCCACGAACTCCTCAACAGAACGGTGTAGTTGAAAGACGAAATCGAACTCTTGTTGAAGCCGCTAGAACAATGCTGATTTACTCAAAGGTTCCAATGTTTCTCTGGGCTGAAGCAATTGCCACTGCATGCTACACACAAAATTGTTCCCTGATTCACACTGTTCATGGAAAAACTCCATATGAACTTGTCCACAACAGAAAACCTAATCTCTCTTTCCTTCGTGTGTTTGGTGCATTGTGTTATCCAACTAATGCGGGTCAAGACTTAGGCAAACTTAGGGCTAAAGCTGACATTGGAGTATTTGTAGGATATGCACCAAACAAAAAGGGATACTGAATCTACAACAAAAGAACCCGAAATATCATGGAAACAATTCACGTTACGTTTGATGAGCTGACCGGTCAAATGGCTCCTGGACACTCCAGCTCAGGACCCGCACTTCAAAACAGTCCCATTGGTTCATCCCTTGTTCCAAACTCCTCTCAAGAAACTCCATATGTACCTCCATCTGAAGATGATTTAAAGAAATTGTTTGATCCTATGTTTGATGAACTTTATGATTCAAGTACTAATGAGGTGTTGATCCCTACAACAGAGGATGCTCATATTCCTGTGAATGAAGTCAATCCCTCAGTCTCAATATCGTTAAGTCAAGAAGCGCCTACTGCTGATCCTTCCGTCTCATCAACAAATCATCATTCTTCAAATGTACATCATGGAACTGTTTCTGGCATCAATGATGAAGTTAATCCCTTTGCTACTCCTGAAGATGCTCCATTTGAAAACATATTTGCTCCTGAATCATCATCAGAACCATCTTCTTCAGGAGACATCGACTCTGCTACCTCAGTCCCTCAACAACTGCCACATAAACACCTTAGAAAATGGACTCACGATCATCCACTAGACAACATCATTGGAAATCCCTCTCCTCCTGTATCAACACGGAAACAACTTGCAACCGATGCCTTATGGTGCTTCTTCAACTCCGTACTATCTAAGATCGAACCAAATGATGTTAAAACCGCCATGAATGAAGATAGCTGGTTCAATGCCATGCAAGATGAAATTCATGAGTTTGATCAACTTGATGTATGGGAGTTAGTACCAGCTCCAGACTATGCTATGATTATTGCTCTTAAATGGATCTTCAAAGTGAAACTTGATGAGCATGGTGATGTGTTGAAGAACAAGGCTCGATTAGTTGCTAAAGGATACCGTCAAGAGGAGGGTATTGACTTTGGAGAATCTTTTGCTCCAGTTGCTCGAATCGAGGCAATCAGAATCTTTCTGGCTAATGCTGCTAGTAAGAACATGGTAGTCTATCAGATGGATGTAAAGACGGCATTTCTGAACGAAGATCTTAAAGAAGTCGTCTACGTCAGCCAACCTGAAGGATTTGTGAATCAAGAGCATCCTACTCACGTTTATCGTTTGAAGAAGGCTCTTTACGGTTTAAAGCAAGCTCCAAGGGCATGGTATGATACACTGTCAAAGTTTCTTCTATCTACCGGATTTAGCAAAGGAGCAGTTGATCCTACACTGTTCACCAGGAAGTCAGGCAAACATTTAATTCATGTTCAAATTTATGTTGATGATATTATTTTTGCCTCGACAGACCCAATGGAATGTGATCGTTTTTCTAATGAAATGAGTTCAAAATTTCAAATGTCAATGATGGGACAAATGTCATTTTTCTTGGGATTACGAATTTCACAAAGTCCCGGAGGCATTTTCATAAATCAATCTAAATATGCAACAGAGATCTTAAAGAAATTTGGATTTGATTCAAGTGACCCTGTTGACACCCCCATGATTGATCGAACCAAACTAGATGAGGACCACTCAGGGATCATGATTGACCAAACGAAATATCGTAGTATGATTGGATCCCTGATGTACCTCACTGCTAGTAGACCAGACATCTTGTTCGCTGTTTGCATGTGTGCTAGATACCAGGCTAAGCCTACTAAAAAGCACCTTGAAGCAGTTAAACGGGTCTTTCGGTATCTCCAAGGAACCATCAATATGGGTATTTGGTACCCGAAGGACACCGATATGTCACTAACGGCCTATGCAGATGCTGATCATGCAGGTTGTCAAGATACACGTCGAAGTACGTCTGGAGGTGCTCAGTTTTTGGGTGATAAGCTTGTGAGCTGGTCTTCAAAGAAGCAAATGAGTACTTCTATTTCCTCTACAGAGGCTGAATACATAGCCATGTCATCCTGTTGTGCTCAAATCTTATGGATGAGATCTCAATTATCTGACTATGGCTTTGAATTCAACAAAATCCCTCTGTACTGTGATAATAAAAATGCTATTGCTCTCTCATGCAACAACGTTCAACACTCAAGAGCAAAGCATATCGACATTCCACATCATTTCATCAGGGAACACGTGGAAAAAGGTGTGGTGGAACTCTATTTTGTGAGGTCTGAATACCAGTTAGCAAACATCTTCACCAAAGCTCTTCCAAGAGAACGTTTTGAGTTCATTCTTCCACGACTTGGCTTGAAAAGCCTTCAACCAGAAACACTCAAACGTCTTCAGGAGGAAGACGAGGAGTAAAAGGTTTCCTTCATCTATCTCTTGTATATATCTATTCGAAAAACAAAATACAAAATTATAAAACCTTAAAAAAAAAAAAAAAAAAAAAAAAAAAAAAAAAAAAAAAAAATTCATAATTTCGAAAAATTCGAAAAATCTTCAAAAAATATTGTCATTTTTGTCATGTCTTTCTCGATTCGATAATATCTACGGTCTTTGGGCTGTCATTCAAAGAATGACACGGGTCTTTAGATATTGTTCGAATTTTATTAAAAAAAAAAAAAAAAAAATCAAAAAATCAAAAAATATTTTTGGGAGAAAGAGAAAAAAATGGTTTATTGTCATTTCAGGCAGTAACCCGCTTTTCAAAGAAAGAACAGAGCCATGCTTTACCATGTTTTTCTAAATTCCATGCTCTGATTCTATAAACATTTATCTGCTGAAAACTAAATGCTTTGAAAAATAACTCGGACTCTATCTTTGATAATCATCTGGACTTATTTGTCAAAATATCAATCTCTCAATCAACAACCTATGTCATTGATTGAGGGGGAGAATGATTTCAATTAAATTAAAAAGTTATTTGGCATTAAATCGTTTTCAAAAGATATACATGCATGTTTTATCAATGGAGTTTTAAAGTCTTAAAATCCGATCCTTATCAGTTAAAACGCTTTCATAATCAAGTCACAGTTCCCCTTAAAAGCTTTCAAAATCAATTTTAATCAATAAGAGATCACAAATCTCAAATGATTTGATAATTGTGATCGGGGGAGAATGTGTGATTTAAATCGGATTTAAACTGATAATTCGGCAAATGTTTTTATAAGGATGTACATGCTATCCTTCCCACATGTGACAAACAATTTCAAATTTTCCATGCACATGTTGAGGGGGAGCATCTATCTTAAACCTATGATTTGAAATGTGATCAACTTATCTCAATGTGCAGGTTCCCTCTAGTATGTGCAAAACTCTTTTCTAATCACGAGGCACATATTGAGGGGGAGCAAACTTATGAAAACCTCATCCTTCCCAGAAATGCTTTATCTTCTTGATATGATCAGGGAAGTGATGTTGATATCTTTTAGAAAATGGTAATCAAAGAAGTAAATTCTTCCTCTTGCCTCCATGTGCAAAACGATTTCAAACATTTGATGCACATGTTGAGGGGGAGCACTTGTTCTAAAAATATCAAAAACAATTCAGGTACAAAATGTTTTGATAATATATCACAAGTATCTGGATTGATTTTCAAATGGTTTTCAATTGGTCCCAATGGCAGATGAACAATACCAAATTGACCGACCAACTTTACTTTATGTACGGTGATATAAGGATGATAAGGTTAGGTATGTGTTCCCATGATCAGCCAGAACCGGAGGGATCTACCCAGGGACAATCCACTAGTTAGTGTAGAAGTCCTTAGGTATGATGATAAAAGGAGAAAAATGAGATATGGGAAGAGTGCGGACTAAGACTGAGCTTGTACTGGAATAAACCCAACAAGGTTCTAGCTATGAAGTCTCGGTAAGCACTGAAGGGGTTGAAGAATTAAAAAGAATTGAATGAGGAAAGGGTGAAAACAAATAGCCCTCCTTTTATTCAACCTTAGGGCAGAAACCGGGTTCAATTCATATGCTACTGATGGTAACATCGGTATTGAAGACAAGACGTCATGGACCCAGTGACGCACTGCACTTCAACTTTCCAAACCACTCAAGTTCCTCTTAAAAGGACTTGTTTCATTCTCACGGGGAACCGACATTATCTATCGACTTTCTCTTAGAGATGGTTGATATTGAAGAAGGAGACCCTCTCCCTAGTCTCCGGTACAGGATCCAAATATGCACAAATTGAGTCTAGAGCCACGAGATCATCAATAAATCTCATTAGGACACTTTCAATGAAGACTCTCTGTTTCACACAATGTGGAAAGAGAGATTATATCTTGAGTCCTACACATTATCCTTGTGGTATTGCCAGAACATCTGAGTGATGTGTATACATATTCACAATGAAGATGGAAAGCCTTCTGGAGCCAACATCAAACAAGCTCCTGGTAGGTGGCATGTGAGATCTATTATATGGATCAACCATGTGACAACTGAACAGAAACAATGGGGCGATTCAATCTCTTGAATCAATCCTGGTTCAGGTTATGGATTGACGGATACCTTTGAAAAACCGGTCTTTGTGCTTAACAACTCTTTTCTTTAGCACATCGACCGTGTACTCATTTTTCAAACCAAAAGGTGTTTTTATGATTGATAATTGATTTTCAATAAAACCTTCGTTGTATTGCAAAAACAATTTCTAATGACCAATACACGATTGTTTTTCAAATCTCTTTTCATCAATCAGTGGACTTAAAATTCGCTGGTTCACTCACTCCGTGTTGTCTTCTTTGAGATGTTCCGGTTTGAGAACAGCTAGAACAGCTGCGAAACCCTGTCAAGGAAATTCTTCGGAATTATACCTGATCACAGGCAGTACATGTACTGATTAACGGGGAACCGTGGGCCGTGTAAACCGCATCAAAGAAATTCTATTCGAGGGTCAAACTGCATACATGAAACTTTCAAAAACAACACTTTTCAATTCAGAAACAATCCAACCACGATGATTCAAGCCTTCCAAACCAAAACCTAAACACTTATAATGATTCTAAACACAAAAGTACTATCAAAATTCAAACTTTAACACAAGAAATGATCCAAATGATGAAAACTACTCTAAACTCATTCAAACCCAAAAACCAAATGAAAACCACTAGAAATCCAAGAACATGAAAGATGAGTGATCAAACCATGGCTCTTGTTACCATTTGTAACATATTGGTTTTCATAAACACACTAAAACACAAATCTATGGGGCGTATAATATGAGTCTAGAGAGAGAAAGTAGAAGAGAGTTGGGACCTTTAGTGAGACAAAGAAAAATTATATTATAAAAGCTCCAACCCTTTTCCTTACTAGGCAAAGGGTATTTATAGGTTCTTACAAGGCACACCACCTACAGGCTGTGGATCAAGCATATAGTGGGTAAAGACCCGTCCGTCCTCCACGGTGTTACTTAACAAACTACTTACTAACACTAAATAACTACGACTACGAGCTTTCTAACGAATACATATACTTGAGGTGACCGACTCTTTAACTACAGGATTTTATAAATCCTTACAAACTTTTACTAAAAATACTTTAGAGTATATTGAGTATAAGAAAAATAAGATTGGGAAATTAGCTTATACGGATAAGCTGTTAAAAAGGCAAAACATCTTATAAGCTTATTAGGCTAAAACGTATATAAGAGAATTGTTTGTGTAAGACTTGACGAGAAAAGACCCAAGGGCATGATGGTAGTGTTGTGTGTGGTGTGTGTGCTATAAAGGATAGGTCCAGGGTTCGAGCCTGGCTCACCCTGGAACTCCCTTTTTATTTTATTTTTGTAATTTTCTTTTTACAAAACTGAACAAGCTAAATAAGCTAAGGCAACTGAAAATGTATTTTGAAACTTAAAAATAAGCTGGAAAAAGCAGAATTAAGCTAAAAACTAAAAATGAACTAAAATCAATAACAACACAACTGATGGGTCTAAAAAGCTACAATAAGCTGCTCCTAAAGACTTAAAAAGCTACTAGTACTAAAGACTTAAAAAGCTACTAGTACTAAAGACTAACCTAATAAGCAGATACAAGCTAGAAATAAGCAATTAAACTACCCTGATAAGTTGATCCGTCAAGAGAAATAATGCTAAATTGCAAATCCAAACAGCCTGAATAGTTGTTTTCTAGCTTAAGTACCAGCTTAACCACTTTAAGCAAATGGTTCCAAATAGAGAATAAGAAAATAAAAGAAACCAAACAAATGATTCACCAAATTTCAATCACTACTGAGCTTATATGAGCATACTGCAGGCTTTTGAAAATTGCTCTTTGACACAATTCACTTTAATGAACCTTTACAACTTGTGACAACCTTAGTTTAAGCACAAAATTAAGCAGTTCAATGATCACCAATTTCAAAACAAACTGAAAACAGATTAGGTTTAACTTCCAAAAAGAAAATAAAACCACTTATTACACTTACTTGGCTTATTAAAAATCCATTATTAGATCTGATAACAGGCTAGACAGACAAGGCCTTTTTCGATTTTTTTGACTTTTGAAAAAGTTAAGTAAATGTAATTTGACTTTACAACTTGATTCCTAATACCAAAATCAGACTTGGTAACTAAATTGGACACTAAATATACATCTAAACTTGATTCAACAATAGCTTATCATATTAAGATACTCTAAATGACCATAAACCTTTTCTTATACTACTTTATAAAAATGGACTCAACTGACTCAAACTTAAATTAAACTGATTCAATTGACTTTAAAACTAAATACACTAATTTGAAACTGGATTTGAAAAACTCAAACGACCAAAATGACTTTTAGACTAAAACACCTTTATGCCAAACACCCCTTAATAGGGCAGTTTTGGTTTTTAAAGGAGATTAAGCAAATAACTTGTTGGTTTCGGTTTCAAAATGACTTATTAAAACCTTAAAACTTATTTAAGCTGACTTTTAACACTAAATAAGCTATGATTAAGCTAATGCTAATTATGACTTATGTTTTTGGCTTTTTCAAGAGATTTTATTATGAAATTGTAACAAGGTCTAATAGTACTGAATTAATCGAATCTAATAAACAAAATAAGCAGATCTAAACAAAATTTAAGCAGATAAGCACATTATTAAGGTAGTAAAAGTATATAAGCACTATATAAATAAGCTAAAAACTCACTTACTTAATCCCTTGCTCTAAACAGGGCCATATAACAAATCTATAAGCTCTAGCTTGTCAAAGACAAGCTGGTATAGACCAATAAGCCCGTCCCTCTATGGCTTATCATCCATAGCTTATTAATAAGCTAGCTTTGACTTTAATTGACTTTTTTGGAAATTGAACAAATAAATGAGACAAGCCTTACAAAAAGCTAATAAGCTTTCATAAGCTTGTATAAAAGCTGTAAAAAGCTTAAACAACTTATTACTACTCTATTTTATCATAATAAAAGAATTTATAAAAACATAAATTTAAATTTAAAATAGTTGAAACAAACTATAACTTCTATTAATATCAAAAGAAGGTTATAAACTTTAATAAACTGGATTTAAACTAAACATTACAATGAAAAAGTAAATTGACATGAAAACGACCCTTAAACCTAATTGATAATTGATACGCATACAACGCGCGTTCGGGGTCAAAGGAAACTTCTTTTTCTTCGAGCAAGTTTTTCAACCACCTAGGCGGTGAACCTAATCATTGTAGTGTAGTATTAGGGTAAGCCTCGGGACTGATATCGTTCTCTAGGGGAATATGAATGCTAGTGAGAAATTACTACGCTAAGGTTGGGGTTGAGGAAGATTATTATTTATCTTTTTTATGTTTTTTAGAAAAAAAAGGTACGATCTCGGGGTTTGGATTTGGGGGTTGGTACTTCTACCGATTACTCTACTATCTAATTACCTAATCTAAGGGGTAGTCTATGTCTATTGAAGTGTGCTCGTATGATGATTAAAGATGTGTCTACCTACATACTATTACTCCCTATGTATCTTTTATTGATGGTTGAATTGTCACGTCCTTATTCTTAACGCATTGTGTTTTCTAAGGTCGTAGGGTGTGCTTTTATCCGTAACTCTTTGAAGATACCTAAGGTTAATGACTACAAAATCTCTAGGATTCATAAACTTAACACTAAGGTTTTCTTTGGATTTATAGCCTACAATTCCACTAGTAATTATAAGCTAATGTTCACAAAGATTAATCAAGCATTAAAAACACAACGATGGCTCTAAGCACTCCTAAGCCAATTACAATTAAGATAAGAGACAACCAATAAATATTCAATAACTAGGTTTCATAGATCTAAGTAAACACATAAGTAAATTAGCCGGACATGTTAAACATGCAAGCATACACACATTCAATCGAAGACATAATGAAATCAAGGGAATAAATAACTTATCTCGATGTAAAATAGGGTATCAGAACCCTAAAATATTGTCCAAGACGGACTACAATCATTTAGGGTTTTTACTCCACAAGTCTACCTCTCCAACAGTCTGAAAATTCAAATTCTATATATAGAGTTACAACTGCGACGGCGTCACCTTTTAATTGTGACGCCGTTAGATCGCCGCCATTAGGGTTTCGTCTTGGCCAAGTCAACTTTAGGACGGTGTCACGTTGTGATTGTGACACCGTCAGCTTCAGCTTCTAACGTCGTCCAAATCTAGATCTAGGCCGTCTGAGGGAAAAATCTTCGTGACGCCCTACGTTTCAAAGCCTAACGCCGTTAGGTGTAAAATAGAAATTTCACTCCTGAATCGTCACAAAAATAGGGACGGCGTCGCCCTTTGTTTCGGATGCCCTCGGGTGCACTTCCAGCAGCTTGAGTGTCTTGATCTTGAGTTTAGCCATTTTCTTTACATATTCACTCCTTTTCGTCGAAATAAGCATCATTCTAGCATTTTGCCTTCAAGAGACCTAAAAAGTGAAAAGGAATGAAATTAAGCAGTAACGGATATAAAAGTGGGCGATTAAGGGCTTAAATGACCCTTTAAAAGTGTATGTTTTAAATCCTTATCAAATATCCCTACACTTGGTATTTACTTGTCCTCAAGCAAATGTGCTTTTGGCCAATCGATTTATAAGTTAGGGGGAATAAAGCAATGGTTTAACATAATTTATAACAAGTATAAGCCCCGCAAAAGTCATAACAAGCACGGAAATTATATACTAGCACCTCACAAGTGGTGTTTGGGTACTCTCATCTCTTGGGTGTATATGAAATATATCAAATGGAAATGGAAGATAAACACTCATTAACCGGTCATAGTACATAGATTACCATAGGCTTGAGACTAGATCAAACCTCCACCGCTTTGGCGTAAGCACCTAGGAAAAACTATCTAAGAGGTCTTTTAAAGGGTTGTAACGTTAGGCTTACGGTTAGGGAAACAAAATGTTTGGCTGGATAGGCGATTTAGTGGTGGCAAGTCAAAAATCTTTATGTTACAAGCATGAGAAGAATGGCGTTGCTAAGCCAAGACTCGACTCTCTAAACTCTAGATAAATTTGAAACAAACAAACATAAATATAAAGATAGATGTAGGATGGTAGCCCGTATGTTTGTTTTTTCATTTTTTTTAACACTCTTTTTTTTTTCTTTTTCTCTTTTTCTATTTTTTTTGATTTTTTTTTGTTTTCATACACTTTTACTCTACCATCCACTACGATAACATCAAAATATAAGGATTTATAGGCACATCCCTACACTTGACTTTTTATTACTATAACACTAATATGACCCGAATTGAAAAGATCAAAATACTTGAAGTACATTATTACGTAAATAAATGGAATTTGAATTTAACGTTCTTTCCCGTTACTCCATAAAATTTAACTTTACCCATGAGTCCCAATCATCCCAAAACTGTGTAAAAAAGATATGACTCGACTTAGCAACCATGCAAGTAACTAGATAGTTGAACTAAGGGTTTAGTATGATAACAATAATGCAATAAAAGTGAGTGCATACAAGGTAGGCTAAGGCGATTTGGGTGTATATTTGGGGGTGGATTGTAAACAATGCTCTTCATTGATATTTTGGAAAACCGAAACATCACGAGAACCGCAAAAAGGATAGGCTCTAAGGGGTTAATTAGGGGTATCGTGTACTAAAGATGAGTACAACGTAAGGGTGTGGGGGAATTACTCAACCGATGTGGAAGAAGTAATTATAATACGGGTATCAAACAAGGGTTATCCTGATGCCTCTTATCATTTAGTTATTCCTAGCTACACAAGTGTAGTCTTACTAGCAATCTCGGGATGCATCACAAAACAAGTTCTAGAATCTATTATAGTACCGGTACACTCTCGAAACATTAAAGATGAATGCTTTAATTCCTACAAATCTAGGGGCAAAGCTCACATTTTTGGGGTGGAATTTGAGTGGTAAAGGGTTTTTATGCTAGTCATATAACTCTTATCCATGAGACGCTTTATTAAGACTAAAGACCCACTCATACAAGTCATGAAAAATTTTAAATTTGGTGCTAAAATTACCCTAACCGATATTTCTCATAGCTTATTACACAAATGAAATAGGACAAGACAAATAATCAAGGATAAGCATAGTTTCAAAGTTCCCGTTTTATTCTCCCTCCCTACACTTAAACTGAACATTGTCCCCAATGTTCCCCGAAAGTATCAAAGTTATGATAACGGAAGGTAATTAAAAGAGAAAGAAACTAATACACCCCTGATTAGCTCGGTAGGATTCGTGTTAAGTAGTGGTTAAATTTTTCCAAGAAGAATGTATGCGTGAAAAGCTCCATCCAATCTTATGTTTCTTCTTCTTGATAAATAAAACCGGCACACTTTAAGAAAATAGACGAAACATTCGCGTAAAATCGGCGGTAAAACTACATATGACTCTACTACACTAGGAAATAATGCTTGTGGAATGGATGTTTGCAGGTTTTCTGGAAAATTAAGACCTGACAATTTCCAAAAATTTATAAGTAGCACAGAAAACAAGATAAAGTTAGATAAGCTGTTTCTGCTCCTCCTGACCCCGTCAGGTTATCCTGACAGAAACTGGTCTGCTGCGTTTTTTCTAAAAAAATTACATCTTTAGAATCTGTAAAAATTCCTGCAAAACATCCATCACGACTCGATACAAGTATTTGACTCTAACAAACACACACACACATACACACACACACACAGATATATATATATATATATATATATATATATATATATATATATATATATATATATATATATATCATTTTCAATAATTGTAGTACTCATGTTTACGTTCTTTTAAAAACGTGTGTAATTCTCCCTACACTTATCCTTTTTGTAAAATACCTTTATATGTAATTAAGACGAGGTTAAAGACAAAATAAAGCAGTTTCACAAATTCAAACATGATAACAAACAATAATGAAAATATATATGACACATATATAGAAAAATAGATTGGTTGCCTCCCAAGAAGCGCTTGTTTTTGTTCGAGTCACGAGCTTGATTCTACCCTTATTTAACGGATAAAGGGGAAGTTTTTTCTACACTTAAGCTTAAGTGCGGGTGATAGTAGCGATAGACACCCTTAGGGTGGAAATTTGCTACGTGAGGAGAAGGTGATGGGTGATTTATATGCTCAAAGTGGTGTGCTCCATTCATTATAACCTTACCTAATTCTATGGGTGTAGCGGGTAAATCAAGTCTTTCTCCTAGAAATGGATCATCTTCTATCAACTTCAAGAGATTCTTAGTTAAGGATCCATCTTGACCTAATAAACCCGGTTTAAACCCATAATGTTTTTTGTTATCAACCATGAATAAGTGTTGTAAGTGTGTAAGGTCATGGGTTACTCCTATATTAGCTTCCACTCTACATGGCCTAGATTCCACTACCTTTATCAAGAAACTACCCGGACCATTTATTTTGATGGGTGGATTGGGGCCTAATTCAATTCCTAGATTCACATCTAAAGAAGGAAAATTGGGTAAGGTTTTTGGTTGAGGCTCCAGTTCATCAAAATTAGGAACTTCCTTAGGGCTAAGAGAGAGGTCATGACAACAAGCATCTAAACCTACATTCTATAGAGGCATTTTGTCTAAAGGTTCTATATCAATCGGGGTTCCTATAGTCTCTTCTACTTTTTCCAGGTAAGTTATAGGCGATGTGTGTTCCTCAAGTGATGGTAGGGCTGGTGGGGTTGGAGTTTCCACCTCATTCTCCATTATATCTAGATCTCCTAAATATTCATCATGTGTTTTAGTATGATCTAACCCAAATACACTCCTAAGTATCTCAAATCCTTCTTTAGCCATTTCAAATTCTTGGTCCGATTCATAAGAATCATTCTCAAAAATTTGATCACTATGTTCTATTTGCCTAAAGGATTCCTCATGCGTGTCATATGTTTTGAAATTTATCCCACACATGCAACTAGGTAGTTAAACTCTAACCATCTCACAATCTTGTTCGGGTTTAGGTTCCATGTTCTTAAAAACTAGGTCTTTTTTATCATGGTGCGTAAGATCATTCAACCGATGGTTTATGCTTAGGAGGCTTTTCTCAAAAAATTTCCAGAGGGTCTTACTAAAAGGATTTGATTCTAACAATGATCGTTCAATAGAAGCCACACAAGCACAAAATTTATCAAATCCATCCAACCTTACACCCGTCTCCTTTTGGATATCTCTAAGATCACTCAAAATTTCATTAGAACAATAAAAAGCAATCCAATTTGTGAAATTCAATTGTTCCTCATTTGTTAATGATTCAAATGCAACTTCACTTGCCATAGCGACAAATGAAAAGGGTTTTACGAACACAAACACAAAGAAGGGGGATAGACTACAAGGAAGCTAAAAATGAGAAAACAAATGCTTACTTGATAGGAATCAAGTAAGGGAACCTAAACGAGATAGAAATCTAACTAGCTATTCTATTCCCCGGCAGCGGCGCCAAAAACATAATATGTGTACAACGCGCGTTCGGGGTCAAAGGAAACTTCCTTTTCTTAGAGCAAGTTTTTCAACCACCTAGGCAGTGAACCTAATCATTGTAGTGTAGTATTAGGGTAAGCCTCGGGATTGATATCGTTCTCTAGGGGAATAGGAATGCTAGTGAGAAATTACTAGGCTAAGGTTGGGGTTGAGGAAGATTATTTTTTTTTATCTTTTTTATGTTTTTTAGAAAATAAAAGGTACGATCTCGGGGTTTGGATTTGGGGGTGGTACTTCTACCGATTACTCTACTATATAATTTTCTAATCTAAGAGGTAGTCTATGTCTATTGAAGTGTGCTCGTATGATGATTAAATATGTGTCTACCTAGATACTATTACTCCCTAGTTATCTTTTGTTGATGGTTTAATTGTCATGTAAGTGCATTGTGTTTTCTAAGGTCGTAGGGTGTGCTTTTATCCCTGACTCTTTGAAGCTACCTAAGGTTAATGACTATGAAATCTCTAGGATTCATAAACTTAACACTAAGGTTTTCTTTAGATTTTTAGCCTACAATTCCACTAGTAATTATAAGCTAATGTTCACAAAGATTAATCAAGCATTAAAAACACAACGATGGCTCTAAGCACTCCTAAGCCAATTAAAATTAAGATAAGAGACAACCAATCAATATTCAATAACTAGGTTTCATAGATCTAAGCAAACACACAAGTAAATTAGCCGGACATGTTAAACATGCAAGCATACACACATTCAATCGAAGACAGTATGAAATCAAGGGAATAAATAACTTATCTCGATGTAAAATAGGGTATTAGAACCCTAAAATACTGTCCAAGACAGACTACAATCGTTTTAGGTTTTTACTCCACAAGTATACCTCTCCAACAGTCTGAAAATTCGAATTCTATATACATAGTTACAAATACGACGGCGTCATCTTTTAATTGTGACACCATCAGATCAACGCCATTAGGGTTTCTTCTTGGCCAAGTCAACTTTGGGACGGCGTCACGTTGTGGTTGTGACGTCGTCAGCTTCAGCTTCGAACGTCGTCTGAATATGTATCTAGGCCGTCTGAGGGAAAAATCTTCGTGACGCCCTACTCTTCAAAGCCTGACGCCACCAGGTGTAAAATAGCAATTTCACTCCTGAGCCGTCACAAAAATAGGGACGGCATCGCCCTTTGTTTTTGACGCCGTCGGGTGCACTTCCAGCACTTTGAGTGTCTTGATCTTGAATTTAGCCATTTTCTTCACATATTCACTCCTTTTCGTCCAAATAAGCATCATTCCAGCATTTTGCCTTCAAGAGACCTAAAAAGTGAAAAGGAACGAAATTAAGCAGTAACGGATATAAAAGTGGGCGATTAAGGGCTTAAATGACCCTTTGTTTACGTTTTAAATCCTTATCAATAATTTAAGTGAGATGAGGGGGTATTTGTAGCTGAGTTGAGGTCTTCTTAAGGTTTCTGAGAAGGATCCAGAAGTCTGATCTTGGCCTTTCAATCAGTGCATCATCATTCCATTTGATCACATTTGTTTGATCAACTCTCTACGTATCATCATCTAATCAAATTTGTTGGGATTGCCAATATGGCATTCCCTCTGCCATGTTTTCAGATGGATATATTCTTAGTACTAAGCTGAAGAGTACAGTTGGTATTTTACGTGAGGAAGATGATGAATAGTGTACGTTTTATTTTAGCGGGGAAGGGTAAGGGTATTTTATATTTTTTTTACTGTGATAAAGTGGGGTTTGACTTGGGTTGTGTTACGGGTTATAAACCCGGGTAAGGTTACTTTGGATTTTGGGCTTGGTGGAGAATGGGCTATGGATGGGATTGGGTGGATTGGGTTTGGTATTTTGTTTTAGTGATAGAAAGAAGTAAGTTAAATGTAGGATTTTAATTAAACTTGGTTTAAGATTGAAGGGTAAATTTTGCCAACTTTGCAAAGTTCATTCAAGGACTTTTTTTGAAAGTTGATGATTCTTCAAGGTAGATCTTGTCATTATGAGCATAATTGTGATCCAAACTCATAAATTCTTCCCCGACCTCGGCTTTTTATCCACTTTTCATTCTCGTGCTCGGTTATGTCGGTTTTTCCTTGATTTTTGTCTTTTTTTCATAATATTCGTACCTGCACATACATAAACAAAACAACAACATATATTTGGAATTTTTTGTCAGTTTTTGGTCTATTAAGTCCGTTTTATTAGGTAAAAGGTATGTGTTATTTTAACACATACCAGATATCTTAGTCTTTGATTCACTTAACCATAAGTAGAACAGGACGTTATTTATAGTCCTGGAGATCTAGTTAAATAGATAATCAATATGTAGTATCTATCTCAAATCTAGTCTATAATTCGATTAACGATGATTACAGGTAATCATGAAACAAGTACGGGTCTATTCTATTATCCATTTAACATAATTACACGTAATGAAGTTAGAGGACTTTATTTATAATCCTAGATCTAGTTAAATAATAGATGAAAACATAATCAAGCACAAAAACGGGTATAAAGTAATATCATAATCAATATTCAACGAAAGAGACTAGTAATCGATGTAAAGCATATAAAAAAACACATAATCTTCATAAACTTGGCTAACACTTAAGGGTGTTAGTGCATAATCTCAATAAAAAAGTACATAAAAACAAACACAACGTACAACGTATGAAACATAGTAAATACGATATGCTAACCGAATAATTAAGTGATGTAACAATGATTAGAGATGTTCTTCAAGGATGATGTGGTGTTCAATATGGGTCTTCTACTGTTTGGAGGTGTTTTCGGACGTCTGGGAATGACCCCTATGGTCCCTAAAGATGCCCTAAGTTGTTAATGAGTCTTCTATTTGTAGTTTCTGAAATCAGGGTCGATACGGTGTATTGGGAGGGTCCAATACACCATATTCAATAAGTAATGTAGCCTCCAAGTCTAAAACTGACCCGCTATGCCGTATTAAAGGTTCCCAATATGGTGTATTCCAATACGGCATATCCACATAGCCCAATACACCGTATTGACCTCTGGAGCACGTAAATCTCCTTTTTCTGTTTCCGTGGCCGCTTTAATCGACTAACGGAGGTCAGATGAAGAATTTATGGTCAAAATACAATAGCATCTTCGAATGTCGTCATGTAATCTTGATTTATTTATTTGGCTTCGTTTCCTCTCTTGATTTTTATCTAATGCATGTATGATGTGTTTCGTGTAGCGTGTATTATTTATATTCAAGTTTTAAATTTATATTTTGCAAGACTATACCTAAAGACACACTATCATGGGCAGTATACCCGATCAGATGTAGCCAGTGGGGTAAGTATGAGGTCGTTATCAAGAATAGTGCTTTTTATAATTAACGTAGTAAATTTTACAAATTAAAAGGGGGTTTTGATTTTGATTTTTATTTCAATTACTAAAATAAGAAAAGTGAATTAAACTAATTTAACTACATGGTTGTAATCAATAAGAGAACAAAGTGCTAGCCATGTTACTCCTACTACACATTTTAGTTATCCGTTTACTAGTGCAATAATTTTAATATAAAGTAATGGTGATGTCAAGATCTATAGAATTGGTCTAGGCAATACCTCCATAATTCTATCTAATGTAAACTAAGTCAGATGGTCGCAGTTACCTAGTTTCTACACATGTAACCTTGTATCCCTGAAGCAAATTATCGGTCTACTCAATTACAAACATGCATTAAGTTGTGTCAACCAATCTATGTGATTTATCCTGATACCCCTTTAGTCCAGGCGATATCTACTTCTTCTCACACGGTCACTATATTGAAGAGAACTTTACTAAATTAAGTGTTTTAGCATTATACATCTAAATATCCCGTTGGTCCTGGTGATTCCTAGACTTAAAATATTAAACATATAAACGAGTATTTATTAAACGATAAACAAATAAACTATCCAAAACTAAACATCGAATCATAATAAATGGAATAAAATTAATGTAATAATCATAACATGGCTAACACCAAAGGGCGTTAGCCCATAATGTATGTAGAAGCACACAAAGCAAATTCAAATGAAAGACAAATATAAATCATAATGAAATCGATGTGAAAATCAAATGATTGAACCTAATTTGTTAATACGAGACTCTTCTTGATATCCTAGCTCTTGGGACTGATCTTGGGACCCTGGAATGATTAAACTCAGTCATGGTTGAGTGTGGTGAGTGAATGATATCAAAAAATCTCGTATAGGCTTTGTATTTTTAGTGTTCTCTCAGGGCTGGAATACTGCGTATCAAATAGTGAATACGAAATATTCCAGATCTCTTGATTGATGACGAAGAAAGCATATTTCAAGCATATTTTGCGTAACTTTTATATATGGCGTATTGATGAAGAGTGATACGCCGTATGCCTTAAAATTTTGATATAATTGGACTAGGGTTAAGATCTTCAATACGGCGTATGGCCAGAGTTTCATACGTCGTATACCTTCAATATTCACCAATACTTAGTGAATTCTTCCAGATATGAACACAGCGTACGGCCAGAGTTACATACAGAATAACCAAAACAACTCCAAATCATTTCTTTTTCCGTGTCTTTTTCCGTGTCTTTTCCAATATTTCTCCATAAATACTGAAAACTATAAACTTAAGCAATTAAGTGTCAATTTAGGTATAAACATATAATAAATGAGCAATAATCGCAGGATAAATGATATATAAATATAGTATACATCTAATGTTATATACGCCATATGAGTTCAAATCGCGTCACGGATGGCGTATCGATGTTCTGAACACTGGACTTTCTCCAATCTCTTCGTTTAAGCTCCAAAATACGTCTTTTTCCTTAACTTTCTCCAATTGCTCCAATAAAGTAAATGATTAAGTACCAAATGTCATATAAATAACGTAAAAGTGGCAATATAAATGAGATAAATGATGCATATATTTATTCCTTATTTGATGTCATCAATAACACTACTTTACATGTCACTTATATTGACATACATTTACAACCAAGCACTTTTGACTTACTATTTTCAGAAATATTTCATTATCATGGACTTGTATATGAACCTATGTATTACAAGTCTTATATGGGCGAGAATTGTAATAGGATAGATTGATATGACTTTTGCCATGAGGACTTAGTCACAAAAGTTTTACGATTTATACATAAACATGTATACTCACCAACTATTTTCATAGTTGACCGTTTTCTCTCATGCATTTCATGTGATCGTCGGTAAGCTTTTTGAGAAGGTATATGCATGGAGTCATCCATCGAAGTCTTTTAATTTATTATGTCATCCACAATGTTTCAAAATTTTGGGATACTAAACTTGTGTTAAATTTGTTGATGTTTGGCTAAACATTTTTTGTAACCTTCGTACTTTTCTTTTTAATTTGAAGTATGGTATGTTCTATGAATTTATGTTGGTGCCTTTACCTGTTACATTATGTGCTTTCGTTTTAGTGCAATGTGACAGTCATAATATTATCGGAATTTCCCCGATAGGCACTTTTTATTTTCCACGAGTCGTTAAGTTCGACTCATTTATGGTTTTATATCAAAATCGAGTGGACCCATCATTTATTGATGTAATTCGATCCCTGTATTTTATAAATGGTCGAACCTTGTGATATTCATACCAACTTCTTGTTTTTGCGAATAATTTTTTTTCTTCTCTTGATTATACCAATCATGGTTTTCCTTTTTAGATTTGAATGAAATTTTTAGGCTAACTTTTTTGTTATCACAACTTCTTTGTTTATTTAATTCTTTTGGTTTAATAGTGGTGTAATTTTGGTTATTTTCCTCTTTTAAGGAAAATTTATGATTTAAAACATTTATTTTACTTTCAGATAGAAGTTTACATTTTTGAAGGTTGTTTTTATCGTAGTGGATCCTTGATTTTTCTTTCCTTTTAGTTTTTCCATCAATCTTTCTTACCGTTATCTCTTTCAATTGATCAACGTATTCAGAGTTCGTAATCAGAGACTTCACTAATGGGATGTTCTTTGTGTGTTTTCTTGGATTGTTCAGAAGTTTCTCATCGATTTTCTTTTTTATCAAACATTCTGGGTATAGAATTGGAGGTTGACAAGGTTTTACAAAAAGATTTTCATTAGGCATAATAATATCCGTTGTCACTGTTTTACAAATTTGATATTCTGGCTCGTTATCTGCTGATTCCTTAATTTCTCAAAAAAATGTGGTAGCTTCTTCATTCGCTTTTCTAGAATCCCTAATAATTTTTTCAAAGTTGTGCTTACGGTTGATTTTTCTATCTCGGCCCTTACATTAGTTATGTTTCCTTGTTGTGGTTGAGACTAGGTGAATTATCGTATTATTTATGGTTTGTTTTCTGAGATTGTATCATCATCATTTTTTTCCTTACTCCGTCAATTCTGGCTTTAATTGTTGCTAATTCATTGTTCTCGCCCTAGTTCTTATCTCTACTATCAGTATACCAATTTTTTGAATGATAAGCCATCAAATGGATAGTGATTTTAGCGTCTTCAGCACTTTTCTTAGGGATTGCTTCCTGAGAGTCTTGTAATTGCCGAGTTGTTACATTCAATCCCTTATAGAAGATTATCACTACCTGTATGTCAGTTAAAATATGTTACGGACATGTAAAGAGTAAGTTATTTAACTTGTCCCATGCCTCGCACAATGTTTCTTCTGGCCCTTGCTTGAAATTGTTGATTTCTTGTACTTTCTCTACGGTTTACAAGGTGAACATTACTTCATTAGGAATTTGATTTTAAATCATCCCATGCAGTGACACTTTCAGCAGGTATGGTTTTAACCCATCTTATTGTTTTTTCGATGAGTGTCTTAGGAAAGAGACACAACATCACTTGATCTTGACTAATATTAGGGTATTTTAGCAGATCTAGTATCTCCATCACTCTTTCAATATGCTCATTAGCATTCTCCAAGTAAGACCCGCTGAATGTATTTTCATGAAGCTCATCATTTAGTTTGAAAAACATACCTTCTTTTACAGTTATTTTCACCATCCCATGTCCTCTGTTATTCCTAATTTATGCCATGTATTCCTCGATTGTTTATGTCATTTTGTACAAGTAAGCCCCGCTGAATGTGTTTTCATGAAGCTCCTTAAGGGTTTGATCATTTAGTTTGTAAAACATACCTTCTTTTATAGTTATTTTTACCATCTCAAGTCCTCTATTAATCATAATTTGTTCCATGTATTCCTCGATTGTTTGAGTCATTTTGTACCCGAGGCTTCAAATAATATATCAGTAGATAAGTATAACTAAAACAAAAAAATAAGCTAAATACGAAAGATTAAAATATTTTTGGTGTTACTGATCACCCAATACGCAGTATACAGAAAACTACATACGTCGTATTCAATCTCATATAACAATACGTCGTACCCTAATTGCTCAGAATACGTATACTGCAACAAAGCTCGATACGCCGTATCCAAACAAGTCAACTCGCCGTATATATAATAAATAACAGTTTTTTTTAAAAAAAATAAAGTATTTTATGTTTTTTTAGAAAAATTTAATAAAAATTAAAATTAAAAAAATTGAAAAAAAATGAAAATAAAAATTAAACTAAACAACTAAACTGGCTCAGAAAACAATACACCGTATGCAGGAAAGCAATACGCCATATCTTTATACAGAGCAATACGCCGTATCCAATGAAAGTGAATACGTCGTATCAGCAACCTGAGATATAAAATAGTTAAACACACAAATTTGTAGAAAAATTCAAAAAACAAATATAAATGCAACTAAACTAATAAAAATACAAAATGCACTAAATTAACCTAAAACTAAACTACTCCTCGGCAGCAGCACCAAAAACTTAATGTGTCCTGTATATTTTATTTCAGGTTTTAAGTTTATATTTTACCGGACTATACCTATAGAGACACTCTACCGGGCAGTGTACCTGATCGGATGTAGCTAGTGGGAGTAAGTACGAGGTCGTTCTCAGGAGTAGTGTTGTTTAGACTAACCTAATGAATTTTATATATTAAAAAGGGGGTTTTGATTTTGATTTAATTAAACTACTATACAATAAATAAAACTAATTAAACTAATTCTAATTAAGTAATTAACTAATTAAGCTACGGTTGTGATCAATTGGTGAAGGTAATGCTAGCCATGTTACGTCTACTACATTATTTAGTTATCCGCTTATTCGTGCAATGATTTAATATAAAGCATTGGTGATATCAGAAATGCGTAGACAATGCATTTCTATCTAAAGTGATTAAGCTAGATTTCTCGACCACTTAGTTCTATGCATGTAACCTATATCCCTAAAGCAATTTATCGGTCTACTCAGTTACAAGCATGCGATAAGATTTATCAACTAATCTATGTGACTTATCTATGGTACCCCATTAGTTCTGGCGATACATAATCTTCTCACGCGATCACTCTATTGAAGAACACTATACTAACTTAGATGTTTTGGGATTATCTGTCTAACCTCAGGTTCCTACTCCTCGAGTCCTAAGGAATGGTACTAATGAAGTCAGGTCAAGCGTACTGACCATAGTGATATGGATCACCTACATAGCTAAAGAGCTACACTATGATGATCTAGAAAATAAACATCAGATGCTAAACATATAAACGAGTGTATTATTTGAATGATAAACACTTAAACTATCTAAAACAATGCATCAAATCTTCATAAACGAAATAACATTAACATAATAGTCATAACATGGCTAACACCCAGTGTCAGCCCGTGTTGTATGTAGAGTTACACAAAGCAAATACAAATGATAAATAAATGCAAATCATAATTGAATTGATATGCAAACCGAATGATTAAGCTAAGTGTGTTGATTTGGGACCTTCTCCTCTTGATCCTGTCACTTTTAGGACTAAAACTTAGGGTATTGGAACCTTCAAACTCGACTGTGGTGGTGTGTGATATCTACAAAACCCGTATTAGATCTTGTATTTATAGTGTTCTGTCTGAGGCCCGATATGACGTATCGAGGAGTCTATACGTGTATCGAGATTTCTTAATTGCTGACAAAGAATGCATATTCCAAGAATATTATGCGTATCTTTTAAATATGGCGTATTGTTGAAGAGTGATACGCCGTATGACTTCAATTGTTCGATATACTTGAACTAGATATAAGATCTTTAATACAACGCATGGCCAAAGTTTCATACGCCGTATACCTTCATAAGTTGACTTGGCCTTTGAATGTAGAATTTCCAGTACAACGTTTTACCAGAGTTTAATATGCTGTATGTATTAATTTTCACTAGTACTTAGTGAATTCTTCCAGATACCAATACGGCGTATGTCCAGAGTTTCATATGCCGTATGCTCTTTGCAGGTTGCATACAGAATCATCAATTAACCTCCAAATCATGACGTTTTCCATGTATTTTCCAAATTTGCTCCATAAATACTAAAAATAACAAACTTAAGCGGGATAAATGATATATAAATATATCATACATTTTATGTTATCAGATATCAGTCTGTCACACCCCATCTATGGCGAAAACATGAAGTATGATGTACGGAATGAAACACATTGATATAAGATAATAGATAATACACTAAATGATATATGATATATAAATATATCATACACATTGATATAAATATTTCATACATTTTATGATATATAAATTTGCTCCATAAACATATAATAAATGAGCAACAACTGCGGGATAAATGATATATAAATATATCATACATTTTATGTTATCAGATATCAGTCTGTCACACCCCATCTATGGCGAAAACACGGAGTATGATGTACGGAATGAAACACATTGATATAAGATAATAGAGAATACACTAAATGAAAATCAACACAAAATGTCATGACCATGCCCGACACAAGTGGAGACTTGTATCGTGGTTAGTCACTACCACGACAAGATAGTTATAAAGTCATAGAAATACCAAAACACGGGTCAATCATAAAACATGAAAATTCATGGGAAAATACTAATGTGAATCGATCATGGAAACACAACCCAAGAGGGTTTAGACTAAGGTCTCAATATGCAAGGTAGAAACTTTCTCCTCCTTAAGCATTGCTAGGATATTACTTGAAAATGAATACTCGAAAATGTCAATATAATGTTGGTAAGCTCATAGGATTAAGTAATACAAAGATTTGTCGTGCATTGAATACAAGTAGGACAATAGTGTATAATAATAGCATAGCAGTAATAATTGTATAAAAATATCCAACCACAAACCAAATCAATAGAGTCACAAGAGCTTTAGATTTCCAAATATGCTGCCTACCAGCTAAAGCAAAACAGTTGGATCAATGGCAGTATAGTGATCATAGCTATATAGGCATTATATTCATATAGAAATCGACGACTAATGCATACCTTCGCAATTATAACCACACAATTTGTCCAAAGAATAAAGTGTTTAGCATAGCGTAAAGTATTCAAAATAGCCTTTGAGTATCATTTTCCCCAAAGAAAACTACGGAAATGGGGCTATGAAACTCACCTTGGAAAGTGATTGCAATGAGAGTAATTAAAGCAAATATGAAGTAAATGGTGTGACCTAACCGCAACCTAAATCAATAAGACACCTAAGGTCACAATGATATGTTTATATGCGCATGAGTTTTGAGAAGTTATATCATCTATATAAACTTGTGTTATAGTTTTATCAGCTTCTACAAGTAAAATCAGTTAGGAAAATGAGCAAGATGTATATTTAGTTTCAATAACTTCAAAACAGTTTGTTGTTGGAACTGTTTACCCGAATTTAAACAATCATAATTCACCCAATTCTAAATGGATTTTCGTGATTCAAAGTCTAGAACTTAGGTTTATGTGTTAACTTTCAAAACATATGGACTTACGTAGTGAATGGAAGTTTTAGACATCAAAAAGGTCTCCACAAGACAAGGGTCTCAAAAAATAGTTTCTGCCAGAAATATTACCTAACTTTGGGAGGCAATAACTTAACTAATTTTACAATTTCCACTTATGGAAGTTAGATATATGCCTTACCTATAAAACCCATACAATTTCATTCCGTGATTCGACGTTTAAGACCCTCAAACTGTCATTACAAACTCGTATGTTAACAAATATTGATGTTTGACATGTTTTTGTTAATTTCGTTTTGAAATACCAAACCAACTCAATAATTCATAAAACCTACGTGGAAATATTACTAAAACATAGAGGTACCTTGTGGTTGAAAGAAATTTACCAAAAGTGTTTAGTACGATATCTAAAACTTGCTTACAATAAGCCCTAATTTTGGAACAGTAAACACTAGTTTTGTAACAATGTGTAAATCGACTTTTAACACAACAAATCTACTAGGGTGATTTGAAAACAATACATGACATGTTAAATAAGAATAAAATAATTTCAGTAGGACACTTACACGAAATGATGATGAGTATGATGTTCGTTAAGTGCACTAATATCATCCCGATAGCTTAGAAAAACCCTAAAATTGCACCACAAAAACCCTAGAATCCTTAGCAAAATCTTGGAAAACCCTTAACCCTTGCTCCTAACACTCGAGACTAGCTGAGATGAGAGTGTATAAGTGTTGGATCATATATTTTATAATTATATTGATGTTATTGTGGTGTTGGGTGGTCGGTTGGTAAACCAACCAAACACACCCATGGTGGTGGTGTTAAGACTATAAGAGAGAAGAGAGGGAAGAGAGAGCGGTGAGAGAAAGATAAAGTTTATTAATGAACACACATTTCACAAGTGAAACTTGTGAGGGTATTTATACTAGTACAAGCATGTGTTGAGATAACTCTCAACCTTTTCCTATCATAAGTTGTGATACCTCACAACATTCTTATTTCCTCTGCGACCATACAAGTGTTGCGGGGTAGGATATCTAATCTAGTAAATTATCTGTATTTCTGTATTCCAACAATCTCCCCCTAAATACGGATAGTCTAGATTAGTGGACATTGATTTCTTCAAATAACACTAAGGATAACCTTGAAGCTCTCTCTTCCGAATAAACCTCGGGTTTGATCTTCTACTCTGAGCTTGGTGTGTAGCATCCTTGAAGCCAAACAATGAGATGTTAACTAATTGAGTTTGCTCCCTCTCAATTAGGCCATTGATGCATGTTTTACTAACCAAGTCTTAATATTTATAGTGTCTCGTTATACCTATGGTCTACCCCAGTGCACTAACGGGCAGTGTACCCGGTCGTTTGTAGTGTAGTAAACGGTAAAGCCGAGGTCGTCCCAAGAGCTATGTGTGTTGGATTATTACTAAGTCTAGGTGTCACAGATTAATAATGGTTTCGATAGGGATTTAATTAATTAAACTACTAAAGCATAATAAAGCAAATAAAAGCAAATAAAGGATAAAGGGATATCAATAGAGGAGAGTGGTGCTAACCTATTTAATTCTCCTAGCTAGTTATGTCTACGTCTACTTACTTTCAATTACTTCAGGTGGGGTCAAAGTTGAGAGGACAGCATTTGGTCAATTCGCCTTAACCTATCAGCAAAGATGCCACCACAGGAGAAGTCAGGTGTCCCCTCATAAGTCCTATTGTTCCTGGTCCCCTAAGCCAAGTCATTAAGTACCGCTACATGCTAGATTTTTAATAGTGAATGCCCGACTGTTAGGAACTTAGAAATGCACCCCCTAACTCTTAAGTTCATCCAAACGATAGGTGATCAGTTGGTCAAATCGCACAAGTAGAAAGGGTCGTCAGTTGGTCATATCTTACCCTTCCCGTCTCATTCCGCTCACCTAGGGTCAGTTGGTCATATCTCCTAGGCAATTGGCCTCTATCGCCTTTCAAAACTACCGAACCAAGGGTGGCTACCAATAAACTATGCATGCATACACTTAGAAATAATTATACGGAAGTAAAGTAAACGCAAACAAAACAATTAAGGAATCATAACTAGGCCAGCACCAAAAGGTGCTTAGCCGCTCATATTAATCATGCAAACCAATTCAATATTCAAAGGAACGAAATACATGAATTGAAAGTAAAAGAAATATAAAACGTTAATGCTTATCGTAGGGGAGTGATTTCTCCCTTGGAGACAGCTCCGTATGCTCCTCTAGACATACCTTGAGCTTTTTCCCACGTTCTCTGAGTATTGTGTGTGGAATGGAATGAATAGAAATGCTGGAATTCGTGAGGTATTTATAGGCCAGATCTGGGTTACGGCATAACCCATATAGGAGTTACACCGTAACCTTCTATTTCTTCGAATAATGCACTAGATCTGCTAGTTACGGCGTAACCTTATGAGTGGTTACGTCGTAGTCTTCAATAAACTCGGTTACATCGTAAGAGATGCAGTAGTTACGGCGTAAGTAACAGCGGCGTGGTACCTCATTTGACCTAATGTAGTTACGTCGTAACCTTTGAGAAGAGTTACGCCGTAACCTTATGATAAGTTGGTTTTCTGAGTCACACAATAGTTACGGCGTAATGTGAGAGACGAGTTACGTCGTAACTTCTTCAAAATAGCATATTGTGATAAATCTTTAGATAATTCTCCAGTTCCGCGTCTCTTTAGCTCCAATGCTCGTAATTTACCTGAAAGTGGAAAACAATGGAAAACAAGCATAAATCCATATAAATCATATAAATTACAAGCATTATCGGGGGAAATTGACACTTAATAATTAGGACTATTTGATGTTATCAAATATCCCCCCACTTGAACTCTACTTTCCCTCAAGTAGACCTTATTAGAAAGATTCCTAAAAAGATATCTCCCATAACCTGGAAAATATGAGTTTACAAATCCCTTATGCTAGAATAAAACAAAGCCGAACACCTCACGAAAGGG
The DNA here is from genome assembly GCA_019973895.1 of Chrysanthemum seticuspe. Lineage (NCBI taxonomy): Eukaryota > Viridiplantae > Streptophyta > Magnoliopsida > Asterales > Asteraceae > Chrysanthemum > Chrysanthemum seticuspe. The sequence goes on from BPTQ01000002.1 coordinate 69,715,914, forward strand.
GAACAAAATACTCAAATCTCTCAACTATTCTAAGTGTCAATTTCGGGGTGATCACTCAATCGCACAGTCATAGCATGTATTATATCATAAGCTTGGCGGTTACACAAATCTCCACCACTAGAGTTAAGGGCTAAACAATTCTCGAAGGCAATATGGGTAGACACGAAAAAGGTTAAGGGGTGACTCGTCATTACTAACATGCCACGGCGAAGTGGACAAAATCAATGATACATGACCAAATCCGTGGCCAAGACACCAAAGATTGCTCGCTACATCACCTAGACACGCTTCTTGACTAAAGGGTAGGATAAGACATGGGATATATAATTGGTGTAAAATAAAAAACAAGCAGGTAGTCTAAATCTATAACCAAGTCATCACCACTTACCGTCCCAAAGTTCAAGCTTTGAAGTCAAGAAACCGGATCATGAAATATAAGGTAGATGTGTCATTAGAGGACGTCGTGATGGGCACACTACCTTTTCTCCAACTGTTGGCATAACTACCAACTCCAATCTTCAAATGTGACCGAGGTGGCCTCCTCGATACTAAATCAGTAAAGCTCATACTACAATGCTTATAACATCGCACTTTACAATAACATAATCATAACAATTATTATTATTATTATTATTTTTTCGAATCATTTTTTTTCAGCATAACAATAATTACTAAACATAATATCCCCCCACTTGAGATGAACAATGGGAATACGGGGGGTCTTCAATGATCTTCAGAAATGTTGTCGATGAAAGCGTGATTTCCGAACCTTTCCACTCGAACCTTGAACTTAGGCAAATGATGATTTTCCAATCACAAATAAAGACTACAGGGTAGGCTAAGGTGTATATGTGTATCGAAACAATATATTGGGTACACAAAATGAAAGGAATGGCTCAGAAGGGTGTATCTAAGGGTATCTCGCACTAAAGATGAGTGCAACAAAAGGGTTTCACATGGGGGTCGAGAAGTCGAGGTGACTAATTGATAGACACAAAATGGTAGGCTGTTTGGGTGATAATCCTATAATATTGCCTTCTAAAACTGAAAAGTCCAAATACATCGAGCTAACTCAACATACCTCGTCTATGGTCTCGAAATGATGCAAAGTCCAAGTTCTAAAGTTTACAAGCTACCGGCACACTCATAATTTGGTGGATTTGGGGTAAAATATTGGAAACGGATAAGGCTAATCTCACCATATAATATCAAGGGTTGTATGTGCTCGGCTAAGGTCTAATCTAGTTAGGTTAAGAAAAACATGTCAAAATTTTAAAAATGGCATAATTTTTCAAAATAAACTAGAAAAATGAGGGCGAAATAAAGTTCAAGAGATAATTCTACTCCCGTCCCCTCACTTGAATTGTACAAAGTCCCTTTTGTACTAAGCATTAAATAAAGGTGAAGAGAAATGTAGAATTAGAGCGAGAACTTCCCTGAAATTTGCTCCATAAAGAAGGAAGGCCCACGAAAAAGAGACATGCGTTTGTATAAGCATCATGAACAAACTTCAATCCCTGAAATCACACTACCGAGAAGCATAATTCTAAAAAGAAAAAATGAAAAATAAAAACAAACCTAACTCACTTTCGTAGGAATCATTGTTGCATTTAGCATATGCAACAAGCCTTTTAAACCACTTGGTGTCCCAAGTGGACGAGTGAAGTCTCGTGAGGGTTTGCAAGGAACACACCCACAAAGTTCATTTAAAATGCCAATACAAGGTTATTGTGTTTTAAAATGAAAGAATTAAAGCAGAGTAAGGTTACGTCGTAACTCTTTTGAGGGAGTTACACCGTAACTGGCAAAACCAGGTATAAGCTGCAAAGCGAGTGGTTACGACGTAACCACAGAGATGGTATTACGCCGTAATTGGTAATGAGTCAAGAATCCTACTGCTAAAAGGTTGGTTACGGCGTAATCACCAAGATGAGTTACGCCGTAACTCTTTTCAGATCAGCAAACTGCAGTAGCAATTACTTCCTCGTTTCCTGCAAAAATAGTTAGAAAATACATAACCCTACAGAAATGGAAATAAAACAAAAGAAAGGGATAATTCGGGTTGTCTCCAGAAACAGCACTTTTCTTTATTTACGAGTCTTTAAGTTAGACTCAGAGCCGCGGGGCTTCTATGGGGGCCTTTGGACTTCCCCGACCTCTTCAATATCTTTCATCAAGTTATGCCTCATCCAGGCGACATTCGTAGCCGTTCTGAGGTATACATTAGTTTTGATTTCAGATTTTACAAAAATTTTCCTCCGGTCCCAAGTGGTAGCGAGTGAATTCGAATTTTTCGATAATAATAGGTGGTGGTGTCTTGTAGGGAATCCCAAGGAGTTTGAACCTCCTATGCTCATATGCTTCATTGTCGGGATCAGTAAACTCTTCATTATCTTGCAACTCGAGGTAATCTAGGATCCCTTCAATCTCATCATCATCAGAAGCTGTACCTTTGAACCATTCTTCATCGAGCAGATTCCCCACTAGTACGCGCTTGCACTCTTCTTTTTCATCTCTAACCAACTCCTTGTCATTCTCAATTGTTATTTCACTCATGTTGTTGAGACTTTCATTGTTTGAACTTTCTCAATCCATGTACTCCTTACAAATCTTCTCTTTGGTTAACGTATCCACATGTCCATACTTAATCTTTACCCAACTATCGAATCCTAGGTTGTCCAGCCAAGGCAAACTTATTCTCTCCTCATCATTGGTTGAGGACCAAAATAATTCGTCTTTTCCTATTCTCCCAGAGCTGCTTCCCCCGTTACACATATCGTCATACGGGTTGCATGACGCCCAAAAAATTTCCCCAGGAGATTTTACTTTTTCGCACTAGTGACTGCGTATTTCCTTGTTGTCAGTTTCACTTAAATGCTCATCCATGCAGTAGATGTCTTTGTTAGCCACTTACTTTTTCTGAATGTGCTCCTCGTAATCAATTTTTAGCTTCTTAAGAAGATTCGGGTTAATCTTGGCATCCCCGAATTGTATTACGTACCAGTCATCAAATGCCAAGTCATCAAATGCCAAGTCATCGAACTTTATACAATGTCTTTCACGCTCATGAGGGCATGTCCACTCTTCCTCTCTTTTACTATCCCCGCCGTTGCAATACTCACGGAAGGGATTGCATGTGGGCCACGCTCGTGTGGACTCCTCGTCAGTTATGATGACCGGAGTACACCAGTGAGTGATAAGTGGCTCTTCTTCATCTTCAAACCTCAGTATATGCAGGACACATAAATGTTTTATGGTTGATCCTATCCTTATTGCTTCCTCCATCGCAAACCTCATTTCTCGGGGCACACGAGGCCCAAAGATCATACCAATCCCCCTTAGCAACCGATATCATTTTGCACCAGTGATATTTCTTCTTAGATTTGGGCAGAGGTTACAAGTCAATATCGTGGGACCATTCGTTTCCTGATTCATCCACTTCGAGGAATGTTTCTGCCCATGTATCCCTGATGAGTGCTTATTCACTCATCATTTTTGGTCAAATCTGAACTGCAAAACATCTAAAAACACTCCGAAATGCATCAAAATATTGAAAATATCTCAAAATTGTGTTTCAGATGCAAAATTATTGAAAACAAATGAAAAACGAACAAGTTTGCATAATTGGGAGTTTCAGTCCCCCGACTTTCAAAAATGGAAACTTTAGTCCCTGGAATTTCAAAGAATGACAAAATTTACCCCTGGACACTTTAAATTGGAAAATAAACATTTTTAGTCCTTTGGTAATTCAAACTTGTCAAAATTGATCCTTTTGATAAATTTTGGAAAATTACAATTTCAGTCCTTCGAGTTTAAACAATGGCAGATTTGGTCCCTTGATTATGTGAGATTGTCAAATATGACCCTTGGATTACTTTTCAGAAGTTACATGAATGGTCCCTGCAATTTCAGATTTCACAGATTTGGTCCTTTGGTGTTTGATAAGATGCAATATTGGTCCTTATGGATTAATACAAAACACCACTAGACTTGACCCCTTCCACTTCCACTTGACCTCTCCTTTTGAACCCCCTCACATTCAGTAATAAAAAAAAACGACCCCCACTTCCTTTTTCCCTCCACTCTTCCCCACCTTCTTCATCCTTTTCCCAAAACCCAGAACCAGTCACCCTCTATTACCCAACTTCACCAAAACCCTAGACACTCAATCCCTAAACCCTTCTTTACCCAGTTATACCCATTTCCCAAACCCACTATCCCTCTCCCCCAAATGCCACGGTGGAAATCCATGTCTAAAAGACCAAATCAACGGCTCTAATCATATCTGTTTGGTACCTACTTAATGGATGGACTGGATTAGCTCAAGAAAGCACAAAGGTTGCTTCTACTTGTTTTGTCTCACAGCAGAAACACAAAAAAAAAGCTCAAGAGAGTGAAGTTGAAGACCTAGCAAGAGTAGTATAAATAGTAGTGCTTGTAGCCTTTGATTGGCATTAGGATTTGTAGCTTTAATTTAGTTTTCTATGGTTTAAAATTTAGTGTAATGTTTTCTTTTTATGAATGAAAGATTTTTTTTACTTACCTGTTTTGTTTTACTTTCTGCTTATTGGTCAAATAAGCACTCTTGTGCTTATTAGCTTATTGTCATTTACCATTTGTTCCAAAGCTCCATTTTAAGTTGTTTCAGTAAGTTTTATAAGTAAAATATCCTAGTCTGCTTATAAAAATTAATTTTCAAAGAGTTTTACCCCATAAAGGGGTGTTTGGCATTAGCTTATTTTTGTCTCAAACTTGTTCTTTTTTTACCCACTTTGACTATCAAAGTCAATGTGATTTAAAGTTAAAGTAAGTTTACAAAATGTTCTAAACTTAGATTGCAAAAGTTTGCAAGTTTTGGCTTTAAAAAAAAATCTCAAACTGTCCACTGTCTTGCACGTCTTAACAGCAGCTACAGCTGCTGTTTCATAAGCCTTTTCCAAGCTTGTTTTTGGTCTAAGATTCTTCCAAAGTGTTTTTCTTGCAACCTCACATCCCCACCTAGACATAGCCTTGCTTATTTTGTACTTAGTTTAGCTTGAGCTTAGCTTAAATTGCTTCAAAAACCTGTCCCACACCCACATCAGTAACTGTTTGGACTGCATACAGCAGCCCACTGCAGTCCCACTGCAGCCCCCTGTTCCAACTTATTGCATGCTTATTAGTTAATCCCCTTTGCTTATTCTAGGTGGTTTAGTGCTTATTAGGTATACATAGATTAGTTTAGTTAGTTTCCAGCTTATTTAGTGCTTATTTTAGTTTGTAGAATAGCTTATCCTTTCATTTTTATGCTTAACCCCCATTATTACTTAGGATCTCCAAAACTGCTTATTTTCCCCATTAGAGTAGTCCATTTCCTTTATCTCCAGCTTATCATGATTCCCTTTTATATGTTTTATGCTTATTCCATTTTCTCAAGTGCTTATTTGCTTATTTGGTGCTAAGAATAGTTCAAATATAATTCTTGTTTAGTTGTAAGTGAAACTGAAAACAATAAGCAGTCTTAACTGCTTATAGCTAGCTTTTTACAAGTTGAGTTTTCACAAAAAGTCATTGCTTATTTCCATACTTAAGCTGTCCAAAAAGAAAAAGTTAAAAAAAAATTGTTTTGCAAAAAGGTTCCACAGGATTCGAACCTGGGACCTTTTGCTCAAACACCCAACACAACACCTCAACACCATCTGCCCTTGGGTCTTATTTCGTTAAATTCTTGCACACTTAGTTATTTATATACAAACTCAGTTTTTAAATTAGTAGCTTATTTAGCTTTTTAAGTGCTTATTTCATAAAGTAGTACCACACTTTTTTATTTTTCTTAAAACCAGTATTGTCCAAAGTATTTTTTGTGAAATTTTCAGATTTTTCCAAAATAGTTTAGTATTTTTAATCATAATACAAAATAAGCAAAACTTAGATTTTTCCAAAATAGTAGCTTATTTAGATTTTTTAATCATAATCCAAAATAGTAGCTTATTTAGATTTTTCCAAAATAGTTTAGATTTTTCCAAAATGAGTACAAATTAGATTTTAAATCATAATAAATAAAATAAAAGTCGAAAAAATACCCAGCTTTTTCCTAAAATTATTTTTAGTCGTTTAGAACGTAGGAAAATTGATTTCACACCCGTAGCCCTTAAATTGCAAAACTTTTACGTTTATGGCTCGGGTTGTTTGCCGGTTTTTACGTTTTTACGTTTTAGCACCCTAGGACTTAGTGTAGCTTCGTTTTATCATTTCTTAGGCTTAGTAGTAGTTAGTTTGTAGTTTATTAGGGTTCCCTTGTCTTAATTACTTTCCCGTTAATTAAATTGTAGAATACGTAATCAAATCCAAATCATTAAAACCAATTCAAGTTCAAATCACGAAACTCAACGAATCCTTCCATTCACACCTCGTTGGGACACGACCCGGGGAAATCACTTTCCCGGTATCACTTTTATCACACCCGTGAGGTTTGGCACGTTGACCTTTTTCCTAAAGGGTTAATTTGTCGAATTTTACGGTTATTTTGATATACGTTGATATTGTGTTTTTTACCACTCACTTCACAACGAATCAAATTTTGGCGCCGCTGCCGGGGAGGTGTGTTGCGACAATATCGTGATTTTTGCGATTAGTGACTTGAAGATCTTCCTCGTGAAGTTACCGTTTTTGAAAAATACAAAAAATATTCTTCTCATTCCTCTTATTCGTATGATTATATTTCTCTTACCCTCTCGAACCGTTTAATTCTATCTCTTTAACCCTCTATATGTTTAATTCTGATGACGACGATCATCTTCGGTGTATGGAAAAAGATCAACATCATTGTCACAAGTGTGTGTGTGCGCGGTGTGGAAGGCCTAGTTCAAGCGAATTTTGCAATTTGTGCGAATTATCCATCAAAAAGTCTTTTCAAAGTTATTTCGACCACCCGCCACAACCCGAACCCGTTCAAACGTCGGAGTTACCTCAAGCACCTACCGAGGGTTACGAGGACGATTTCTTTGAATTTAGAGCCCGTAATCTAATCGAGCAAATTCAAGCCGATGAAAAAAGGTCGAGAATTAGAATTGATTACGATGAACCCGTTCAAACACCGGAGATCATAACGGAAGTGGTGGAAATTGCTAGCTCTAAGAGCACACCACTTGTCCCACTTCCGGAATCTTCTGAACGTTTTACCGACGATTTCTTTAGGGTCAGAAATGACATGATTCAAAACTTCTTAATTGAACTTCGTCATGATTCAACTTCGGGAAATACCGCTTTATGTGATGTTGTTGAACCCTCGATTCCTATTTCAGAGCCCGAAATACCTTTGTTTGATCAAAATTATTGCTACGGTTGTGGAGACTTGTTACCACAAGGTTTTCGTTGTTACAAATGTATGTGCGAGTGGTGTGGAAACTATCTTGTCAATGGATGTTGTTCGAGTTGCGCTGAGAATTCATTTGCTTATGATTCTAACCCGGAATCTTTCAGTTATCCTCAAAACAATTTCAATTACCCTCCACAAAACTAATACGAACCAGAACCGTATTTTCATCATTTCAATGATCAAACGTCATTTCAAAATTTCTCTCCCCAATACCCTCATTGTGCTAAGTGTGGGGGTCCTCATGATGATTATCAATGTCAATCATGGACTTCCGAATTTGACAACATCCAACCACCACAGTTTCCCGTCATTGATCAATTTCCTCATATGATTCTTGAGGAACTTTCCGAGGAACAAGCAGCTCGCAACGAAAGATTACTAGCCGATGAGCGAGCAGCTCAAAAGCTTCTCCTCTTTAACGAAGCTTGCCGTCTCGATGACGAGGATGAGGAAGATTGGGAGATGACAAAGGACAAGGTGCATATCTCAAGCCCACAAAGTACCGCACATGTCCACCCTCCGCCCTTATCTTGCCTATCTTCCTTCGAACCGTCGGATAATCTTTTAATGGGGGACGAAAATCTTAGCACTATTCCGGAAATGGAACCGTCTTGTGCTGAGAAACTTGTCCCAACCCCAAGTGAGTCCGAGGTTATCTCCGGTAATATGTTTGATGAGCCTATTGGTGATGATTCTTCTCCTCCTCTTGACATTCCAAACGATCATGCCGAGATGTTCTCCGATTCTGACAACGATTGTACTTCGTTTGACGATTCTTTATCTTATGGAGACATCGATTATGTCGAGGAGTTACCTTCTGAGCTAGTTAGCTTAGAAGAAGTGAGAGATTCTGATGATCTGGAAATTGAGGATGAGATACTTCGTGAAAAATTGTTCAATGTAAATCTCCTCGTTTCTAAGATTGAATCATTCTGTGCTAAACCAGCTTCAGCTCCTATCCCCATTAAGGATAGTGACTCGATCATGGAAAAGCCCGAAACATCTCTTGAGCTTGAGGCTTTCTCCAATGATTCTCTTCCGGAATTTGATGTATTCCGCTTTGATGACGATCATACTGAAAAGGAGAGTAGTGGCATTCCCACTTTTCATATTTCTCTTCCTGAGTATGAATCGTCCACATTTGAATTGCTTCCTCCTTCCGAAAGGAGTAGGTTTTTCCATGAGGAGTTCACCGGTGAACTCGCTCACATCGATCCTATTCCTCCGGGAATTGAGGATGAGCTTTTTGAGCAAAATTCTCTACACCCCCATTCATCCATGAGTAACTCATCCACCATTGAGGATTTTACCGTGGTTGATGCTTGCGTTTCATTCCTCTCCGAGGATAAAGTTTTCAAACCTGGTATCTTACCTTTCAAGGGAGTTCACTCTCGGATATTTCTTAAGTCCAACACGGATGTTGTGACTTCTAAAGTGGTGGATAAGATTTCTGAACATTCCGTTAATGTTCCTCAAACTAATCTTTTGCCCACCTATCCCACCCGTTGTCAAGTAATTGACACTTTGCCTTCTCCTCCCATTTCTTCTCCATGTCTTAACTCCTACGAGAGTGAAGACACCATCTTTGACCCCGGCATTTCTTCTTCTCTAGAGCCGGGAATATATCTCATCGGTGTGGAACTTTCACGTGCTTCAAATGTTTGTCCAAACATCTTGAATGAAAGTCCGACGGAGATTTTCTCTTCCACTTGCTTCCCCAAGGACAAATAAATTCGGGGTCGAGTCAAGCTATCGACTCGGTTAACAAAAACAGTAGCATAACATGGGTTTTCACCCGTGTGTACCACCCTAGTGTGGGGGAGTTTCTCCCCCCGCTGTTGTACATAAGTTTTCTTAAAAAAAAAAAAAAATAAAAAAAAAAAAAAAAAAAAAAAAAAAATCAAATAATTGCCGTAGTATTTCCCTTTTACGTTCTCAGTTTCGGCATAACCACCGGTACTTTGAATATTGAGGGCAATATTCATTTCTAGTGTGGGGGGGAATTCTCACGAATTTTATCATATGTTTTACCACCCTATTCCCCCATTTTTGGCCAAAATTTTTTTTTGGGAGTAAGTGTTTTGCACTTACTCAGATTACGGTTATCAGTCCGCCATGTCTAAAAAACAAAAGGATTGGCTAATCCAGGAGCAAACGGCTCTTGGTAAAGATTTCTCAAATCCGTTGACGGCTTGCAATTTGCCCAAAATTGTATGGTGTTCAGCTCACCATATCTTTAATTAGTGAAGAGTTGGCTAGCCCGCAAGTTTATGGCTTGTGGTAAAGGCAGTTGGAAAACCATAATTGGTAATCAACTCACCAAAGATATTTTATCTAAGAGTTGGCTAGTCCAGAAGCAAACGGCTTCTGGTAAAGACAAATCAAAACCGTTGAAAGCTGGTGGTTTGCTCAAAATCATATGGTTATCAGTGTACCATAGTTCTTACTTGAACTAAAACATTTGGCTACTCCAGAAGTAATGGCTTTTGGTAAAGAGATTCAAATCCATTAAGTTTTCTCAAAAGATTGCTAGGGACTAGCAATGTTTTAGTGTGGGGGATTTGATGAGTGCTTATTCACTCATCATTTTTGGTCAAATCTGAACTGCAAAACATCTAAAAACACTCCGAAATGCATCAAAATATTGAAAATATCTCAAAATTGTGTTTCAGATGCAAAATTATTGAAAACAAATGAAAAACGAACAAGTTTGCATAATTGGCAGTTTCAGTCCCCCGACTTTCAAAAATGGCAACTTTAGTCCCTAGAATTTCAAAGAATGACAAAATTTACCCCTGGACACTTTAAATTGGAAAATAAACATTTTTAGTCCTTTGGTAATTCAAACTTGTCAAAATTGATCCTTTTGATAAATTTTGGAAAATTACAATTTCAGTCCTTCGAGTTTAAACAATGGCAGATTTGGTCCCTTGATTATGTGAGATTGTCAAATATGACCCTTGGATTACTTTTCAGAAGTTACATGAATGGTCCCTGCAATTTCAGATTTCACAGATTTGGTTCTTTGGTGTTTGATAAGATGCAATATTGGTCCTTATGGATTAATACAAAACACCACTAGACTTGACCCCTTCCACTTCCACTTGTCCTCTCCTTTTGAACCCCCTCACATTCAGTAATAAAAAAAAAACGACCCCCACTTCCTTTTTCCCTCCACTCTTCCCCACCTTCTTCATCCTTTTCCCAAAACCCAGAACCAGTCACCCTCTATTACCCAACTTCACCAAAACCCTAGACACTCAATCCCTAAACCCTCCTTTACCCAGTTATACCCATTTCCCAAACCCACTATCCCTCTCCCCCAAATGCCACGGTGGAAATCCATGTCTAAAAGACCAAATCAACGGCTCTAATCATATCTGTTTGGTACCTACTTAATGGATGGACTGGATTAGCTCAAGAAAGCACAAAGGTTGCTTCTACTTGTTTTGTCTCACAGCAGAAACACAAAAAAAAAAAGCTCAAGAGAGTGAAGTTGAAGACCTAGCAAGAGTAGTATAAATAGTAGTGCTTGTAGCCTTTGATTGGCATTAGGATTTGTAGCTTTAATTTAGTTTTCTATGGTTTAAAATTTAGTGTAATGTTTTCTTTTTATGAATGAAAGATTTTTTTTACTTACCTGTTTTGTTTTACTTTCTGCTTATTGGTCAAATAAGCACTCTTGTGCTTATTAGCTTATTGTCATTTACCATTTGTTCCAAAGCTCCATTTTAAGTTGTTTCAGTGAGTTTTATAAGTAAAATATCCTAGTCTGCTTATAAAAATTAATTTTCAAAGAGTTTTACCCCATAAAGGGGTGTTTGGCATTAGCTTATTTTTGTCTCAAACTTGTTCTTTTTTTACCCACTTTGACTATCAAAGTCAAAGTGATTTAATGTTAAAGTAAGTTTACAAAATGTTCTAAACTTAGATTGCAAAAGTTTGCAAGTTTTGGCTTTAAAAAAAAATCTCAAACTGTCCACTGTCTTGCACGTCTTAACAGCAGCTACAGCTGCTGTTTCATAAGCCTTTTCCAAGCTTATTTTTGGTCTAAGATTCTTCCAAAGTGTTTTTCTTGCAACCTCACATCCCCACCTAGACATAGCCTTGCTTATTTTGTACTTAGTTTAGCTTGAACTTAGCTTAAATTGCTTCAAAAACCTGTCCCACACCCACATCAGTAACTGTTTGGACTGCATACAGCAGCCCACTGCAGTCCCACTGCAGCCCCCTGTTCCAACTTATTGCATGCTTATTAGTTAATCCTCTTTGCTTATTCTAGGTGGTTTAGTGCTTATTAGGTATACATAGATTAGTTTAGTTAGTTTCCAGCTTATTTAGTGCTTATTTTAGTTTGTAGAATAGCTTATCCTTTCATTTTTATGCTTAACCCCCATTATTACTTAGGATCTCCAAAACTGCTTATTTTCCCCATTAGAGTAGTCCATTTCCTTTATCTCCAGCTTATCATGATTCCCTTTTATATGTTTTATGCTTATTCCATTTTCTCAAGTGCTTATTTGCTTATTTGGTGCTAAGAATAGTTCAAATATAATTCTTGTTTAGTTGTAAGTGAAACTGAAAACAATAAGCAGTCTTAACTGCTTATAGCTAGCTTTTTACAAGTTGAGTTTTCACAAAAAGTCATTGCTTATTTCCATACTTAAGCTGTCCAAAAAGAAAAAGTTAAAAAAAAAAATTGTTTTGCAAAAAGGTTCCACAGGATTCGAACCTGGGACCTTTTGCTCAAACACCCAACACAATACCTCAACACCATCTGCCCTTGGGTCTTATTTCGTTAAATTCTTGCACACTTAGTTATTTATATACAAACTCAGTTTTTAAATTAGTAGCTTATTTAGCTTTTTAAGTGCTTATTTCATAAAGTAGTACCACACTTTTTTATTTTTCTTAAAACCAGTATTGTCCAAAGTATTTTCTGTGAAATTTTCAGATTTTTCCAAAATAGTTTAGTATTTTTAATCATTTAATTAGTACAAATTAGATTTTAAATCATAATAAATAAAATAAAAGTCGAAAAAATACCCGGCTTTTTCCTAAAATTATTTTTAGTCGTTTAGAACGTAGGAAAATTGATTTCACACCCGTAGCCCTTAAATTGCAAAACTTTTACGTTTATGGCTCGGGTTGTTTGCCGGTTTTTACGTTTTTACGTTTTAGCACCCTAGGACTTAGTGTAGCTTCGTTTTATCATTTCTTAGGCTTAGTAGTAGTTAGTTTGTAGTTTATTAGGGTTCCCTTGCCTTAATTACTTTCCCGTTAATTAAATTGTAGAATACGTAATCAAATCCAAATCATTAAAACCAATTCAAGTTCAAATCACGAAACTCAACGAATCCTTCCATTCACACCTCGTTGGGACACGACCCGGGGAAATCACTTTCCCGGTATCACTTTTATCACACCCGTGAGGTTTGGCACGTTGACCTTTTTCCTAAAGGGTTAATTTGTCAAATTTTACGGTTATTTTGATATACGTTGATATTGTGTTTTTTACCACTCACTTCACAACGAATCAATCCCAGTTACGCCGTAATTGAGATTCTTGGTTATGGCGTAATTCGTTAGAGTCGTTTTCCTTAGTATTCTTCATAACCCCGTTATCGTTGTCAAAAACATAGTTACATCGTAACTCATAAGGCAGGTTACGGCGTAACTCAAATCTGTCGACGAAATCATCCCCTGCATCCGTATCATTGGCCTGAACCTTTGACTTTTCATCAGCAAAAATCACTTTGCATTCCATAGCTGGTTTAGATCCTTCAGGTTTATTGTTATTCATCCTTACTTTTTCACTGAGCTTTTCCACCATGGATTCTAGGTTTCTCAGAGTTGTGTCTTGCTTGGAAAGGTTTCTATCAGTGCTTTCCTGGAATTCTTTTAACCATTCATCTTGCTCCTTTTGTCTTTGGGCTGAACTTTCCAGGAACTTATTAATTGTTTCTTCAAGACTGGGCTTTCTTTCCCCATAAGGCCCACGGTTGTAATTTCCACGATACCCATTACTATTTCGATTATCTCCGTAAAATGGTTGATTTTCTCCATACTTGGCTTCTTCAATATTCTCTTCGTCCACATGAGGAAAATTCTTCGTGAGATGTCCTCCTCCACAGCTTTCACAACCTACTTGGATGGCATGAACGGTTTCTCTGACCTTCAGCATATCTCGACTCAGATTTTCAATTTTACTAGCGATTGCTGCAATTGCGTCAAAACATACTCCTTGGTTTCTTTTACTTACTCCGTCGTGCCATTTTTTAGAGTGATCCGCCATTTTTTGAATGGCTTCAATTGCAAGAGTAGGAGTCATGTTCGGGATAGGTCCTTGATAGTCCAGCATTTTCCTTGTAGTTACGTTAATTTCTTTGTAGAAAATATTGACCTTATGTTGGTTGTTCAGATCATTGTTAGGTCACTTGTAAAGGAGATCGTTGTATCTATCCCAGGCTTGATACAATGTTTCGTCGTCTTCTTGTATGAAATTATGGATCTCCAAAAGCTGGTTAGAAATCTTCGATGGTGGACAATATCTCTGAATAAAGTGCTTCATAAGTAGCGCCCAAGTATTAATTGCCCCGGCGGGCAATCTTTCGATCCATCTTCTGGCAGCTCCAGTAAGAGTCATTAGGAATACCCTTAGCATAACCGCATCATGAGACACGCCCGGAATGTTGAAAAGTCTTGCAATGTATAGGACATTTTCAACGTGCTCATATGCATCTTCGTCCCTATTTCCTGAAAAAGGGTTAGCGCGAAGCTCCCTCATAAATTGGTGTTTGATTTCGAAACGGACATCCGCTCTAATTTCCGGTCTTACGAGACTCGGCCCTTGTTCCGCTCTTGTCAACGCCAAGTATTCCTAAAGAGTGAGGTCATCGATGTTAACAACTTCCATGGTACCTAAAAACTTGAAATATGATCGTGAGAAAAGTTTAAAATGAAATTAAAGACTTAATATTAATCCTAATATAACTCCCCGGCAGCGGTGCCAAAAACTTGATGCAGGTTTTACTGACCAGGTCTTAATATTTATAGTGTCTCGTTATACCTATGGTCTACCCTAGTGCACTAACGGGCAGTGTACCCGGTCGTGTGTAGTGTAGTAAACGGTAAAGCAGAGGTCGTCCCAAGAGCTGTGTGTGTTAGATTATTACTAAGTCTAGGTGTCACATATTAATAATGGTTTCGATAGGGATTTAATTAATTAAACTACTAAAGCAGAATAAAGCAAATAAAAGCAAATAAAGGATAAAGGGAAATCAATAGAGGAGAGTGGTGCTAACCTAGTTAATACTCCTAGCTAGTTATGTCTACGTCTACTTACTTCGAATTACTTCTGGTGGGGTCAAAGTCGAGAGGACCGCATTTGGTCAATTCACCCTAACCTATCAGCAAAGATGCCATGATGGATCTAAACACACACCTTGTGTTAGAGATACTTTGAGTTATATTAATAAGCACGCGGAATATACTTAGTAATACTAAGAAGATGGATTATATGATATAATGTAAGTGAGAACAACGTAACACAAAGCTTCAATATTATTATGAATAATACGAGTGATCTTGCTTATCACTAGGGTTACACCTTGAAGCATACGTACCAAGAACAATGACCTAGGATCTCCTTTTATAGCACAAGGAGTCCTTTACAAGAAAAGTATAATGCTAACTATATAGAATATACACAAGATCTTTTCTATACTTATCTATATAAGACTACTTAACAATTATCATAATAGCAGTGGTAATAATATGTACTAGCAGTGGTAATGTGTTTCCACTGCTAGTGCAGTCTTCAGCAGTATCTTCCACCTATCAGTGGTAACTGTTAGCTTTATTCCCAACAATCCTCCCCTAAACTTATGATTTCTCTGCAAATCAATAAGTTTCTTCAATCTTCATCATATGCAAGGATTTGGGAATTCTTCCAAACACTTCACTTTCTTCTTAACGCCTATATAGCTCTTGAACTTTGATCTTGAATCCTATGTATCAAAGCTCTTACCTTCTCATTATCTTCATGAACCCTTAATGTTGTAGATAACATCACAGTGAGAATTCCAGCTCTGAGTGGGTATTCTTTCTCAGCAAACATAAATGCATCCACTCCAGTATTTGTAGAAACATAATGAACTTCACATGAATCATAGTAAGTCCATGTAGTACCAACACATTGAGCTTCAAACTTCCAAAAATTATCATTAACATCTGGTTCATAGAGCCTTGTTAGATCAACCCATAACTGTATTTCCTTCATGTCTTTAAGCTTATCAGCATCAAACCTTTCTTGAACTAACCTCCACAGTGTATCTAGATCATGTCTGTCACATGCTTTGATGAGCTCTTCAGAAAAAATGAATGACGAAGTTTCACCACCTAGCCTTTTAATCTTCCATGTTGGAGCAAAATTGCTATCAGTGTAAACTTCCCAATCAACAATAGGATGTCTGACTTGCAGTGAGTCAGGATAAAAATCTTCTTCTTCAATCACAATCATACGAGTCAGCTGTTCTTTAGTGAATTTCTCAGTTTGAACTTCTTGTTCTTCAGCAAACTTTGTTTTCTTGTGTGTCTAAGGTTCACTTTCTTTGGTTTTTCTCTTCAGATGAGGATATCTTCTTTCTTCTTCTTCAGCCACCAACACTGCAACAATAAGCTTTCATCATTGAGATAACTTGTGCCTTGGTTGGTTGTCTTGGTTTCTTTTGACCCTTTTGACTGAAACAATTGCATCTTGAAGTGCTTGGCTATTCTTCATTTGAATGAAATCCTTCAACCGTGCAGTTCTTTGTTCTTCAGTTAAAGATTTATCTGCAACTAGGTCAATTGCCTTCTTCTTGACTACTGGATCATTTGTAATCAAGAAATCAATTTCTTGTTCTGTAGGTACATAGCTAAACTCTGGAGTCTTTTCTATGAAAATTGTAGGTGGAACAGTGGAGAGTGGATTTACATCCATTGACTCAGTGGTTTCCATTTTGTCCAGCCTTTTAGCCTCCATGAAGTCTGCAATTTCTAATTCATCTAGCCTTTTCTTATTTGCAACTTCATCTTCAGTAATCTTTCTAGCAACCTCTACATCATGAGCAATTTAAGCTTGTTCTTTCATTGAAACCTTCCTTCTTTGTTGCTCTTCACTCTGCACAACTGCTTTACCTTTCTCCTTCTTCTTCTTTTCGATTTCTTCTTCTGCAGTGGTAATAGTTTAACCAGCAATGGTAACTTCCTCTGCAGTTGGAATGGTATCAGTGGTTGCAGAACTAAAGATTTCTTGCTCTGGTTGCTGTTGAGGAACTTCTTGAGTATCAGCTTCCTCAGTAACTCCAAAATTAACATCACCTTCATCTCCAAAATCAATCTTCCTCCCCTTGGTTTCAGCGTCTGTTTTCCTCCCCTGTTTGGGAGAATTCCCAAAATCTTCACTTAAGCCCTCTGAGTCACCATCATGAGGTGAGGATGGAGATGATATCACTATCTTTACAGGTCTCCTTGTCTGCTTCAACCCTGCAACTCTTTCTTCAAATTCTGAATCTCTTCTTTCAATTGTGTAACATCCTTGGCATGTTGCTCCTTTACTTGTGCCAAGTCTTTTTCCAGAGATTCAACCTACTTTCTTAGTTTGGTACAAAGTTCCATCAATTCCATAGGTTGCCCACTGCCCTCAACACTTCCAACTGTGTGACCTGTTGGGAAAGGTGAATCATAGGGCATTGGCTCAGACTCACTCCTTGTTGGACTAGGTCGAAGCCTGGAACTACCACTGCTTGTTCCTAAACCAAAAGGATCAGGGACATCCTATGTTGTAATGGGAGGAGTTGGTTGTTTTTGCCTCCTCTCATAAGTGTGAGAAAATGGTGGAGTATAGTTAATGTTTGGAACTGTGATTATGGGTGTGTTTTGGGATACAACTGGGATTGTTGCATCTTCACCCTGTACCTGTGAAATATTTGCAAGCATTTGAGGAAAAAGTGGTTTAACAACCTTATTGCCATCCTTATTCATGTTTTGAAAAACTTTGTGCTTAAGGCAACGGATTTTATAAACTCTTGTATGGGGTTGCAGTTGAAATTCATTTAACAATGCTTGCACAAACCTTGGATACATCAAAATTTTTGTTGAACTCTTTACATTGCCTTGCATACTTGTAAAAATATATTTAGACCAATTAAATATCCTATCAGTGGCTAGACAAACCAAAGGGTAAGTGTCAGGATCGAATACTATAAGATTTATGTGGTTTGGAGGTCGGGGTTGGTGGAAGAAGATGAAGATCTTCATCCTTTTTAGTGAGAGAAACTAGAGAGAGGGAGGAGAAAACAATGAAACTTTTATAAATAAAACACACACTACAAATAACCAAATGCTTCACCTCACCCCTCATGGAGAGTCATGAGGGGTATATATAGGCCCTAACTTTGCCACTTACATGATACTAGTCCCTAAGGGCAAAGTATACTCCGCATCTAGTCCAATTCATGTGAGTGACGTTATCTTTATAAAAAGCGAGGCTAACAATCTCCCTGCAAGATAGCGTCACACGTGAATGGTTACAATGAGACCTATAAATACAAAACAAAGTAAATTACAATAGTAATGAACAATGTTGACTTTCTTTAAGTGCAGAGTCTCTGTAGTCTAGATACTGAGGCAACCTTGAAGTTCTCCCTTCCGATGACCTCGGCAAATGATCTTCTTGTAGTTCTGAACTTCAACTGTAACGGTCTAGTTAGGTTATTACTCCCTCCTAACTAGTGAGCCTTTTTTCATTCTTTTTCTCCCTCCTGAACCGACAACACTCTTCCAACACGTCTTTAATCTTCAGACACGCAGCGGAGAAAGTAAACTCTTGATCGTACAATGGTTGTCATTCTGGGAACATCGTAACAACATAACTCACTTAGTATTGCATCCAAGTTGGTAAAAACCCCGATGTACACCACACTACTTCTCCTTCTTCAGTCTTAAGCAAAAATCCCTTTGTAATCCAATCACGGAAGATGAAATACCAACTTCTCCCTCCTGATGGTTGCGAGCTATCGGAATCATCATAATGTTGCGTACATGCAGTATTACCTTCTTGATGCAATATTAACATCATAGCTTGATCAAAATTCTGTGAGAATATGTCGCAAAAAATACTCTCAATAATTCTCTCTAACCAACCTTTAAACGAACCTCCTTTAAATTCACCGGCTAATAGTAATGACCACATATGGAGATAACCCGATACGACTGACTTGAAAAGGAAGCAAACATCCCAACTTTGTGACTTACTGCTTGTTCTAAAGTTTGAACAATCCACAACGCCGTGTGACACTGAGCACTACAACGTAACTCCTTAAAGTGATGGTTACACACTGTGAGCACTACAACGTAACTCCTTACCAGTTATAACCAGATTGTCAAATTTCATAATGTGTTCCAACAAGTTATCTTGAGACATGCATCCAACCAACCAACGTCTCAAAGATAAAGAAGCTCACCCGTAAAATGTCACGTCAATTTCTAGTCAATAATACCGTACAAAAACCCCGTAGTCATTTTTCAAATTTCACGCAAGCCGTGAATAATGTATCCCTCCGTGAAAATTTTTATCCGACCAAAAGACCACTCACATGACAAAAATTAAACAATTGTATCAAAATTTTGTGTAACAAAATTTGGATAACAATTTTCCAATTCAACATTACACGTGAATCTTTTACTCATCCCAATCCCAATCCAATGAAAGTTCATTATCTAAGTGTGATACCATTCAAGCACAGCCCATCATTTGAAGATAAAACAAGATCCAATATCCATGTTTCACGTCCGGTTGGCCCATGATTGCCCGATCCATATCCAACTTGTAATAAGCGGGTATAAAATACCTTGTCACACTATTACCCTAAACCTAAAAAAACAAACGTCTCCCTTTTTATGTTTTTCTTTTTTCTCCGCCCCCACAACTTCTTCAGTATACTTAGCAAATATATTTCATCACAAATCTCATCTCCCATCTAACAGTGAATCTTAGATTCATCTCACCATCATAACCAAAATATATAACCACCTTAGATCAACCATTCGACAGCAAAATGATGTAAATCATTTCCAGTACCGATCATATTATTCTTCTGCTAAGGCTTCAAGGTCTTGAATAATCAAGGTCTCGGGTAGGTTTTTCCTTTGTTTTAATATGAGTCTTGAACGAATCGAAAGAAAAGAGATAACATACTTGTTATACGCTTTCTTTATCTTCGGATAGTAACACAAGTGCGTCAATGATGATAATACTTCAAGTGAAACAATCTTGAATAAGATTGCAAAAAAAACTTGAAAACGAATCTGAGATCAATCTTGAAAATTTTCTTTTTGAGTCTTGAAATGAATGAGAGATGGGTAGAGATGTGAGGGTCCTTTGAAGTGAGTCTAGATGTAGGTTTAGTTGGATTCGAACTGATGATGTAGATGGTAGCTGAGGTCGAGAGTGGATATTTGGTTTTGGTAAATGGTATTTTGTTGTGGTCAGGTCTACGCATAACCTCCATTTTCGGATCTTAAGCGTAAAAAAAATTTATACGCGTAACTTTTACATTGCTCGAACCTTATGCGTAAACCATGGAAAGGTCCTTATGCGTAGCCTTACGCGTAACGTTATGCTTATGCGTAAGCATACGCGTAAACATATGCGTAGGCCATAGGCGTAAGCCAAGGCTTAAGCGTAAACGCATACGCGTAACCTTTTCTACGCGTAACTTCACAGCTACGCGTAACTTTCACTGTAGATATTCCTTATGCGTAAGTTTAGGGTTTTGACCCTTTGACCACTTTTTCCGACGAGTTTTCCGACTGAAAAATCCGACCATCTTCATAAAATACCCAGAAAAGCATAAAACTGCTTCTGTTTATGCCAGTTTGACCACGAAGATGACGGTTGACCACATATGTTTCACGGATATTTGGTACAAAAAAAGACATAAAGTAACTGTTTGGACAGAATATACCCAAGACAGATATACAAGAAAGATTGTGACTTTTTGTGATACCAAGGATAAGGATACAAAAAACATATGTTAAACTGTTTTACCCACAATATTGGAAAACAAATTTCCGACCCACAGAAATACGCACAAAAACAGTAAAACACATGTATAAAACCAACATAAATCAACAAAACAACAACCTTGGCTCGTTATACCAATTGTCAGGATCGAATACTATAAGATTTATGTGGTTTGGAGGTCGGGGTTGGTGGAAGAAGATGAAGATCTTCATCCTTTTTAGTGAGAGAAACTAGAGAGAGGGAGGAGAAAACAATGGAACTTTTATAAATAAAACACACACTACAAATAACCAAATGCTTCACCTCACCCCTCATGGAGAGTCATGAGGGGTATATATAGGCCCTAACTTTGCCACTTACACGATACTAGTCCCTAAGGGCAAAGTATACTCCGCATCTAGTCCAATTCACGTGAGTGACGTTATCTTTATAAAAAGCGAGGCTAACAGTAAGCCATTGTTGAACTGAATTGTTCAAAAGAAGTTTTCTTAGGACTTAGGCAATGTAAAAGAGTATGAATTAAAAATCTCCAATGAGGACATAAACCACTCTTTTTGAAAGTAGCCTTTTTGTCAGTAGTATCATACCTCATGGATGAAAGATGTTCATGAATTTCTTGCATGGGTAATGTGATGATACCATTGAGATCATCCAATTGAAGAATTCTCCTCAAGGATGACTCAGTAACATCAATAGTTAACCCATCCACTGTGGCTCTAAGAGCATCCACAGTTTCATGTGTGTCTCCATCTTCAATAGTGATGGACTGAACAGAGGTCCAAAACTGTTTGATTTGAGAGACATAGATTGTGGGATTAAGAAGTAAAGCATACCTCACATGAGTAGTGTTTAGAAAATCCACAATCTGATGAAAAACAGGGCCACTCTTTTCGTTTGACTTTTCCAAATAGGCCACTTGGTTGTGCTCATCTACAAAAGTGATAGGTGCCATAGTATCTTTTGTTGAAAAATATGTTGTGTTAGTATGAATTGTATGGAGAACTCGCCAATTGAGAGAAAGAGATATATATACTATTAGGGTTTAAGAGTTTTGCGCAAGAGAGATTATCTAAGGAAAAAAATTATCTTAAGAGAATAAATTACAAGTAGGAAAGTAGATAATCTTCTAAAAAATTTTACCCTATAAATATAGAAAGTAGTTACTCTCAACGGCTAGTAAAAATTTGTTACTGACACAACAGTTGTAACGGCTAGATCAACAGTGGTAAAAATAACACTGTCAGTGGAAACTGTGAACTAGCAGTGGGAATTTTTCACAAAAAGTTGCAAGAGCAGTGGTAAGTAAAACATATAAAAATTTGACTGCTCTTATCATAGTTTTTAGCAAACTATCAGCTATCAACAGATTTGAGATGTCTTTACTATGAGCCGTTTGCTATGGACTAGCCAACTCTTAATCATAAAGAATATGGTGAGTTGATAACCATATAGTTTTTGGTAAACAATCAACCATAAACGGATTTGTTAAGTCTTTACCAGTAGCCGTTTGCTCTGGACAAGTTGATTCTTATGTGGATTAGACATGGTGAATCAATAACCATTGGTTGTGTGTCTTAGTTACACACCTTTTATGATCAACTCCCATCTTTGCTGCATAAAAGTTAGTGGACAAATGAAAAATACAAGCACAAAAACATATACAAACTTATACAACAATATTAGTACCAAAAACCTCCCCTCAACACCAAAGACCAATAGACACAAAAAATTTATGGATTAAGCATTCCAATACCTGTTACCAAGTACTGAAATCTACCTACATCAAGTCCTTTTGTTAATAAATTAGCATAGTTATCATCAGTATGGATTTTGACAACTTGAATTAGCCTTTTCTCCTATAAAATGGTGTCTAATTTCATGTTTAGTCTTTGTGTGTTGAACTGGATTATTAATTATGCAAATGGCACTGCTATTGTCAATATAAATGATGGTATTCATGAAATAGTACCCATAGTCCAAAAGTTGATTTTGAAGCCATAGAACTTGAGCACAACAACTTGCAGCAGCCACATACTCTGCCTCAGTTGATGAATTTGCCACCATCGTTTGTTTCTTGCACTGCCATGACACCAGTCTATTACCAAGAAATTGGCATCCACCTGTAGTAGATTTTCTATCCAAACTAGCTCCAGCATAGTCACTATCTGAGTAAGTAACCAGTTCTAGAGGTGATTCTCTAGGGTACCATAATCCCAGATTAGGAAATGCTTTTAGATATCTGAAAATCTTCTTCACAGCAGTCAAGTGTCAGAACCTGGGAGTGACCTGAAACCTTGCACAAGCACACACTGCAAACATAATATCTTGTCTAGATGATGTAAGATACATCAAAGAACCAATCATAGACCTATACATGTGCACATCAACTGCTTCACCACTATTCTCCTTCAAAAGTTGATGTGTAGTCTTGTCTGCAGGGGTGTTGGATGACTTTGCATCAGAGAACTTGAACTTCCTTAGTATTTCAACCACATATTTATCTTGATTGATGAAAATACCATCTGGCCTTTATTGTACCTGAAGTCCCAAAAAGAATGTGAGTTCACCCATAGAACTCATCTTGAACTCATCCTTTATTAGCTTCTCAAATTCTTTGCACATCTCTGTCTTTGTAGAGCCAAAAATGATATCATCAACATATACTTGAACCAGCAAGATATCATTTTTGTCTTTCTTGATGAACAAAGTCTGATCCACTCTACCTCTATGAAACCCATTATCAAGAAGATAAGTAGTTACGGTCTCATACCATTTTCTTGGTGCCTGATGCAAGCCATACAAAGCTTTAACCAGCCAGTCAACAGGTCAACTCCAAGTCATTAATCCGGCCACCAAAGTCAAAGACTTCTTTTACTCCTCAACAACTTATACCTTCCCCACATTAACTTACTGAATCCAACTTAACTTGTATTTAAGAACCTATAACTCACAAACCACTCATATCACACATACCCCAAAAATTTTCCCTCTAAAAAACTTACTTTTCTCCAAAAAATCACCATGAGTCATTCAAACCCTATCAATCTCTCATCTGACAGCTTCTTTTCTGATAGTGTTTGGGATGATTTTGTTCTGAACAATCCAGGTATAGTGGAGAAACAGGTGTTTGAAGAGGTTTCTTCAAGAAAGAGAACTCATTTGGCCATAACACTACCCCTTCAGTTGTTGGTCCATCATCACTCCAACCAATGCCACAGGATGCCATCATCAAAGAGGATAGCTCAGATTCCATGTCAAGCTATATTTCTCCATATGAAAGCACTGATGATGAAACATCTACAAGAGTCGTGAGTGTGCCTCCCCTTGCTGCAATAATCCCTCTAGAAGAGCTGCAAGCACCACCTTCTCTACCATTGTTGACAGCACCACCATCAGAGGGTCCTTCATCATCCTCAACACCTACCAGAGGAAAGGTGATTGGGCTAGCATACCCCAAAGGGTGGAGGGTGATAGAAGGTCGAAGGGCGCCCAAAGTGATGCGTGAGTGGGCCTTTTCTAAGAAGCCTTAGGTGGTAGTTATGGGTTAGGTTGTGAAGTATTGTCTTTGTTGGTTACGTTAGGAAGTGGTCATGTGAAGTAGTCTTTTGGTTGTAAGATCCATGGTTGTAATCTTTCCATTCTTAAATGCAGCTTTATGAATAAAAATAATACCATGTCTTTTTCTTTAAATTCCACTATGTTGTTTGCCAGTTTTTAATGACCCCTTTACCAGTAACTTTTCCATTAACTTCACCTCCAAAGCTGACAAATTGTCCATCATATTGTTCAAAATTTGAGAGATAGGACTTGTTGCCAGTCATGTGCCTTGAACATCCACTATCTGTGTAGCCTTGATCTGATTTCTTTGTCCTTGGATGTTCCTGCACATATAAGAAAGGAGTTAGTTTCCTTTGGAGACCCAAGCCATGATTGACTTGGATCTGCCTCGTGTATCAATATAGTTAAATCTATCAAAGGTCATTGATACACCATTGGGATTGGTTATTGAGGTAATTCCTTTAGGTTTCCATTCCCAACGTGCTGAGGCCTTCACAGCATTTCCCATGTTACCCCTTTTCTTGTTTACAACCTTTGTAGTGGGAACTTTTGACTGAGCAGTGGTAACTGCTGATTTAGTTTTATGTACCCACTGTTGGTTATATTTAACCCTTTTATCAGAAAAAGACCTTTTCCCTGTTTGTCAGATTTTGCACTTGTAACAGGTGATTTAGGGTGAGCAGTGTTAACAAAAGTTTTAAGACCACTTCTTAGTTGAAATGCTCTTGGGATCATTTTGCTGTGTGAATTAGGGTGTATATTGTTTTGAAACCTGTTTGACTCCACCCTTTTATTCCCATGAACTTCCCTTCTCCCAACATGATAGTCACAATTAGCATGTAAATGATTAAAACTACCACAAATGTAACATGCTTTATTGTACATCACAAACTCACTACCTAGTTGTTGAGATTTTACATGATTCCAACTCCTCTGGTTACCCCTAGGAGCTGATGACTTGTTCCTATACATCTCAGCATACCTTACAGTTGATCTAGGTTTATTAGCTTGTTTCCTATGTTCCTCTGTAATAGTATTTACAACTTTTGGGATAGAAGCCTCTACATTCTTTTTAAACATTCTCATCTACAACTGATGAGTCACTAGAACTTTCAAAAACATCAGATTCATGCTTAACCTCTTCCTCACTTTTCACTAATTTGAGAGGACCATATTCACGATTAAGATCCTGAAATTCTTCTAGTCCTGTATGAGCTAAATCTATGCCAGGAGGTGATGGAACACCCCTTAGTGGTGGAGGAACAGTATTGTATCCCATACCAGACTTAACTTTACTAGTAATTTGAGCATTTCAAATTTTATCAATTGACTTAGACTGATAATAACAGGTGTCAACAGATAAATTGACATTCTCATTTATCTTTTTAAGTTTTTCGAACTCTTCTTTTAATGCCTCATTCACTGCTATATTATGATCTAACTCTCTTCTAAGAACAATCATATCATCATTATATTTTGACTCATTTTCTCTATAATGCTTTAGTTGTTTCTCTAATACTTATATGCCTCTTCTAAGGTTTGACACAGTATAATTAGCAGAAACAACTCTGTTCTTTGGTTTTCATAAGACTCATTAAGCCATTCACATTCTCTAGAAGCCCTACATGTTTTAGAACAACTTTCAAAGTTTTGTACCTCAGAGTCAGAGAAAGCCATGAGAGCATGTTCTGTAGACACAAGAGCAACATCTGAAGGTTGTTCCTCTTGTCCATCAGCCATGAAACTCCAATCATAGCTGATGCAGGTTTTACTGACCAGGTTTTACATTTATAGTAACTCGTCTACCTATGGCCTACCTAATGCACTAACGGGCAGTGTACCCGGTCGCATGTAGTGAGGGAATGGTAAGACCGAGGTCGTCCCAAGAACGGTTGATTCCTAACTGTCTAATTAATTAAATTAGTCAAATAAGTTTTAATGTAAGGATTGATAATATTTAAGGTGTCACGTGATCAATTGGGTTGGTTCTCTGGTAAACAATCTAATGGGAAAGATAGTGATGCAATTCTTAAACCTAGTTCTCCCACAAGTGGCAACAGTCGATAGACTCCTTTGGTCAATTCGCCTACCCTATGGTTCTTAGAATCCTCACCAAGATGAACAAGTCACCCGGGATCATTCGGCAATCTAATAGCAGTCATTAAGATCCGGTCGTTTACTATCGCAATACATGGGTTCTAAATGTCACTCGATTCTTGTTTCAAGTGGGGTTAAAGTCGAGAGGACAGCATTTGGTCAATTCGCCCTAACCTATCAGCAAAGATGCCACCATAGGCGAAATCAAGCGCACCGTCATAAGTCCTGTTGTTCCTAGTCCCCTAAGCCAAGTCATTAAGTTCCGCTACATGCTAGATTTATAATAGTGAGTGCCCGGCCGTTAGGAACTTAGACACTCACCCCCTAATTCTTAAGTTCATCCAAACGGTAGGTGATCAGTTGGTCAAATCGCACAAGTAGAAAGGGTCGTCACTTGGTCATATCTTACCCTTCCCATCTCAGTCCGCTCACCTAGGGTCAGTTGGTCATATCTCCTAGGCAATTGGCCTCTACCGCCATTCAAAATTACCGAAACAAGGGTAGCTACGAATAAACTATGCATGCATACACTAGAAACAATTAATTAACGCAAAAGCATTAATAATAAAAGAATCTAAACTAGGCCAAGACCTAAATTCCACATCTCTAAAATACCCTAGTGGGATGACAA
Organism: Chrysanthemum seticuspe; assembly: GCA_019973895.1. NCBI lineage: Eukaryota > Viridiplantae > Streptophyta > Magnoliopsida > Asterales > Asteraceae > Chrysanthemum > Chrysanthemum seticuspe. The sequence goes on from BPTQ01000002.1 coordinate 69,742,626, forward strand.
ATATAATTACCATGTAAAACAATAAATAAACAAGACATAACATCAAATAATAAATTGACTAATAATAAATTAATAATCAATTAAATAGAACACAATAGGGATTAAATCGCCAACAATTATATTGATAATCATGATTATAATAAATAATAATGAAACCAAAATAATATTATGAGTAAGAAAATAATTACATATCGTGCCAAGGATAATGCTATCGATCTCCTAGTTGAGTACCGGGGCAAACCCCTAACCGCTGTGCGATGCCTTTTCTTCTTTCTTTCTCACGTACAGTAGCCAAAAGGCTTTTCCCAATTTGATATCTTCAAATGACAAATAATGTCCTCTATTTATAAGGCTTAATTAGGGTACCATGCAACTTGGGCCTGGGCTTTTAATACTTACGGCGTAACTAAATAAATAAGTTACGTCGTAACTCTTTGTAGCATCATATAAAATAGCCGCTTTTAATTAATTACGGCGTAATTAAATTATAATTACGTCATAGCCTTTGAAACTTTGCGCCCAAGTAATAATTACGGCTTAACTAATCCATAGAGTTACGCCGTAAGCCTTCGTTATCACAAACTTATCCGATCCGAAATAATCTCTACGGCGTAACTAATTTCGTGTTACGCCGTAACCTTCATAAAATAATTACGACGTAACCATAAGAGATGGTTACGCCGTATCATTCAAAGCATCATATTTACGCCGTAACACAATTAATAAGTTACGGCGTAATCTTTTCAAATAATTCATAGGCCCTCGTAAATCAATCAGAGGCCTTTTATCACTTCTATTCCGCTCCAGCGCCTCATTTATCCTGAAATGCAAATATGAACGAATATAGACCAATTAAGTACCATATTAATATAAATGAGGCCATAAACACGGGAATTTGATATATAAAAGATCAGGCTAATTTGATGTTATCAAATATCCCCCCACTTGAATCCTACTTGTCCTCAAGTAGACCCTTTAAATAATTCTTAAAAAGATATATCCCATGATTAATTGGAAAATATGAGTCTAAAAATCACCTAAGCTAGAAAATTCCAAACCGAGCACCTCACGAAAAGGGAATTGAAATCACACTCTCTCTCATAATTCACGTGTTTATTTTTGGGTGATCACTCAACTGCTCAGTCATGGCGAGTATTCTATCATAGGCTTGGCAAAGATACTAATCTCCACCACTAGAGTCTATAGATGCAACTATTCTAAAAGGCAATGGGTTGACACAACATAGGCTTATGGGGTTATTTTGTCATTACTAACGAGCTACGGCGAAGGGGACAAAACCAATGATACATGACCAAATCCATGGCCAAGACACCAATGATTGCTCGCTTCCTCACCCTAACTCGATTCATGACTAAGGGTAGGATAAGGCATGGGAAAATTTAATGGGTGTAAATAAAAAGACACGAAACAAATAGATTCCTAAGTCCACAGTCGCCCCACCACTAGTCGCATTCAATCCCATAGCAAAAATCAAGAGTCAAGAGTCAAGGGGTCTTCAATACACGAGTCAATGCATATAAAAAATAGTGTATTGCCTCATAATCTCCATAAACTAGGCAAATAAGATGCATTAACTCGGCCTTCATCATCAATGAAAAAAATATGTGCTATATAAAAAAATTTAAAATTTGGGTAATTTTAGCACATTTTCAACCATAATCAACCATTTCTATCTCCCATCCCCCCACTTGAAATGTACAATGTCCCCATTGTACGAATATTGATTAAAATTTGAAAGGCGAGATAGAAATGTACGGGTTTCTAATTTTATCCGTAAGACAAAACGGATTTGTAAAAAAAACTGCGCCAGCTGAAACAAGGCGAGAACACTTATCACAATACGACACATAAGCTGATTATAACGATCAGCAATAAACAAACTAATAAACTCTTGCTTGCATTCATTTTTTTTTTCGCTTTTTTTCACCTTTTTTTTTTTTTTTTTGATGCAAGACAAGGTATACATGAATAAAAATAACAACAATACGAACATATAAAGCATCCCCCCACTTGAGATCAACTATCATCTAAACCGGATTTTCTTCCAAAAACCCTTTATTCAAAACGCGCGACTTTCACTAGTGGAACCAAAATTAACCAACAGCGCCCGGACCATGGACATAAGAAACTACAGGGTAGGCTAGGCGATAGGTGTAACGAAACAACATATATTGGGTGAACAAAATGAAAGGAAAGGCTCTGAAGGGTGTATCTAGGGGTATCTTGCACTAATGATGAGTGCAATAAACAGGGTTTAACAGGGGGATTGACTAATCAATGTGAAAAGCCAATATACACAAACATATATGGGCTATTTGGGTTTAATCCTAAAATTTCCTTAATTCCTAGCTGCACCGATCACACCAAGTTACCTCAGTGTAATGCTCATGATAATGGTCTCGAAAAGATATGTATAAGGGGAAAACGGAAAGGCTTATCCTCACACAATGGAAATATAAGGTAGGTGTGCTCAATCTAGATTAATCCAGTTAAGTAATGAAAAACATGTCAAAATTTTACTAATAAAACACTTTCATAAAAAACTAGAAAAATAAAGGCAAGAAAAATCAAGTGGGTGTCTATGTCTAATCCCTTCCCCCCACTTGGGTCATACTTAAGCATATAAATGAAAAATATGAAGGGTTAGAAATGGAACGAAAAACTCCCCTGGATTTGCTCGGTATGAATAATAATGCATGTTAAAAAACATGCTCCAATTGTGCCTCCACGAGCAACATCCAACTTCTCATCAATTCTCCTTGCAAACACCAAGTCACTCAACTAGGACGGAAAAAAATGTTTCCTTGCAGCCAATCATAACTCCATATTTCTTCAACCTGTATTGCTGCAAGAAAAACTAATACCAAAAAGCATAATTCTGGATAAAATGCAAAAATAGCATGAAATGTAAAAATAAAAACAAAATAAAACCTACCTCACTTTCGTAGGAATCACGGTTGCATTTAGCACATGCAACAAGCCTTTTAAACCCCTCGGTGTCCCGAGAGGACGAGTGAAGTCTCGTGAGGATTTACAAGGAACACACCCACAAAGTTCTTTTATTTACTAATACAAGGTTATGAAAATGTTTTGAAACTGTTTTTTATTAAAAATTTTCATATCAGAGGATAGTTACGGCGTAACTGGATCGGCCCAGTTACGGCGTAGGTGAGTTGACTTAATAAAATGTTTACCAGGAAGGGATTACAGCGTAACTGGATCGGCCCAGTTACGGCGTAATAAGAAAGCCCGAGAAAGAAGATACCTGGAACATGGATGTTACGGCGTAACTAGATCGGCCTAGTTATGGCGTAGTTAGAATGAAGTGGGCAGATGGCCTTAATGATAGCAAGTTACGGCGTAAGTGGATCGGCCCATTACGCCGTAATTACTTTCTGATGTTATTGTGCCCAAAATGTCAACTTCTTCCTACGTGATCAAGAGGAGTAATTGGAACTCCTATCATCTATCCTAGGTCTTTATACCTGCAAACAGATAAGAAAACATACCAAACCCAAAACAAAATCTAGAAACTACCAAAAATATCCAAAAAAAGTCTAAGAAATAAAATCAAAAACTAAATCTAGGATAGGGATGGGTAGTCTCCCGACGAGCACTTTTCTTTATCCTCCCGAGTCTTTAAGATAGACTCTGCAACAACCATCAATCGGACGTCTCCAATAATGTCCATTGCTCTCCTAATCTCGGTTTATGATCGCGTCGAGATTCCCTTCACTTGTTCTTCCTGCTCAACCTTCACACTATCACAACCTCGTGCATTAAATGTGTAAAAATAATAAACATGAGCAACAAGTGAGATATACCACATCATTCATAATTTTTAAGATGACTCAGACTTGGTTACGGCGTAAGTCAAATTACTAACTATGCCGTAACTTCAGTCTGAAAGTAACCTGTTATATAATAAGAATAGATTACGCCGTAACCATGGCCAAGGTTACGCCGTAATCTCAAGACAGAAGACATAATTGTAGAATAATATTAATCAAACAGCCAGAAATACGAAGACCGTTCCCCGGCAGCGGCGCCAAAAACTTGATGCAGGTTTTACTGATCAGGTTTTACATTTATAGTAACTCGTCTACCTATGGCCTACCTAATGCACTAACGGGCAGTGTACCCGGTCGCATGTAGTGAGGGAATGGTAAGACCGAGGTCGTCCCAAGAACGGTTGATTCCTAACTGTCTAATTAATTAAATTAGTCAAATAAGTTTTAATGTAAGGATTGATAATATTTAAGGTGTCACGTGATCAATTGGGTTGGTTCTCTGGTCTACAATCTAATGGGAAAGATAGTGATGCAATTCTTAAACCTAGTTCTTCCACAAGTGGCAACAGTCGATAGACTCCTTTGGTCAATTCGCCTACCCTATGGTTCTTAGAATCCTCACTAAGATGAACAGGTCACCCGGGATCATTCAGCAATCTAATAGCAGTCATTAAGATCCGGTCGTTTACTATCGCAATACATGGGTTCTAAATGTCACTCGATTCCTGTTTCAAGTGGGGTTAAAGTCGAAAGGACAGCATTTGGTCAATTCGCCCTAACCTATCAGCAAAGATGCCACCATAGGAGAAATCAGGCGCATCGTCATAAGTCATGTTGTTCCTGGTCCCCTAAGTCAAGTCATTAAGTTCCGCTACATGCTAGATTTATAATAGTGAGTGCCCGGCCATTAGGAACTTAGACACTCTCCCCTAATTCTTAAGTTCATCCAAACGGTAGGTGATCAGTTGGTCAAATCGCACAAGTAGAAAGGGTCGTCAGTTGGTCATATCTTACCCTTCCCATCTCAGTCCGCTCACCTAGGGTCAGTTGGTCATATCTCCTAGGCAATTGGCCTCTACCGCCATTCAAAACTACCGAAACAAGGGTTGCTACCAATAAACTATGCATGCATACACTAGAAACAATTAATTAACGCAAAAGCATTAATAATAAAAGAATCTAAACTAGGCCAAGACCTAATTTCCACATCTCTAAAATACCCTAGTGGGATGACAAATATAATTACCATGTAAAACAATAAATAAACAAGACATAACATCAAATAATAAATTGACTAATAATAAATTAATAATCAATTAAATAGAACACAATAGGGATTAAATCGCCAACAATTATATTGATAATCATGATTATAATAAATAATAATGAAACCAAAATAATATTATGAGTAAGAAAATAATTACATATCGTGCCAAGGATAATGCTATCGATCTCCTAGTTGAGTACCGGGGCAAAACCCCGAAGGGTTTGCCCCTAAAAGAACCAGTGTGCGCTGCCTTTTCTTCTTTCTTTCTCACGTACAGTAGCCAAAAGGCTTTTCCCAATTTGATATCTTCAAATGACAAATAATGTCCTCTATTTATAAGGCTTAATTAGGGTACCATGCAACTTGGGCCTGGGCTTTTAATACTTACGGCGTAACTAAATAAATAAGTTACGTCGTAACTCTTTGTAGCATCATATAAAATAGCCGCTTTTAATTAATTACGGCGTAATTAAATTATAATTACGCCATAGCCTTCGAAACTTTGCGCCCAAGTAATAATTACGGCTTAACTAATCCATAGAGTTACGCCGTAAGCCTTCGTTATCACAAACTTATCCGATCCGAAATAATCTCTACGGCGTAACTAATTTCGTGTTACGCCGTAACCTTCATAAAATAATTATGACGTAACCATAAGAGATGGTTACGCCGTATCCTTCAAAGCATCATATTTACGCCGTAACACAATTAATAAGTTACGGCGTAATCTTTTCAAATAATTCATAGGCCCTCGTAAATCAATCAGAGGGCTTTTATCACTTCTATTCCGCTACAGCGCCTCATTTATCCTGAAATGCAAATATGAACGAATATAGACCAATTAAGTACCATATTAATATAAATGAAGCCATAAACACGGGAATTTGATATATAAAAGATCAGGCTAATTTGATGTTATCAATAGCTCACACCATCAATTGCCAGCATTGCCTTTGGTTCTTCCACAATTGGTTCTTTCTTTTGCTTGTACCAAGTAGACCTATTGTCCTGCTTCTTTGGTCTTCTGCATTCTCTAGCAAAATGCCCCAACTTGTGACAGTTGAAACACTCTACTTTCTTTTTATCGAACCCTGCAGTTTCATTACCATTGATATGAATTGGCTTGCCAGTCTTCTTATAGAATTTCCTGGCCCTCATGCTAAGAAGAGCTATTTGCCACTTTATATCCATTTCCTCCAAGTCATCTTCATCAATTTGCTCTATGTCTTCATGAGTTAATATAGAGCCATTAACTTGAGTGGAGATAAAAGCATAAAAGGTAGGATCTCCAATACCAGCAACCTTCTTCTTTGAACCTGCAGTGGTTGCACTAGCATTACCAGGGGAAACTGTAGAACCAGCAGTGGCAAAATCATCATCATTGTCATCTTCAGAATCATCACTGTCAACAGAGGTTGACAACAATGCCAAGCTGCTAGAGCTTGTACCAAGTTTCTTTGCCTTCTTCAATCTTTGTTCAATAAGTTTGAAGTTGTTGTAACGATCATTTAGCTTCATAGTTTCAATCTCTGGTTTATTTTCCCTGACTGTAACATTAGTATGAAACTCAGCAGGCAAACTTCTTAGAAACTTCAAATTGAGGTCTTTCTTTTCTACCTCAATTCCAAACACAGTCAGTTGTGTGACAATATTATGTAGTTTGGTGAAGATGTTGTCAAGTGAGTCATTGCTTGAAGCAGAGAGGTTTTCATAACTTTGCTTCAACAATGTCTTTTGAGTCTACTTTGTAGCATCATTGCCACCAAAAACTGAGCAAATCTCTTCAAAAAGTTCTTTTGCTGTCTTGAATTTGCAGAAAGTAATGATCTGGTATTTAGGAAGAGTCATAAGTAACAAACTTCTGGACTTCAGGTCATTCTTCTTCTTTGCTCTTTCATCATTAGTCTCAGGTACATAAATTGTTACAACTTCTGTGTCACCAACTTTCTCAGTCTTCTTTTGAGACTTGAAGGAATCACCAGTTAAGATGATCTCCCATAGAGCATAGTCTTGTATGAGAAAGTATTGCTCAATCATTATCCTCCACATCTCAAACTCATTGAGTTTGAGCTTAGGAAGCCTTGGAGCAGAGTTGGTGATGAGTGTGTAAATACTCATCATTTTTGGTCAAATCTGAACTGCAAATCATTTAAAAACGCTCAGAAATGCATCAAAATACTGGAAATATCCCAAAATTGTATTTTATATGTTTCAGATGCAAAATGTTTAAAATCAGATGAAAAACGAGCAAAGTTTGCACAATTGGCAGTTTCAGTCCCCCAACTTTCAAAAATGGCAACTTTAGTCCCTGAAATTTCAAAGATTGACAGAATTTACCCCTGGACATTTCAAATTGGAAAATTAACATTTTTAGTCCTTTGGTAATTCTAACTTGTCAAATTTGGTCATTTTGATAAATTTTGGAAAATTACAAGTTTAGTCCCCGGAGTTTTAGAAAATAACAAGTTTGGCCCTTGATCTATTGGAGATTGGCAAGACCAACCCTTGGACTACATTTTCAGAAGTTACAGTTTTGGTCCCTGGAGATTCGAATTATACACATTTGGTCCCTAGATTATTAAATGGATCCATATTCAATCTTGAGACCAAAACCTGGTCAAGCCCAATACCCATTTAATAAAACCCAATCCATACCCGAGTCAAACCCACAACCCGGTTTAAAATAAAACCACCCAGCCACCCCTTTTTCCCGCCCACTGTCTTCTTCTTCCCACCTGCTCTGCAAACACGAGTCATTCCCATACCTCCACCACCTTATCACTCCACCAACACCAAACAACAATCCAAATAGCATTTAATGCTTCTCCTTCATTTCACTCAACCCCCAACTGGCTAAAAAGAGTTTTCCCGCCAAAATTCTCATCAACGACTAAGATTGAGCCAAAGCATCCAATGGCCAATTTTATTGGTGGGAAAGGCTCAGAGGACACGTGGGAAGCTTTTTGGGTATAAATAAAGGAGGAAGAAGAAGAGAAGAGAAGTAGTCTTTAGTTAGTTTTTCGTATTATTTTAGTTTTCCAGTTTTAGTCTAGTTTCTATGTTTTCAAGAAGTTGTAACCATTTTAGATTCTGCTGTCATTACTGTTTAATGTTTTAATCCTGTTGTACTCTCAAAATTATATTGATAAGGTTTTAGTTTTCATTTTAGAGTTTTGTCTAAATTTCAATTAATCTCAATTCTGTCAAAAGCTTTTCAAAAACTGTTTTCATTGCTTACATAAGCTCACATAAGCTTAATTAAGCTTATATGTGCTATTTGTTGTTTACATTTGCTTAATTTCAGCTTCCTCATAAAAGTCAAAATAAAGTCAAGAAAAGTCAACACTAGTCAAACGGGTCAAATTGAGAGTCAAACTCAGCTCTATAATCAAGAGTAGTTCTCAAACTGCTTTGTTATAAGGTTTTAATCAGTAGAAGCCTAAGTCTTGCATGTTCACTGCTCTTGTTTTGAAATAAGTTTTTAAAAGGAGCGTTTGGTTTAAAGTAAGAAAAATGGGTCAAAAAGGTTTATGCCATCTTTGACCAGAAAAGTCAAACATCTTTTTGTGTTTCCAAGTCAGTATAGACAAATTTGAGGTGATGCAAAAGCTTTGAAAAGGTTTGGGTGTCAAAAGCAATTTGTCAAAATTTTCTTCTAACTTGAATTTATCATGTTTTTCATGAGCAATTTAGTGAAGATTTTGTTAAGATAGAAAATTGAAAAAAATAAAAATCACAAGTTCACCAGCTTATTTAACTTTGGTCAAAAAGAAAAAAATCAAAAAAATAGCTAACTAGGTCGTTTTATGGGTCAAAGTGGGTAGGTCTGTTTGGATTCTGTCCTGTGCACAGTTCTAAAACCAAATCTGCAGGTTCCTTTCAACTGATTTTCCCACTTAAAACCAGTGATTATGTTGGTCCAAATTAGTTTTTATGGATCTCAGCTAGCTTAACTTTGTTCTTTGTAGTTTTTTTTCCCTTACTTGCAGCTTATCCTAGCTTATAAATAAGCTCCAAATGAGCCACCCAAGGCAGCCACAGCTGCTGTTTTGGACTTACAGCCTGTTGCAGCCATTCTCTTAGCTTATTTAAGGTATCCTAGATAGCTTATTTGTATACCTTAGTTTCTTATTAGTCCCATAGGTTAGGTTAGTTTATAAGTTTGCTTATTAGTGCTTACGTAATGCTTATTTGTCCCTTTTTAGTTTAAGGTTCCCCCTAGTATAGCTCTATACCAAACTGCTCTTTCCTTTTTAGCTACACAATCCCAACTGCTTATTTGATTTTAATAGCTTATTTAATACTTCAAGTGCTTAGTTCCAGTTTCCATTTGCTTATCCATTGATTATTTGTTGTTCTTTGCTCAAAAATTTGCCTTATCATTGTCAAAGTGGTCAAGTGTTGTACTGTTGGAAATAAGCAGTTTTAAACTGCTTATTTCAAGGTTTTCATAAGAAAAGTTTTTACAAAAAGTTGTTATTTCAAGTAGCTTTTTAAGTTTCAAAAAGAAAATCAAGAAAAAAAAATAAAATAAAAAATAATTTTGAAAAAGGGAGAGGCAGGGGTCGAACCTGAGACCTCTCCCCTAGATAGGATGATAGAAGGGTACCTGGATGCCATGCGCCCTTAGGACTTGTCTTGGTTATTTCTTGCAACATCTAATACTTAAGGTCATATACAGGTTTAGGCTTATTAATTTTAGCTTAATTTTAACAGCTTATCCGTAAAAGCTGTTGATCCCATTTCATTTTTCTTAGGTCCCCCATAGTGTAAAGTAATTTATGTGATTTTTGCTCATTTTATAAATTAGTTTACTATTTTTAATCATTTAATTAGTTTAAAATAGTATTTAAATCATAATAAAAAATATAAAAGTAAAAAAATATAAATCTTTTTTCTAAAAATTTCTTTTGTCATATAGTAAGTAAGAAAATTGTTTTTACACTCGTAGGACTTTTATTTCACAAATTTTATGTTTTTACTTGCGCACTCGCGTAATTTTTACATATAACGTGCGTTTTCATTCTAGGTCACGTTTTTAGGTAATTTAGGTTTACGTTTTAATTAAAATAGTTTATTTAAGTTATTTTGTTTTATAAATCAAGAAAAACATTATTTTGAAAATAGTGATAGCGTTTATTTAATATAATTTATCTTTTTAATTTTCTTTAATTTGCATTTAAGCCCCTGTAATTTACAAACTTTCTCTTTAGGTATAATTATTCATAAATCAATCACTCTCTTTCCCGTTCAAATTCTCTCGATCACTATACGTTTGATTATTCAGTCGCACAGCTCGTTGGGACTTAACGACCTGGGGAAACACTATACTCCTCTAGATCTTCATTGCATTTGGTTCCAGACTGTCTGGCTTTTGTTACGGTTAGCCATTCACAAGTGGCTAGCTTGTGTGATAAAACCTGACCGTCTGGGAACGAATCAAATTTTTGGCGCCGCTGCCGGGGAGTTGTGCTAATTATCTTACGCTTAGCAGATTAGTGATTTGAATATTCACTCCTTGTTCATACCATCTATATATATTTATATTTTCTTATAAAAATCAAAAATCCAAAAACATCTTAAAACATATAAAACACGAAAATATTTTTCTTTTGTTTCTACATATATATAAATCAAAAACCCAAAAAGATTTTCTTTCTTATTTTTACAAAAATGTTTATCCAAAAATTCAAAAATATCCATCTTTACCCTCTCACATCTTTGATTCTTCATCCCTACCCCTCTGAAAACATTTGATTCTTTCTATGTCTTATCCTCACCCTCTTGGTTGTCAATGGTGTGGTGGTCCTTATAATGGTGGCAATTGCCCCAGTTGTAGCATGGTGGAATCAGGAAACGGGTCTGTCTATAACCAGGATCCCTATTCCTACCATAACACAACTGATTTATTCCATCAGCTACCACACTGTGAGACTCAGCAGTTTTACTGTTGTGAGTACTGTGGTGGTTCACACTCCAGTTCTGATTGTCAATCGGGAAACACGCTTGTCTATGAGCAGGTTCCTGATAACAATTATGACTACCACACATATAACTCACAGCCACATCAGTTTTACTGTTGTGAGTATTGTGGAGGTCCACACTGTAGCTCTAATTGTCAAACAAGGAATCCATTTCCTTGTAACAATTACGACTCTTCGTATCATAACCAACCTCTACAGTATCAAATGAATCAGGCACCACCTCAGCCTGAGCCACTTCCTCAAAATCTTCTCCTTGATCTTTTGGATTTAGTGAAAGATTTGAAGGAATGTAAACATTCCCAAGATAATCCAAATCAAAAATCCATGGAAGAATTGTTAGCTGAAGAGCAGGCTGCTAAAATAAATTCCCAAATTGCGTTTGAAAAATCTATTAGGGAATCAATTGCAAAAGAAAAAGCAGCCAGATCTAGCTCTCAATTTCGTTTTATTCCTGATGACAGTGATGATGAGGATACACTTGATATCCTTCAATTCTATAAAGATTCATCAAGTTCATCAAATGATATCCCATCAGTTGAGATTCATTCTCAAACAACTGCTATCACACCCGAGGTTCACACTCACTCTCTGAGCATGGGGGACGAGCATCTTGACACTGTTCCTGAAAAGGAATCGGACGAATTCATAAAGTCTAGTGTTGAGAACCTTGTCCCAATCCCAAGAGAGTCACAGGGAATTCTCGAGCATTTGTGTGATATCCCTACCCCTCTTGTCTTCCCAAAAGATCATGTGGAGATGTTCTCCGATTCTGATGATGATGATTCGTTGTCTTGTGGAGACATCGTTTATGTGGAAGATTTACCTTCTGAGCTTGTTAGCTTAGAAGAAGAGAATGATGAAGTTACTGACACTAAAATCAAAGATGAAGCACTTCGTGCAACATTACTGAATGTCAGTCTTCTCATTTCTAAAATCGAGGATTTCAAAGAGAAACCTATTTCATCTCCTATCCCCATTAAGGGTAGTGACATTCTTTCCGATGATTCTAATCCGGAAATAAAAGCCTTCTGTTTTGATAATATGGGAGAGAAGATTAGTGGCAGTACCACTTTTCATTCTTATAATTCTCTCCCCGATTATGAATCATTTATATTGGAGGAGTTCACTAGTGAACCCACTCATATCAATTCTGAATATGATTCATTCACCTTCAAGGAGTTCTCAGATGAACTCACTCATATCATATCTCCGCCGGAGTATGATAATTTCTACTTTGATCTAGACACACCCATAATATGTCTTGATCAAGCGAGCTTAACTGATGAGATTCATGAAACTATGAATTCTCCTATTGAGGATGAAGAGTTAGTCATGATTTTTATCATGATTTTCTTTCTTTTCTTCATATATTCTGTCACTTCTCCTGTTCTTCACTCCTTCGGGAATGAAGACATTATCTTTGACCCCGGCATTTCCATGTACCCTTATCTTGAGCCGGATCTATGTATATCTCATCGGTGTGGAACTTTCACGTGCTTCAAATGTTTGTCCAAACATCTTGAATGAAAGTCCGATGGAGATTGTCTCTTCCACTTACTTCCCCATGAACCAATGAATTCGGGGTCGAGTCAAGCTAGCGACTCGGTAATCAAAAACAGTAGTTAAACATGGGTCTTCACCCGTGTGTACCACCCTAGTGTGGGGGAGTTGCCCCCCGCTGTTGTATATAAAGTTTCAAAAAAAAAAAAAAAAAAAAAAAAAAAAATCTTTCAAAATAATGGCCGTAGTATTTCCCTTTTACGTTCTCAGTTTCGGCATAACCGCCGGTACTTTGAATATTGAGGGCAATATTCATTTCTAGTGTGGGGGGGAATTCTCACGAATTTTATCATGTAATTATACCGCCCAATTCCCCCATTTTTGGCCAAAATTTTTTTTGGAGTAAGTGTTCTGCACTTACTCAGCTTATGGTTATCAGTCCGCCATGTCTAATAAACAAAAGGATTGGCTAATCCAGGAGCAAACGGCTCTTGGTAAAGATATCTCAAATCCGTTGACGGCTTGCAATTTGCCCAAAATTGTATGGTGTTCAGCTCACCATATCTTTAATTAGTGAAGAGTTGGCTAGCCCGCAAGTTTATGGCTTGTGGTAAAGGCAGTGGAAAAACCATAATTGGTAATCGACTCACCAAAGATATTTTATCTAAGAGTTGGATAGTCCAGAAGCAAACGGCTTCTGGTAAAGACAAATCAAATCCGTTGGAAGCTGGTGATTTGCTCAAAATCACATGGTTATCAGTGTACCATAGTTCTTACTTGAACTGAAACATTTGACTACTCCAGAAGTAATGGCTTTTGGTAAAGAGATTCAAATCCATTAAGTTTTTCTCAAACGATTGCTAGGGACTAGCAATAGTTTAGTGTGGGGGATTGATGAGTGTGTAAATACTCATCATTTTTGGTCAAATCTGAGCTGCAAATCATTTAAAAACGCTCAGAAATGCATCAAAATACTGGAAATATCATAAAAATTGTATTTTATATGTTTCAGATGCAAAATGTTTAAAATCAGATGAAAAACGAGCAAAGTTTGCACAATTGGCAGTTTCAGTCCCCCAACTTTCAAAAATGGCAACTTTAGTCGCTAAAATTTCAAAGATTGACAGAATTTACCCCTGGACATTTAAAATTGGAAAATTAACATTTTTAGTCCTTTGGTAATTCTAACTTGTCAAATTTGGTCATTTTGATAAATTTTGGAAAATTACAAGTTTAGTCCCCGGAGTTTTAGAAAATAACAAGTTTGGCCCTTGATCTATTGGAGATTGGCAAGACCAACCCTTGGACTACATTTTCAGAAGTTACAGTTTTGGTCCCTGGAGATTTGAATTATACACATTTGGTCCCTAGATTATTAAATGGATCCATAATCAATCTTGAGCCCAAAACCTGGTCAAGCCCAATACCCATTTAATAAAACCCAATCCATACCCGAGTCAAACCCACAACCCGGTTTAAAATAAAACCACCCAGCCACCCCTTTTTCCCGCCCACTGTCTTCTTCTTCCCACCTGCTCTGCAAACACCAGTCATTCCCATACCTCCACCACCTTATCACTCCACCAACACCAAACAACAATCCAAATAGCATTTAATGCTTCTCCTTCATTTCACTCAACCCCCAACTGGCTAAAAAGAGTTTTCCCGCCAAAATTCTCATCAACGACTAAGATTGAGTCAAAGCATCCAATGGCCAATTTTATTGGTGGGAAAGGCTCAGAGGACACGTGGGAAGCTTTTTGGGTATAAATAAAGGAGGAAGAAGAAGAGAAGAGAAGTAGTCTTTAGTTAGTTTTTCGTATTATTTTAGTTTTCCAGTTTTAGTCTAGTTTCTATGTTTTCAAGAAGTTGTAACCATTTTAGATTCTGCTGTCATTACTGTTTAATGTTTTAATCCTGTTGTACTCTCAAAATTATATTGATAAGGTTTTAGTTTTCATTTTAGAGTTTTGTCTAAATTTCAATTAATCTCAATTCTGTCAAAAGCTTTTCAAAAACTGTTTTCATTGCTTACATAAGCTCACATAAGCTTAATAAAGCTTATATGTGCTATTTGTTGTTTACATTTGCTTAATTTCAGCTTCCTCATAAAAGTCAAAATAAAGTCAAGAAAAGTCAACACTAGTCAAACGGGTCAAATTGAGAGTCAAACTCAGCTCTATAATCAAGAGTAGTTCTCAAACTGCTTTGTTATAAGGTTTTAATCAGTAGAAGCCTAAGTCTTGCATGTTCACTGCTCTTGTTTTGAAATAAGTTTTTAAAAGGAGCGTTTGGTTTAAAGTAAGAAAAATGGGTCAAAAAGGTTTATGCCATCTTTGACCAGAAAAGTCAAACATCTTTTTGTGTTTCCAAGTCAGTATAGACAAATTTGAGGTGATGCAAAAGCTTTGAAAAGGTTTGGGTGTCAAAAGCAATTTGTCAAAATTTTCTTCTAACTTGAATTTATCATGTTTTTCATGAGCAATTTAGTGAAGATTTTGTTAAGATAGAAAATTGAAAAAAATAAAAATCACAAGTTCACCACCTTATTTAACTTTGGTCAAAAAGAAAAAAATCAAAAAAATAGCTAACTAGGTCGTTTTATGGGTCAAAGTGGGTAGGTCTGTTTGGATTCTGTCCTGTGCACAGTTCTAAAACCAAATCTGCAGGTTCCTTTCAACTGATTTTCCCACTTAAAACCAGTGATTATGTTGGTCCAAATTAGTTTTTATGGATCTCAGCTAGCTTAACTTTGTTCTTTGTAGTTTTTTCCCTTACTTGCAGCTTATCCTAGCTTATAAATAAGCTCCAAATGAGCCACCCAAGGCAGCCACAACTGCTGTTTTGGACTTACAGCCTGTTGCAGCCATTCTCTTAGCTTATTTAAGGTATCCTAGATAGCTTATTTGTATACCTTAGTTGCTTATTAGTCCCATAGGTTAGGTTTGTTTATAAGTTTGCTTATTAGTGCTTACGTAATGCTTATTTGTCCCTTTTTAGTTTAAGGTTCCCCCTAGTATAGCTCTATACCAAACTGCTCTTTCCTTTTTAGCTACACAATCCCAACTGCTTATTTGATTTTAATAGGTTATTTAATACTTCAAGTGCTTAGTTCCAGTTTCCATTTGCTTATCCATTGATTATTTGTTGTTCTTTGCTCAAAAATTTGCCTTATCATTGTCAAAGTGGTCAAGTGTTGTACTGTTGGAAATAAGCAGTTTTAAACTGCTTATTTCAAGGTTTTCATAAGAAAAGTTTTTACAAAAAGTTGTTATTTCAAGTAGCTTTTTAAGTTTCAAAAAGAAAATCAAGAAAAAAAAAATAAAATAAAAAATAATTTTGAAAAAGGGAGAGGCAGGGGTCGAACCTGAGACCTCTCCCCTAGATAGGATGATAGAAGGGTACCTGGATGCCATGCGCCCTTGGGACTTGTCTTGGTTATTTCTTGCAACATCTAATACTTAAGGTCATATACAGGTTTAGGCTTATTAATTTTAGCTTAATTTTAACAGCTTATCCGTAAAAGCTGTTGATCCCATTTCATTTTTCTTAGGTCCCCCATAGTGTAAAGTAATTTATGTTTTTTTTGCTCATTTTTATAAATTAGTTTACTATTTTTAATCATTTAATTAGTTTAAAATAGTATTTAAATCATAATAAAAAATATAAAAGTAAAAAAAATATAAATCTTTTTTCTAAAATTTTCTTTTGTCATATAGTAAGTAAGAAAATTGTTTTTCCACTCGTAGGACTTTTATTTCACAAATTTTACGTTTTTACTTGCGCACTCACGTAATTTTTACATATAACGTGCGTTTTCATTCTAGGTCACGTTTTTAGGTAATTTAGGTTTACGTTTTAATTAAAATAGTTTATTTAAGTTATTTTGTTTTATAAATCAAGAAAAACATTATTTTAAAAATAGTGATAGCGTTTATTTAATATAATTTATCTTTTTAATTTTCTTTAATTTGCATTTAAGCCCTGTAATTTACAAACTTTCTCTTTAGGTATAATTATTCATAAATCAATCACTCTCTTTGCCATTCAAATTCTCTCGATCACTATACGTTTGATTATTCAGTCGCACAGCTCGTTGGGACTTAACGACCTGGGGAAACACTATACTCCTCTAGATCTTCATTGCATTTGGTTCCAGACTGTCTGGCTTTTGTTACGGTTAGCCATTCACAAGTGGCTAGCTTGTGTGATAAAACCTGACCGTCTGGGAACTAATCAGTTGGACTGGTTGTTTTCCATCTCCATTTATTTGAGTGAGTTGGTTAAGCTTATTCCTTGGATCTTCTAAATCAAAGTATTAGAACCTTCGCTCTGATACCACTTGATGGATATAAACACACACCTTGTGTTAGTGATACTTTGAGTTATATTAATAAGCACGCGGAATATACTTAGTAATACTCAGAAGATGGATTATATGATGTAATGTAAGTGAGAACAACGTAACACAAAGCTTCAATATTATTATGAATAATATGAGTGATCTTGCTTATCACTAGGGTTACACCTTGAAGCGTACGTACCAAGTACAATGGCCTATGATCTCCTTTTATAGCACAAGGAGTCCTTTACAAGATAAGTATAATGCTAACTATATAGAATATACACAAGATCGTTTCTATACTTATCTATATACGACTACTTAACAATTATCCTAATAGCAGTGTTAATAATATGTACTAGCAGTGGTAATGTTTTTCCACTGCTAGTGAATTCTTCAGCAGTGTCTTCCACAAGCCTATCAGTGGTAACTATTAGCTTTATTCCCAACATGCCACCACAGGAGAAGTCAGGTGTCCCATCATAAGTCCTATTGTTCCTTGTCACCTAAGCCAAGTCATTAAGTACCGCTACATGCTAGATTTTTAATAGTAAATGCCCGACCGTTAGAAACTTAGACACACACCCCCTAAATCTTAAGTTCATCCAAACGATAGGTGATCAGTTGGTCAAATCGCACAAGTAGAAAGAGTCGTTAGTTGGTCATATCTTACCCTTCCCGTCTCAGTCCGCTCACCTAGGGCCAGTTGGTCATATCTCCTAGGCAATTGGCTTCTATCGCCATTCAAAACTACCAAACCAAGGGTGGCTACCAATAAACTATGCATGCATACACTTAGAAATAATTGTACGGAAGTAAAGTAAACGCAAACAAAACAATTAAGGAATCATAACTAGGCCAGCACCAAAAGGTGCTTAGCCGCTCATATTAATCATGCAAACCAATTCAATATTCAAAGGTACGAAATACATGAATTGAAAGTAAAAGAAATATAAAAAGCTAATGCTTATCGTAGGGGAGTGATTTCTCCCTTGGAGACAGCTCCGTATGCTCCTCTAGACCTACCTTGAGCTCTTTCCCACGTTCTCTGAGTATTGTGTGTAGAATGGAATGAATAGAAATGCTAGAATTCGTGGGGTATTTATAGGCCAGATCTGGGTTACGGAGTAACCCATATAGGAGTTACGCCGTAACCTTCTATTTATTCGAATAATGCACTAGATATGCTGGTTACGGCGTAACCTTATGAGTGGTTACGCCGTAGTCTTCAATAAACTCGGTTACGTCGTAAAAGAAGCAGTAGTTACAGCGTAAGTAACAGCGGCTTGGAACCTCATTTGACCTAATGTAGTTACGTCATAACCTTTGAGAAGAGTTACGCCGTAACCTTATGATAAGTTGGTTTTCTGAGTCACGCAATAGTTACGGCGTAATGTGAGAGACGAGTTACGCCGTAACTTCTTCAAAATAGCATACTGTGATAAATCTTTAGATAATTCTCTAGTTCCGCGTCTTTTTAGCTCCAATGCTCGTAATTTACCTGAAATTGGAAAACAAGTGTAAATCCTTATAAATGATATAAATTACAAGCATTATCGGGGAAAATTGATACTTAATAATCAGGACTATTTGATGTTATCAGCCATTGTAGTTTTGAACTAAAAAAAGATTATATTAATAATCACAAAAAAAACGTGCTCAAGATCGAAAAGACTTCTCTTTTCATCTGTAAGGTTAAATGCACTGACACATACATTTAACCCTTAGTAAGAGCTTCTTCAAATACTTGTGAAGTTTCTGAATCGGCTCCCCCTCAAACTGACCATCCCCTTTTATAGATTCAAAACTTTAAAGTCATGATCACGTTAGAGGGTCTTGATATCAACCATCTTCTTCTTCATCTGAATCAATCAATCAACTCGATTACTAAATGATAACACTATGCTCGAATCCTCTAAAATAAAACCCAAACAAGGTAACAAACCACGGAACATTTTGGCACGGTAGACATCAATCTCATTGACACGAATATTTAAGCTCGATTACATCGTGATTTATGACCTCGTCATACATATTTCTCCTCCCACAGAAAACTTGTAAATCATACGCCCATTATCCTTCTCAAAAATGGCATGCAATGACGTTTTTGCGATATTTGAGATTCTCCCCCTCAAAAATGGCATGCGAATAACATTTTTTCCACATCTGGGAGTCCATGATGGTTGTAATTTATCAGGCGCAACATGAATATGTTTGTAAGCCCAAAACTACTGCGAAGAAGATGGTGATTAAAACTCTCTTGAAGCAACCCTTTTTTGTCTCCTCATCAGTGGTTTAGCAAATGAAGAATTAAATAAGGCTCGTAATATGCCTAAACTACTTGATGAAATGTGTTTGAATTTTGAGGGAGTAAAAGTTAAAACACGTCTCTGAAATCTCCACCTCGTGTATTTAAGTATGTCCACCTCTGAGAAGATCTTGTACCACGATATCGTTCGAAGCTTGAGAAACAACGATCTCTTGATGAAGCTTGATAATAGACAAATCCGTGACTTAAACTTGCACTAAATTTGTGATTAAGAACATGTATTAAGCAAAACAACGTAACACCTTAAAATATAGGTAATCGTATATACCCAACCTTCCATCTTTTATTGTATATATCCGCCTCTTGAACTATCCACATCTCGTGTGACACTGAGTACTACAATGTAAATCCTTTAAGTGATAGTTATTTCTTGAGTCATTAAGAACCAACTTTCTTCGTTTATAGGTCCCACACAAATAACTAGATAGCCCAAGTCTTAATCACAATGAATACGCTTGAAAAAGGATCATCAAACATCGTGCATCCAACCAACCTCGAGATATTTGAGATACTAAGTACACGCACTCGTGAATTAACGAATTAATGAGTGGCCATAGCTTTTCAATTTTGTTAAGCTCACATGACCCCGTGACGAAACGTGATCTCAAAAAATAACTTCCAACCGATCAAGTAGTACAAACTTATCCCGTAAATTAGTCAAACCCCGTAAGTTTTATTTATCCAAGTCCAAGTCAATTCCTTATACTCCAATTAATAGCCAACATTAACCAACAACCATATATCATTTAAATCTTGTGTAGCCCATCAATAACACAACAACGCACCGGCCCAACTCTTCACTATTTTGAACAATCCATTCCATGAATTATCTTAATAAGCCCATTAGGCCCACAACAAGATTCAGCTAACAACCCCTCAACACTTTTGCCCTAATCTTTCGCACATAAAACACCCCCTTATAAGGTTTAACCCTAAAAAAATTCTCCTTGTTACTCCTCAAAATGAACCGCCCCCATCCTTCTTTTTCTCTCCAACACAACATGACAATTATCATTCATACTAAATCTTACCCTTATTCCTCCAAATCAAACGCAGCCTTTAACCAACACACAAATCCTTCCTTACATCTCCATCCCTAATAACATAAACACATCAAATATTTCCAACCTTATATCTCCTTAACAATAAAGTAGCTCCTCCCTTCTTTCTCCAAGATAAGATGCAGCTACTACTATCATATACTCACAACAAAACGTGGCTACACACGACAAAATCCCTTCCTTATCACTCCATAAAAAAATAATATATTTTCTACATAAGACTCAACAAAAAAACAAGAACTATGGCTTAATCATTTCTTCAAGATCTCTATAAAGGAGGTCTCGGGTAGGTTAAATTTGTGTTGTTTTTTTTCAAGATCAGTGACAGACGGGCCTACTACTTGTAAAGATCCGTAAAGATTGTAATATTGAAATGAGATGCGGAAGTAAGCCACACTAAGGTCCTTCATTCATTTTTCATTTTTTTCTCAAGTTTCTACTTATGTTTAATTTGGAGATGGGATCTAGATGTTGAATGTGAATGTGTGCATGAGTCTTAATATGATGTGAGTTAATGGCTTACGTGGTTATAGGTTGTTGTAGTTGGATATTTGACTTTTTGCATGCATCTTTTCTTTTTGGACTGTTAAAGCTGTTTATTCTTGGTCAATAGTCATACCTGGGTCATTGGGTATCTTATGGTATCTCAATGTCTTAGTGGTTATCTTGCAAACAAATATGGGCTCGTAGTCTTGGAATGTTTTGAGATATAGAATCAAGTTTGCGAAATAAAGTCTCGCAACCCAAGTCGCAAAATGGACAACGTTTCTTTCGTAAAATGGTGGCTAACAGTACTTTCGCAAATCTTGGTATCGCAATTTTCTTTTGCTTTAAAGCTCTCTCGCAACCAGTTATCACAAATTATATCGCAACAAAACACTTATAATATGCGAGCTTTTTCTGCGAACAAAGTTTTTGCGAGCATAAAGTACGACCATATTTTCAAGATCAGTGACAGGCGGGCCTACTACTTGTAAAGATCTATAAAGATTGTAATATTGAAATGAGATGCGGAAGTAAGCCACACTAAGGTCCTTCATTCAATTTTCATTTTTTTCTCAAGTTTCTACTTATGTTTAATTTGGAGATGGGATCTAGATGTTGAATGTGAATATGTGCATGAGTCTTAATATGATGTGAGTTAACGGGTTACGTGGTTATAGGTTGTTGTAGTTGGATATTTGACTTTTTGCATGCATCTTTTCTTTTTGGACTGTTAAAGCTGTTTATTCTTGGTCAATAGTCAAACCCGGGTCATTGGGTATCTTATGGTATCTCAATGTCTTAGTGGTTATCTTGCAAACAAATATGGGCTCGTAGTCTTGGAATGTTTTGAGATATAGAATCAAGTTTGCGAAATAAAGTCTCGCAACCCAAGTCGCAAAATGGACAAGGTTTCTTTCGTAAAATGGTGGGTAACAGTACTTTCTCAAATCTTGGTATCGCAATTTTCTTTTGCTTTAAAGCTCTCTTGCAACCAGTTATCACAAATTATATCGCAACAAAACACTTATAATATGCGAGCTTTTTTTGCGAACAAAGTTTTTGCGAGCATAAAGTACGACCATATTTTCTTTTCAGATCTGAAAACTTTGAAAATATAAATCTTACCCCAAAACTTGAATCCGACCACAAAAACATGAGATTAAACCAGTAAAATCTTGGTGTAAACCATTATAAAACTTTTCTCTTTTGAATTTAACCATAGATTTAGACACCAAAAATAACCAGATAGGACTATTTTTTACCATAAAAAGTACAGGACTGATATTTGGACATTTGGACAATAAAACCATACAAATAGACACACACCACAATAAAAAATTATCAACCTAAAACCTGTTAAACTAGGCACTGATGTCACTTTTCGGATCATATATTTTATGTTTATATTGATGTTATTGTGGTGTCGGGTGGTTGGCTGGTAAACCAACCAAACACACTCATGGTGGTGATGTTGAGACTTTGAGAAAGAAAAGAGAGTGGTGAGAGAAAGATAAAGTTTATTAATGAACACACACCTCACAAGTGAAACTTGTTAGGGTATTTATTCTAGTACAAGCATGTGTTGAGATACCTCTCAACCTTTTCCAAGCATAAGTTGTGATATCTTACAACATTTTTCTTCCCTCCACGACTATACAAGTGTTGCAGGGGTAAGATATCTAATTTAGTAAACTATCTATTTTTTGTGTTCCAACAATAATTTTGTTTTTGGTATGTGTATTGTGTGGGTAGACAAGCATGTGTTGAGATACCTCTCAACCTTTTCCAAGCATAAGTTGTGATATCTTACAACATTTTTCTTCCCTCCACGACTATACAAGTGTTGCAGGGGTAAGATATCTAATTTAGTAAACTATCTATTTTTTGTGTTCCAACAATAATTTTGTTTTTGGTATGTGTATTGTGTGGGTAGATAGTGGGTTTAATTTATAGAAGAAGGTAAGCAAAGAGTCAAATGTGCTTTCAGCATTGCACGATCTTGATACACTAACAAGGTAAAAGTTTCATGGGGAAGGGAAGGGGCTCTTGGATCATTTTAGAGAGGGATAAGAGGGGGTGGTGACTATTCATGCTTAATTTATGGTTTATTATTATGGTAGTAAATGGGAGAAACAAGGATGTAAATTGGTGACTTGAACACCCCATTTGGGAGGCCGGTTATAGATGCTTAAAAAGGGAAAGAAGAATGAAATTTTTGAAAAGGTATAAGTATTTAAGGTGTAAGTATATGTGGCGGGGGTATTGGATAGTTTATGCATGCATGCAAAATAAGGACACATAGAAATGAAGTTATACGTAGACAATGAATGTGAATGCATATGATCACTAAAATGGTTATGAGAATTTAGTGTAGACTAAACTTTAGTCTAGTATGAGATAAATGTCCAAAGATGCTCCTCGTCATGCGCAGGATAACCTAACGGTTATACATAAGTCTATTAATTACTCGCTTAAAATAAAATGCTATAGTTTAAGAATAAATTTTTTACCTAAAATTGTCAATTGTCACACCTAGTCAATACATAGCCCTGAGACATTATACGTAAGCCATAAGTTTAAGTCCATTCAATTGAACAACTGATATGTGCATGTGCATGAAGCCATGAAGAAGGTCGACGTATAGTTTAACAACACTATCCTACGCATATCAAACACTAAGCATTCAAATATTAGTTCTTTGCAATTTCAGTTTGTTTTAAATTAAGTAGCTTCATATAGTAGTTTTTATTTATCTAAATTATGTCCAACTATGGGCTATGAATAAGTCAAAGTAGTTATTGTTAGTGGATAATTATCTCCACATTCTTAGCATAGCGCTCTAGTACTTTTCCTTATATGTAAGGCTTTGTTTGTTTTGTTAAGAAAGATGTTAAAACAAATAAGACATAAAAACGTTTATTTATAATTTACGATCTTCTAATGTTTTATCAACAATAAACGTAAAATCATTTTAACGAAACAAATAAAATACGTAAATGGTTTGAGCCAATAGTTTACTAACACACTTACATTTTCATATAAAACACTAAACAAGTATTCTTGTTTACATCTTATAGAAATGCATATGTATAACAACTAGTGTTTACATAATATGGAAATGTACATATATACTTTGTATATATTGTAATGGGTAATGTAATGGATAAAAACCTAAGTCCATGACCCATGACCCATGACCCATGATCCATTGACTAGGTACAATAAATATTGTTGGGTAAAACCCAAAGTCCCTGGCCCATACCCATGGAGCTTGATCCATAACCCATGACCCATTGTATGACATCATGCATCAAGTGATGTTGGGTATTATCCATGATCCATGACCCAAGACCCATGACCCAATGTCTAGATACATTGCATCTTGTTAGGTATCCATAAAACATTACCCATAACCCATGGTTCATAACGCATAACCCATAACCGGGTTTGCAACCCGAAATCCGGACTTAAGCTGACCCAACAACCGGATCCCTCTGGGGAGGGATCCATGGGAATCGTGGAACAGTAGAAAATTTTGTCTATAAATAGTGAGCCATTTATCTCTTGCTCATCACCCCTTTGACACATACTCTCTCTTAGTATTTTAACATCTCTAACCTTAGATCCAAAGGATCATTCTATGTAGTTTTATGTTTGTGTGATTCTCTAGGTTCCTCTTAAAGGCGAGATCACCACCTTTTGAAGATGTGCAAGCTCAAGGTCATGAGTTGCTAAGCTTCGTCATCATCAAGACCACTAAAGTGTCTCTTGTTGATAGTTCTTTTCTACCTTCATAGAAGTGTAGTGTTCAAGGCATTAGTGAAAGGTGCCAAAGGGTCACGTTGAAGGCATTAGTGAAAGGTGTCGAAGGGTCGTGTCAAAGGCATTAATGAAATGTGCCAAGGGTGTACATTCGATATGGTGCATCGATGTACAAGATAGATAGTTTGGGTTAAAGGATATTGATATCCTTGTGATGTTGTAATAAGGAGTGTGTCTCCTTTGAGGTAGTGGTGTAGTGGTGTAGTGTTGGGTAGTAGTTCCTCCTTTGTAATGGAACTCGGTATCTAGCCTTCTACTGGATAAAGTGTAGGCGATGTTGTGATAGGTGTGGTTCTACCTCGTGGAAGAACTCAGTGTCTAGCCTAATACCGGATAAAGAGTAGGCGACGTTGTGAAGGCTTCTCCGCCACATTAAGGAGGTTGTGTTGTGTAGTGCTTACGAACTATCGAGTGGGGAACTCGGGAAGTGAAGTAGGTCAAGGGAGGTGTCGTTGTAGCCGAACCACTATAAATACTCGTGTCATGGTTTTGTGTTCCTTTACTCTTTATCTTTGCATTACTTATTTATATGTTTATCTATCATCATCCAACACGCTCATTAAATAGATTGAGATAAGTCGATCTAAATAGTTTAAAACGAAGTTTTAATCGGTAAAACTATTCAACCCCCCTCTAGTTTTCCACAATTGGTATCAGAGCTTCGTTACCAAATCTTTTAGAGTATATTGTACTTTAAAAACTTGATACGATCCGTGTATGTTTGAAAACTACACAGAAGGAAACTTTCTAAAAACAGTTACTATGCTTTAAGAACACTCTTGTTGGATGTTGATTGGATGACAACATCAATTTTTCTACATCTTATTTTGTATTACAAAATGCACTAACATTTCTTGTCATTTTGTTTAGTTGAACTCATATTAAGCAAGCCATCAGGATTCCTTGGTAATAAGACAACCTTTTCAAAAAGGGTGTCTAAACATACTATCAACTAGATCTCGAAGAAACCGGAGTTGTCTATTGATACTTTTTGTCAAAAGAAAGAGACACTCAAAATTGCATTAAGAGGTATGATTTTCATAAAACTAATCTCTAAGTAACGTTATCTAAGAATGAGTATGCTTGCATATCACTAAATGAAAACTTATATGGTTATATTTATTTTTCATTTATTTAAATATCCGATATATGTTTTTGTGATATACGTGGCTTCATTGGAAAACCTTTGTGCATACGTGTTCTCATCCGACGAAACCTAGGTATATTATTATGTGTTGTTTTATGCTAATTCCTAAAAATCAAATCCTTCTAAATACTAATAAGACAAAACACAAATCTCAATAATTCCTCCTACCCCATAAATCTCGTCCGATTGTCCATTATCACCAACAAACCTCATTTTTTCAAATCTTCCACTTTCAAATTAACTCACATTCAAACTTCATCTTCTTCATCATCTCACTTTGAAATCTAAACCAAGAAAGATCTCCATCACCATGGTTTACATCGCCCTCGTGCTCATCTTAATATCGCTCACCACTCTCGTGTATCCCATGATCAAGTTTTCTCATGGAGACATGTACTTTGTTTTGTTGATCTAAATTTGTATCATTTATCCAATCCTTTGTATTGCTCTAAGCATTGAAATAAAATATAATTAAATTCATAGTTTATCTCGTTTATTTCTCATAGTGTGTTTGTCATATTGTTTTTTTCGCACATTTCAAACCTTGACATGTTTTCGAAATCAACAATGCATGCTTAAGTAGTAACATTGGATAAAACACATTTCTCCTTATAACATAAATTTTGAAAAAATCAATTTTACTTCAAGATCATTTTTCTGTCAAAACTACAGATCCACGGATCTCTGACTTTTAACTAGCTGGATCCCTTTTAAAAGGGAACCGACAGAACCATGGACCTGGTGACAAAAACTCATGCAACATAAAAACCATCTCATAAAACTTACCATAAAAGGGAAAACCCTACTAGAATATTAGAACAAAGTAAGTTAATGGTCATTGTAAATAAAAATAGAATAGTCTTTAAAAACATTAGGAGATCATATCATTTCAACATTAAAGAAGGATTGAACTAAGTCGTCACCATTCAAAAGACGTTTTCACTCTTGAAACATTACTTTGTCCTAACATATTCATGTAAATTACTTATTTCATGTCTATAGGTCTCATCATGACTCATGAGTATGAATTCGATCATCAACTCACTTGTGTCTAGATTCCTAATATATCTCTTGAGCCCAACACACCTGGGAATCATGTTCGTGGGTTCAATAATCTCAAAACTCGTTGCTTTCTTGAAGGAAGTGTTGTTGACTCACCTCTATTATACCAAGAAGGTATCAATACCTCATTCCGCACCATAAGACTAGAAGGTTTTCCCGGGATTAACGATAAAATTTGTTCGCGGTTTGTTTTGGAATTTTTCCGTCAAGTTGAACTCGTTCGTAACGAGGATCGTTCTCTATCACTATGGTTTTGGATCAAAACCAAAAGTTTGTTTTGACTATTGAGAAATTTGCTCACATTCTCCGAATCCCAAATCATGGACAATGTACCTTCACTAAAGATTGGTCTCTTGATTCTCTCTTTAACTACCGTGAAGAAAACAGTT
This sequence comes from Chrysanthemum seticuspe, assembly GCA_019973895.1. Classification (NCBI taxonomy): domain Eukaryota; kingdom Viridiplantae; phylum Streptophyta; class Magnoliopsida; order Asterales; family Asteraceae; genus Chrysanthemum; species Chrysanthemum seticuspe. Next base: position 69,769,827 of record BPTQ01000002.1, read on the forward strand.
CATACATACCATCTCCTCAAGAAATAACTCACATTTTATGCACTCCTCAATACAATTACTCAAATGCAAACATAATCCATACACATAATATCCAAGATGATCTTAAACCTCTCACAATAATTCTACATGAAAATTTTTGGAGTCTTAGAGGAAACCGTGAGATACTTCCGGCATGTTGTGCTCACATAATCTACTGTCTCCTAACTCAACAACTATATAGTCTCGCCTACTTATTCGCAAGGCGAATTGTAAATCTTCAAGGCAACAAGAACAAGCTAATTCCATATGGAATGTTCCTGACATGCCTTTATCATCATGTCATGTACTATCATCCTCAATTTCAAAGTCCTTTATATATACTTTTGAACAAAATTATGGAACCTTTGAACACATCTCCCATTACTTCATTCTTCGTTCCTGAATCATCTACTACTCACAACCCACTCGACGATCCTTCAAACAAAAACACATGAGGAATTTAGTCCTTTCTTTAAATAAAATCAAATCCTAGGAATTGTCGTTTATCTCCCTTTGTAACTTAATCATTGTAACGTATTGGATTTCACATACACATCAAACTAAACACAAAGTAGGCGTACAAAGAGTTTTAGAGAGAGAAAGTTAGAGGTTTAGGGAACTTTAGTGAGAGAAAGAAAAATCTTATTATGAGCTCCAACTCTCTACCTTGGAAGGTAGAGAGTATTTATATTCTTTACATAAATTGCCACCTATCGGGATGTGGACCAGGCATACAGTGGGTAAAGACCCGTCCGTCCTCCACGGTGTTACTTAAACTAAATACTACTTAGCTTAAAAGAACTATGACTACGAGCTTTCTAACGATTACATATACTTGAGGTGACCGACTCTTTAATACCTGGAATTTCTAATTCCTAACAATCTCCCCCTAAGAGAGGTCACCTCAAACATATACTAAAATTACATTGAATACAAACAGATATTACATTAAAAATTGTTCTTGCATTCTTGATGTAGTACTTTGCTCCGAAGCTCGTAGTCATTGATTCTTCTCATTGAATGTTTGGTTAATCCAAGTGGAGGTCTTTTACTGTTCCACGTGATAATAATTTTGAGCCAGCTTTTGATATCATCAGCTAACAAAAACTCTGAGACATCCATTGTGGGGTTGGTATTATGTGATGTTGTGACTTTCGGACCGACATGCTCACATTCTGGATCATGTTATCTTCTCATCAGAGTAGCAGAAGCTTTCGTTGATTCATGATATTGGCAGCAGCGTAGCAGAAGCATGGGGTGAAAATATCAGAGTCATTGATGCACTTATCATGATTTCTTGAGAAATGAATGTATTGTGTGAGCATGTGGCTATGGATTGACCGCTTCACTCTGATCAGCTACAAACATCGGGTGTACCTGCATACAACAGTTAGCAATAAAGCGCACGAAAGTGTCTTTGATCACTTTCGTTGAATTGAGGTACACGGCCCACGGTTCCCCATTGATCAGTACAAGTACTGCCTGTGATCAGGTAGGATTCCTAAAAATCTCTTTGACAGGTTTTCGCAGCTGCTCTAGCTGTTCTCAAACAGGCACGTCTCAAAGAAGACAACACGGAGTGAGTGAACCAGCGAATAGAGATCTACTGATTGATGAAACGATATTTGAAAAACAATCGTGTATTGCTCAATAGAAATTGTTTTTGCAATACAACGAAGGTTTTAATGAAAATCAATTATCAATCATAAAACACCTTTTGATTTGAAATATTCGTACACGGTCGATGTGCTAAAGAAAAGAGTTTTTAAGCACAATGACCGGTTTTTCAAAGGTATCCGTCAATCCATAACCTGAACCAGGATTGATTCAAAAGATTGAATCGCTCCATTGTTTCTGTTCAGTTGTCACATGGTTGATCTATTGAATAGATCTCACATGCCACCTACCAGGAGCTTGTTTGATGTTGGCTCCAGAAGGCTTTCCATCTTCATTGTGAATATTTTTACATATCACTCGGATGTTCTGGCAATACCACAAGGATAATGCGTAGGACTCAAGATATAATCTCTCTTTCCACATTGTGTGAAACAGAGAGTCTTCATTGAATGTGTCCTAATGAGATTTATGGATGATCTCGTGGCTCTAGACTCAATTTGTGCATATTTGGATCCTATATCGGAGACTAGGGAGAGGGTCTCCTTCTTCAATATCATCAATCTCTAAGAGAAAGTCGATATATAATGTCGGTTCCCCGTGAGAATGAAACAAGTCCTTTTAAGAGGAACTTGAGTGGTTTGGGAAGTTGAAGTGCAGTGTGTCACTGGGTCCATGACGTCTTGTCTTCAATACCGATGTTACCTTGGTAACCACCAGTAGCAAATGATTGAACGCGGTTTCTGCCCTAAGGTTGAATAATTGGAGGGCTATTTGTTTTCACCCTTTTCTCATTCAATTCTTTTTCATTCTTCAACCCCTTCAGTGCTTACCGAGACTTCATAGCTAGAACCTTGTTGGGTTTATTCCAGTACTAGCTCAGACTCAGTCCGCACTCTTCCCATATCTCATTTTTCTCCTTTTACAATATACCTAATGACTTCTACACTATCTAGTGGATTGTCCCTGGGTAGATCCCTCCGGTTCTGGCAGATCATAGGAACAAATACCAAACCTTATCATCCTTATATCACCATACATAAAGTAAAGTTGGTTGGTCTATTTGGTATTGTTCATCTGCCATTGGAACCAATTGAAAACCATTTGAAAATCAATCCAGATACTTGTGATATATTATCAAAGCATTTTGTACCTGAATTGTTTTTGATATTTTTAGAACAAGAGCTCCCCCTCAACATGTGCATCAAGTGTTTGAAATCGTTTTGCACACGGAGGCAAGAGAAAGAATTAACTTCTTTGATTATCATTTTCTAAAAAAAATCAACATCACTTCCCTAATCAAATCAAGTAGATAAAGCATTTTGGGGAAGGATGAGGTTTTCATAAGCTTGCTCCCCCTCAATATGTGCCTTGAGGTATGAAAGAGTTTTGCACATACAAGAGGGAACATGCACATTGATATAAATTGATCACGTTTCAGATCTTTGTGGTTTAAGATAGATACTACCCCTCAACATGTGCATGGAAAATTTGAAATCGTTTGGCACATGTGGGAAGGAGAGCTTGTACATCCTTATAAAACCATTTACCGAATTATCAGTTTAAATCCAATTTAAATCACAAATTCTCCCCCGATCACAATTATCAAATCATTTGAGATTTGTGATCTCTTAAAGATATAAATTGATTTTGAAAGCTTTTAAGGAGAATTGTGACTTGATTATGAAAGCGTTTTAACTGATAAGAATCGGATTTTAAGACTTTAAACTCCATTGATTAAACATGCATGAATATCTTTTGAAAACAATTGAATGGCAAATAACCTTTTAATTTAATTGAAATCATTCTCCCCCTCAATCAATGACATATGTTGTTGATTGAGATATAGATATTTTGACAAATAAGTCCAGATGATTATCAAAAATAAAGTCCGAGTTATTTTTCAAAGCAGTTAGTTTTCAGCAGATAAATGTTTATAGAATCAGAGCATGAAATTTTGAAAACATGATAAATTATGGCTCTGTTCTTTCTTTAAAAGGCGAGTTACTGCCTGAGATGACAATAAACCATTGTTTCTCTTTCTCCCAAAAATAGGTTTTGATTTTTTGATTTTTTTTTTTTTTTTTTAACATTCGAACAACATCTAAAGACCCGTGTCATTCTTTGAATGACAACACAAAATCCGTAGATGATATCGAACAAGGAAAAACATGATAAAATAACAATATTTTTTGAAAATTTTCAAGATTTTCTGATTTTTATGGATTTTTGAAAGTTTTATATTTTTCTATTTGATTTTTGAAGGTTTTATAATTTTGTATTTTGTTTTTCGAACAGATATATACAAGAGATAGATGAAGGAAACCTTTTACTCCTCTTCTTCCTCTTGAAGACGTTTGAGTGTTTCTGGTTGAAGGCTTTTGAGGCCAAGTCGTGGAAGAATAAACTCAAAACGTTCTCTAGGAAGAGCTTTGGTGAAGATGTCTAGTAACTGGTATTCAGTCCTCACAAAGTAAAGTTCCACCACACCATTTTCCACTTGTTCCCTGATTAAATGATGTCGAATGTCGATGTGCTTTGCTCTTGAGTGTTGTACGTTGTTGCATGAGAGAGCAATAGCACTTTTATTATCACAGTACAGAGGGATTTTGTTAAATTCAAAGCCATAGTCAGATAATTGGGATCTCATCCATAGGATTTGAGCACAACAAGATGACATGGCTATGTATTCAGCCTCTGTAGAGGAAATAGAAGTACTCATTTACTTCTTTGAAGACCAGCTCACAAGCTTATCACCCAAAAACTGAGCACCTCCAGACGTACTTCGACGAGTATCTTGACATCCTGCATGATCAGCATCTGCATAGGCTGTTAGTGACATACCGGTGTCCTTTGGGTACCAAAGTCCCATATTGATGGTTCCTTGGAGATACTGAAAGACCCGTTTAACCGCTTCAAGGTGCTTTTTAGTAGGATTAGCCTGGTATCTAGCACACATGCAAACAACGAACAAGATGTCTGGTATACTAGCTGTGAGGTACATCAGGGATCCAATCATACTACGATATTTTGTTTGGTCTACCATGATCCCTGAGTGGTCCTCATCTAGTTTAGTTCGTTCAATCATGGGAGTGTCAACAAGGTCACTTGAATCAAATCCAAATTTCTTTAAAATCTCATTTGCATATTTAGATTGATTTATGAAGATGCCTCCGGGACTTTGTGAAATTTGTAATCCCAAGAAAAATGACATTTGTCCCATCATTGACATTTGAAATTTTGAACCCATTTCATTTGAAGAACGGTCACACTCATTAGGATCAGTCGAGGCAAAGATGATATAATCAACATAAATTTGAACATGAATTAAATGTTTGCCTGACTTCCTGGTGAACAATGTTGGATCAACTGCTCCTTTGCTAAATCCGGTAGATAGAAGAAACTTTGATAGCGTATCATACCATGCCCTTAGATCTTGCTTTAAACCGTAAAGAGCCTTCTTCAAACGATAAACGTGAGTAGGATGCTCTTGATTCACAAATCCTTCCGGTTGGCTGACGTAGACGACTTCTTTAAGATCTCCATTCAGAAATGCCGTGTTTACATCCATCTGATAGACTACCATGTTCTTACTAGAAGCATTAGCCAAGAAGATTCTGATTGCCTCGATACGAGCAACAAGAGCAAAAGATTCTTCAAAGTCAATACCCTCCTCTTGACTGTATCCTTTAGCAACCAATCGAGCCTTGTTCTTTAAGACATCACCATGCTCATCAAGTTTCACTTTGAAGATCCATTTTAGACCAATGATCATAGCACAATCTGGAGCAGGTACTAATTCCCATACATCAAGTCGATCAAACTCATGAATTTCTTCTTGCATGGCATTGAACCAGCTGTTTTAACATCTTTTGGTTCGATCTTAGAGAGTACGGAGTTGAAGAAGCACCATAAGGCATCGGTTGCAAGTTGTTTCCGTGTTGATACAAGACGAGAGGGATTTCCAATGATGTTGTCTAATGGATGATCGTGAGTCCATTTTCTAAGGTGTTCATGTGGCAGTTGTTGAGGGACTGAGGTAGTAGAGTCGATGTCTCCTGAAGAAGATGGTTCTAATGATGATTCAAGAGCAAATATGTTTTCAAATGGAGCATCTTCAGGAGTAGCAAAGGGATTAACTTCATCATTGATGCCGGAAACAGTTCTATGATGTACATTCGAAGATTGATGATTTGTTGATGAGACTGAGTGATCAGCAGCAGGCGCTTCTTGACTTAATAATATTGAGACTGTAGGATTGACTTCATTCTCAGGGATATGATCAGTCTCTGTTGTGGAAATTGACAGTTCAATAACACTTGGCTCATAGAGTTCATCAAACATAGGATCAAACAATTTCTTTAAATCATCTTCAGATGGAGGTACATATGGAGTTGCTGGAGAAGAATTTGGTACAAGGGATGAACCAATGGGACTGTTTTGAAGAGCGGGTCCTGAACTGGATTGTCTAGGAGCCATTTGACCGATCAGCTCATCAAACGTGACGTGAATTGTTTCCATGATATTTCGGGTTCTCTTGTTGTAGATTCGGTATCCTTTTCTATTTGGTGCATAACCTAAAAATACTCCAATGTCTGCTTTAGCTCTAAGTTTGCCTAAATCTTGGCCCTCATTAGTTGGATAACACAATGCACCGAACACACGAAGAAATGAAAGATTAGGTTTTCTGTTGTGGACAAGTTCATATGGAGTTTTTCCATGAACAGTGTGAATCAGGGATCGATTTTGGGTGTAGCATGCAGTGGCGATGGCTTCACCCCAGAGAAACATTGGAACTTTTAAGTAAATCAGCATTGTCCTTGCGGCTTCCACAAGAGTTCGATTTCGTCTTTCAACTACACCGTTCTGTTGAGGAGTTCGAGGAACACTTTTTTGATGACTGATTCCAATACTCTCATAAAACTCACTAAGTTGTTTGTTAACAAACTCAGTTCCATTGTCTGTTCGGATGATTCTGACCGTTTTGTTAAGACGAACCTGCAGCTGTTTGATGAGTTTGATGATGATATCTGGAGTTTCATCCTTTGTCTTTAAGAACTTTACCCAGGTGAATCTAGAGAAATCATCAACCACAACTAACACATATTTCTTCCCAAAGATATTCTGCACTCTCATGGGTCCACATAAGTCCATGTGAATCGTATGAAGAACTTCTGTGACAGAGTTAGTAGGTTTGGGTTTATGGGCATACTTCTTGCTTTTTCCCAATTGGCATGCTGAACAAAGATGATCCTTTTCATACTTAAGTCTAGGTAAACCTACAACTAAGTCCTTTCTGGAGAGATCATTGATGTGCCGAAGTTCAAGTGATTGAGACGACGATGCCATAACCATGATTTTGTTTTAGAAGCCTTTGAAAACAAGCAAATTGGAGAAGACTTGATCATATCTTCGATAGAGATGGTGTATAGATTTGAACCACGTGAACTTCTTAAAAGTTCCTTACCATCAAGTTCTCTAACGAAACAAGTATGTTTTCTGAAGGCTACTTGTAGATCAGAATCGCAGAATTGACCAACAGAGAACAGGTTATGACCAAGACCTTCTACATAATATACTCTGGAGATAACACTTTTACCAACAACATAATCTCCATAACCCATAATTGCACCGAAATGATCATTCCCGAATCTAACTGTCCCGATGAATTTGCTCACGAAGTTCATGAGCCGCGACCGGTCGCCAGTCATATGCTTGGAACAGCCTGACTCCAGGTACCACAGAACGATTTGAACGATCTGCAGTTGAACACAGAAAAGAATGGATAACTGGATAATTGGGATCCCCATGCAAGAATGGGTTCCATTTGGTTAGTAACAATGGTTGGAACACCCACATCAGAAATAGAAGCATTCATATCAGAAATTAAGGCAATGGAATCATTATGAATAGATGCAGTACTAGTGTCTGTATTTGCCCTATTCAAAGTGTGCTCACTTCTTAAGGGAATAGTTCTACCAGTAGGCAACCATTTTCTAGTGGGCGTTGCCTGATTAACCTTGTGGCCTACAGGTATCCATTGATAACCTATCTTACTAAATGTTCTTCCTGTGGGCTTCCACTGTTTTCTAACTTTCTTTCGCCTCTGCCTTTTAGCTTTTTTATCATGATTTTTTGCATTAGCAATATTAACTGGGGGTATGACATCATTAGACAAAACATTCACACCACATTCATGATTAGAGACAGAATTCAAGCAGACATCATTACAAGGTTTGCAAATAGTATCAGAATTCGAATTAATTACAGTACGCCTATGGCTAATACTAGAATCAACACGATTCGTTTTATTCGACTCAAGCTTAAAGTTCCTAGGTTGGTCTTCTACTCTCTTCCAATGCGCATTCTTAGCTTGCGAGGTCCTATCATTCCTTGTATTGTCTTGAGACTTTGACCTGCTCGCTTTAATGTCACTGATTACTCCTGTAGAGGGAATGGGAACATTAGTTGGTTTTGCTACTCTTTGCATCTCCTGTTTAGATGTGCTGGGATCTGAATTACATGCAGGCACACTAAGGTTCACTTTCTTAACACAAGAAGTACTGGGATTTGTACTCCTAGGAGGCACACTAGAATTTGCTTTCTTAGCACTAACAGATCTGGAATCTGAACTACTTGAAGGCACACTAAGGTTCACATTCATAACATTGGGCATTGAATGGATTTCATGCTTGGCACTAGGCATAGAACAAGGAATCAAAGGATTAACTCTCTCACCTAAGGACTTAGGGCATATTGTGATTAAGCATTCTAGAAGTTCTTGAGATCGTTCGGCATATAAACATGCATGCCCAATTGCATTATCAAGTGGTTTCTCTAACTTATCCTCTTCAACAATCTCACGAAGACATTCTTGACAATCCTTAAGGTATGAGAAATATGTTTGAATTACAAGTTTGTTATTCCTAAGATGAGGGGGAACATATTTCATAGACAAAGCATATTTATTACAAGAGTGAACCTTTGATACACTATTCTCCCCATTGGTCATTGGAATTTTCCCTTTTACCTGACTCTTCAGATTCTCAATTTCCTTTTGCAATGAAGCTATTTGTTCGTTATTTTTGTTACGAGTGACCTTTATTGATTCAAATAACTCATTGAAATGATGTTTAACCTTTTCATTTTCTTTTAGAAAACTTTTGTTTTCCTTTTGTAATGCATTTACTAAGTTTTGAAGATGAAACGTTTGATAATTCTGAGAATCTAAAGGAGGAGGCATTTGGGAGCATGTCACATTGTTCTTTTGACCCTTTAATTGAGAGATTTGGGCTTTCAACTTTCTGATCGTGTTACAATGAGCTTGAATCTGTTCATCACGTTTGTTAATTTGAAAAACTGCAACAAACTATGGAGCATCTGAGGATGTCTTGATATTTGAAGTTTTGACATTTTCTTTAAGATGTTGATATTTTAGTTGTAAATTAAAATGCTCAACCTCTAGTTTAGAAAAATGTTTAACCAAATTGTCGTGATCATCCAGTTCAATTTTATCATTTAGTTTAGAATTAGTCTTTTCAAGCTCAATGACATGATCATGGGAGACTTTCAGGGCAACATATAATTCATGAAATTGAGAAGCATTAATGGAACAGTTTGTAGCAGTGAAAAACACATCTTGAGTAATACATTCAGAAATAAGAGTCTCATTCAATGTATGCAAGTTCTTCCTCTCAATCTCATTATATTTTAGTGCTCGCTCATAGTCACTAACCTCAACTATCATTGCATCAAACTCCTATTCCATTTCTTTAATGTCTAAGTTCATTCCCTTTTTAAGGCTTTCAAAATGATCTTTTAGTTGTTTAAAGAAAGGCATGACTTCAGTTAAATAACATTCTTTCGTTTGCTCAAAACCCCTTTCCCCTTCAGTTATGCCAGTGGGTGTGATCCTTTTCTTAAAAGTTTTCTCAAAATCAATAAATAGTTGAAAAATAACATATTGACTGATTAAGGTCTTGCTTTTAGTGGCAATAGTCCTAGGAACTAAATGCATTGGTGTATTGGGAGGATACACAGTCGCTGAAGGCATTTTCCTAAAGGGGGGGTTTGTTACAACAAGATTCTCTGCTTTTTGCTTATCTAGATCCTTTTTCCAGAACACTTGTTCGGGTGTTAACAACGTCTGAGGCTTAAACATATTCAAGGAAATCCAATTCTCCTTCTTGTAATCATGGGGTGTGATATTTATTTTCTTCTCTTTACATTTAGGATCATCTAATTTCTTGTTCATCTTTTCCCTAGTGACTTCATCTGATTTCTTATCTTCCTCGGTGCACTCAACGCAACTAGGTTTCTGTCTAGGTTTAAGGATTTCATTGCCATCATAAAGAACCTTATGAGCATTTCTAGCCTTTTTAATGACCTCTGGATTTGGTTCCTCAACAAAGGGAATGTTATGCTTATCGCTTAAGACTCTATGCTTAGTGATTAAGTGAGCAGTCTGAATGGTATTTCCTTGTATGTACAACTTATTTTCAAGCTTGTTTTTCAAGGTTTTTAGATTAGAAAAATCATTCAAAAGTTTTGATTCCTTAGCACTAAATTCTTGCTTAAGCATTTTAACATTTTCTTGAAGTTCTTGTTTTTTCTTAGCAGTTTTAGAAAGCTTTTCTTGTAAGGAGTTTAACTTTTGTTTTAATACTTCTTCTCTAAACCTACTTTTTCTAATAGTTGTACGCATTTGGTCATCCATTTCCTGCTCATGGGTGGTCAACTCAAATTTTGCACGTTGTTCATAAATAGCAACACGTTCTTTATAAGCATTCAGTTCAGAGATGACAGAATCATCAGGGGCACATGCAGTGAATTCATCAAAAACATAATCATTATTGACTGCAGAAGATGCATCACTTGGTACAATCTCACTTTCACTTTGTTTCTCATATTTATCATATGGGACAGCATTGATATTACCCATATTTTCAATATCTGACTCAATAGATACAGTTGATTGTACTTCGTTATGTATCTTTTGCTCATCAACTTCATCGTATAATTTTAATACCTCAGAAATGAGTTTGTCTTTGGATGGACCAGCTTGTGGTGATGAAGAGACTTTAGGAGAGACCATTGGAGAAATGCTAGCCATGAAGATGGTTTGTGCAGTGGGTTCTTCATCAACATCAGAGTCGTATGCATCACAATCAGCTACTTGAAAGGCATTCTGATGATTATGGCCTATCTCCTGAATTGGTTGCTCATCCACATCTGCATCATATGTCTTAGCATTTCCCTCAGCCAAGAACAACAACTCCTCTTCATCCAAAGCTGCACCATTATCCTGAGCTTGCACAAGCAACATCTTATCCCTGAAGTACTCGACATTCTGAGGGCGTTTTACCGATGTGCAGTTCCTTGCAATGTGTCCCTCACCTCCACAATTGTAACATTTGATTGGCTTTGCTTGACCCTGATTTCCATTCCTTCCCCTATTCTGATTTGCAGCATAACCTCTACCAGCTCCACCTCTTGCTTGTTAGTACTATCGTTCTTGAACTGGCTGCACCATAACCTTCCCATCTCTGACAGTGGCTTGATTGTGTGGATTGGAAGCAGTTCTGAGATTGTTGTTGGTGTGTGGAAGAGAGTTCATGTTTTGACTAATTAGGAGAGCTAGTTGATTAATGAAGTTTCCCACGTGTGCATCAGCATCAGCTTGTTTGAACATAGGATCATGAATGAGTTTGTGATTACCATTACCCATGGGTATGACTTGTGAGGATTTGGTTGTGATTCCGATGTTTGAGTAGAAGGCAGTTGAATCATTTGATGAGCTTGTCTCTCCCTGGTTGGTTTTGAACTGATTAAGAATCCTTTTTTCAAACATAGCATGTCTCTCATTCTGAAGGAGGAAGGCATAGAGTTGCTCATAGTTTGTATTCTTCAATCCTTTGGTTAGCTTTACAGAGGTGACAAACTTGTGCCATTCGGGATTCATGTTGTTCACAAACTTTGAGTTCAGCTGAATGTTTGGCATAGTCATTCTGATGTTCCTCATATCATTAACAAGCTTGTGGAATCTCACATAGTACTCATAGACACTCTCATCTGGTTTCATCTTGAAGTGTTCAAATTCATCATAGAGTTGTGATTCTCTGTCTTCCAGAGTTAATTCAGAACCTGAGAGAAGCATCTTGACATTATCCCACACTGCCTTGGCTTCGGTGTTGTGATTGATCAGCTTGTAGATATCTTTTGGAAGACCTTGAAGTACGATGTTAGAAGCCCTGATATCAGCATCGAATCTCTTTTTCTCCTTATCATCGAGCTCATCATATGTCTTTGGTCTATCAATTCCATAGATCATATGTCTTCAGCTGTATCAATTAAGTCTCTAGTAGTCTCAACCCGATATGGTCCTTCATCAATGGATTTGAGAATGTTGACTCCATTTTCCTTTCCAAGACAATACAATCTGATTCGTTGAGCCCAAGAGTCGAATCAGTTCTGTCAAGCATGGGTGGACGAGTATCTGAACCAGCTGCTTGAACATCCTCGGCAACAGTGGAGATGATTGTAGGAACGTTGGTAGACATGATGACAGATTAAACGGGATTTTATAACTCTATGATTAAACCGGGAAATAGATTCTTTCACGGGATTTTACTAAATCAAGAGAAAACCATATTACAGACAGAGTCAGCCAAGTCGCTAAGAAAACCTGAACCAAGTCGCTAGTAAAATTTTGACAGCAAGTCGCTAAGCACCAAGTCGCTAAGTTGTCAAGTCGCTAAAGAACAACTCGCTAAGCACCAAATCGCTAGCAAAATTTTGACAGCAAGTCGCTAAGCACCAAGTCGCTAAGTTGTCAAGTCGCTAAAGAGCAACTCGCTAAGCACCAACTCGCTAACACCAACTCGCTAACAAACTTAAGTACAAGTCGCTAACTTTCACCAAGTCGCTACCCGTAGTGGAGACTCCACTAAGTGTACTGTTTGTCGGCTTGTCTCAATAGACAAGTCGCTAGCTCAACTCACTAAGGCTTTCAACTACAACTCGCTATCAAATTACAAAGCAAGTCGCTACCAAGAAGAACTTGTCCGTGGCTTAAGTCGCTAGGAAGAAAAACACATAAACATCACTTTTCAATCCAAAAACAACCCAACCACGATGATTCAAGCTTAACAAATCAACACACAAGCACATACAATGATTCTAAACACAAAACTACACTTAATTTTCAAACTTTAACAATAGAAATGATCCAAATGATGTAAAAACCACTAAACTTTTTCAAACTCTAAAACCACCTAAAAGTCACTAGAAATCCAAAGATATGCAAGAGATGATCAAACCATGGCTCTTGATACCAATTGGAACGTATTGGATTTCACATACACATCAAACTAAACACAAAGTAGGCGTACAAAGAGTTCTAGAGAGAGAAAGTTAGAGGTTTAGGGAACTTTAGTGAGAGAAAGAAAAATCTGATTATGAGCTCCAACTCTCTACCTTGGAAGGTAGAGAGTATTTATAGTCTTTACATAAATCGCCACATATCGGGCTGTGGATCAGGCATACAGTGGGTAAAGACCCGTCCGTCCTCCATAGTGTTACTTAAACTAAATACTAATTAGCTTAAAAGAACTATGACTACGAGCTTTCTAACGATTACATATACTTGAGGTGACCGACTCTTTAATACCTGGAATTTCTAATTCCTAACAATCATAATCTATGAAATGAATCGTTAGTTGATCATTTGATGTTCTTACATGACTCTCTTACCATGTCTTGTTTGTACATTTATTATGGGGATCATTAGTTTGAAGACTTACCATCTAGAACAAAATGTTGCATGTTTTCTGTGGAGTATTCTGTCTCAGAAAGACGGATCCCTGATTTATAACTAGCCGGATCCCTCAAATAAGGGATCTATGGGATCCGGGCAGACAAAAGTAGATTTTTTAAGCATCTTCACTTCAATATAATCTTCCAGACCTTATTATACTAGTTAAACATGATACTTTAGGATCACTTAAGTCTTCCTCAAGCTCGGTTGGTCTCACATCCACTCATAGATAACTTAGGATCACATTCAAGGAGCCTTTTGATTTATCACTTCATCAAAACTCACCACATTTCCGCTCCAATACTTACACATTGTTTATCTCATCTCTAAACACCTAGTTTGATATTTCTCTCAATTTTAGAAAATTGATGTTAGTCATGCTTACCTCAAAATAGGCTAGAAATTAGTTTTTCCTTTCTTATGATTTTTAAGGAATTTTCCAAATTTCTTTTAAGTTACCATCTGATCTCTAAGATCATTTGACTCCGCTTGACACTCTCAAATTTCTTAGTGTCATCTTTTATCACCCATTGGTGTTCATAAAAAAACCCCATTTCTTTCTATAAAAGATAATCATTAGCTACCCTCACTCATTTCACTTGATCATTTTAGACTCATATCATTTAAGACACCTGAGGAGACAGAAACACTCAAGATGTGTAGGTACTAGACCTTACAAAACATCATCTTTCCTTTCCTTGGCTGCTGAGAGCCGGATCCCTAGGTTTAGCCTAGACGGATCCCTCATTTGAGGGAACCGTGGGAACCAGCTGCACAGACTAAGCTAATCATACTTAAAACAATCATTTCAAGCTCTCTTTGTTAACTTGAATACTCCACCTTGTCTTAATTGACTTCCTAGATCAGTGCAACTATGTAGTTGAATGTTATGCATGCAAATCATTGCAATTTGAATGATTTTAGTGGATTAAGCTTCAATTCACTTGCCAATCATCTCCCCTTATAAACCTCCTTGTTAGAACTTCCAAATCACCATTCACACACTTATTCTCAGTAGCTAAAACTTTTCACACCTTCTACCATCTCACCATGAGGAAAGCACCTAGTGTTAGCTCATCCACTAAAGGACCTCCCAAGAAACTTGTTCGGTTTGTTCACGAAATCTCTTTAACCGAATCATCACCCGTAAAAGCCTTAAACACTATAATTCACTCACAACCAACTCTACCAATCAAACCAATTCCCAAAAGGATTGCTCCTACAAGACAACCCTTGCCAAACACTACTATATCTCCTAAACCAAACACCCCTACTTCCACTAAACCATCACCTCTAGTACCTAGAGCTATCTCCTTCACCACTCCACTCTCATCTCCACACCTCTACAACTTAGAGGACTTGCCTTCTAGGCCATCTCATCCACCACCATTGCCAACATTCTCCTCAATTGAGAAAACAATGAAACAACAAAACTTTGGTGTTGAAGCAACACTAGCACCCGTATCCTTTTCTCCATCACCCTCAAATAGTCCATTTTGAATTATTAAGAATCAACAAAATCAACAATCGGATCACATAGAAGTAGATACCTCTCTACCACTGTTGATCCCAGTTGAGCAATTGATCAAGTTGATTGAGTTAGATAAGTCTAACACAAACAATAATATAGCAAGCTGCGTCTGAACAAAGCTTAAACACTATGCGGAATCTAATGTTTAATGAAAAAGAGAATGATTAACACAATTTGTTTCTCACAAAACACTTCAATATATTAATACGAATACTCAAAAGTATTAGGGTTACAAAACCTTGAAGTGATCGACTCTAGAATAACTTGTACTCTAAATCTAACCTAGGACCTCCTTTTATAGGCTAAGGAGTCCTACTAGGGTTGCAATAACTTTCTACGCAAGATACATATTATAGAAACTTTTCTATAATTATCTAACCGACTATACAAATCTGATAAGCAGTACTAACTAAATGTACTAGCAGTTTGTACTGCTAGTTATATTCCTTCGCAGTCCACAGTTAAGGCTAGCAGTACTAACCATTAACCTTGGCAGTACAAACTATCTTTGCTAAATTCCCAACAATCCTCCCCTAAACTTGTGATTTCATTTGCAAATCAGCAAGTTTCTTAAATACACTTTTTTCTTCATGATGTTGGGGAATTTTGCAAACACATACTTTGTTGGCTTGCGTGCTCTTTGTGCTTAAATGAAGATCTTGTTTACCAATTCTCTTGCCATATCATTATCTTCTTCAGTAGTCAGTTTTGAAGATAACATCACCATCATTGTCTTCATTCTGAGCGGATACTCCTTTTCAATAAGCATAAACCAGTCATGAATACTTGTGTAGACATGATGTACACCAGATGAGCTGTATAAAATCCATGTAGTTCCTGGCATTGTTTCATCTTGACTCCATAATCTGTCATAAGGATCCGGTTCAAATAATCTCTCCAATTCTACCCAAAGTTCCTGCTCGTTTTAATCAAGATCTTCCTTATGATTAAGCTTTTGTTTTACCAGTTCCCATAATTTTACTAAGTCATCTCTGTCAAAGATTTGCACATGTCTGAAAATGTCTTGTACATCTCCACTATATTTCCAACTCTGATGATTCTGCAAGCTTTTCCAAATCTGTCATTGTGTATTTCCAAATCAATAATAGGATGCTTGGTCTACAAAGCTTCTACATGCATTCCCTCATCAGGTTGTATAATCATCAAATATTTTAATTCTTCATCCTCCAAGTCTTTTTGAAGCATATGAACTTCCCTCTATCCTCTGCTTCATGGATACTTCAGACTATAATACCAAAACAACTCTTTTTGTTCTGACATTTGGTTCTTCTGTACCAATAGGTCTGGAATCTTCATGTATTCTTTTGTAAGCTCTGACATACATCTCTTGAATTTCCTCAAAAGTCTTGCCCTTCAACTGAAAACCTTTTTGTATGATTTTGATGCTTCAGATAAAACTTCATGTTCCTCATCAGTTGTCCTTTTGTAGGAGGCTTGACTTTTTTCTTCGACTTTTGCCTTTCTCTCATCTGATTAAGCAATCATCCTCTGCTTCATGGATACTTCAGACTATAATACCAAACCAACTCTTTTTGTTCTGACATTTGGTTCTTCTGTACCAATAGGTCTGGAATCTGCATGTATTCTTTTGTAAGCTCTGACATACATCTCTTGAATTTCCTCAAAAGTCTTACCCTTCAACTGAAAATCTTTTTGTATGATCTTGATGCTTCAGATAAAACTTCATGTTCCTCATCAGTTGTCCTTTTGTAGGAGGCTTGACTCTTTTCTTCGACTTTTGCCTTTCTCTCATCTGATTAAGCAATTATTGTATAGCATCCACTTTTTCTTCCTCAGGAACTGCTGCAGCTTCCTCTTCTTGCAGTATTTGAGCAAGCATTCTATCTTGTTCTTCCATTGATAAATCAGCAGCCTTTTTCATCCTTTGCTCTTCCACGAGTTTAACCACTTCTTGTTCCTGCTATTCTTTATCCCTTTCTTCATCAAATACCATCTCTACAGTGATCTTAGGCTTCTTCTGAACAGGTTCTTCTTCAATCAGAATTCCTTTTCCCTTATCTACTCTAGCAGTACCTTCGTTTGAACCAGCAGTTTCCATTGCTTTCTTGGTACTGGTAGCAGTATCAATAATATCTTCTTGTTCTGCAATTACTTCTGTTGGAGCTTCAAGATCAATTCTTCCTCTTCAAATGCTGTTGTTTCCTGTACATCATCTCCCATATCTTGATCTTGATTCCCACTTTCAAAGCTTAAAGTCCTCCCCTGCGTCTGTGCATCAGTTTTCCTCCCCTGTTTGTGAAATTCCCCAATGTCTTCTGGATCACTTGAGCTTGTAGAATCCATAATGTTTGCTTTTCTAGGAGCTTGCAGAACTTTGACCTTTAGCTTCAATCTTTTCACCTTCTAAACAAGAGTTGAGTAGACTTTGGCAAACAACTTCTTTGTGTGTTGGAATCACTCCTAAACAGTATTTCAAGTATTTATATTTCATATGTAATAGGTAGCTTTATTATGGCCTTTATGTTTGTTTAAGGTCAAGCTTATGTAGAAGGCCCATAAGCTTGATCCAAGCCCAATAAGGAATAGGGAAGGAGAGGGAGTGTTGCCCTAGCTCCTTGCCTATATAAACTCTTGTAAACCCTCATTTGAGGGTTGGTTGTTCAAGTTTTCTTTTCACATACTCTCTACGCCTAAACCGTCTTTAGTATAACGTGTGTGTGTGTGTGATACTTGTTCATCCGCCTTTATCTCTTTCTCTATAACTTGTGTTTGTAAAACTAGTGACCTAACAGTGGTATCAATCGCCAAATAGTTGGGTGTACTCGTTTGTTTTTGAAGTTTTGGTTTTGGGTCTTACGCGTAAAGATAACGCAATCTTTGGTTATCTTAAAAACTCGTTTTTTACACTTTTTAATCCAAGATTCTTGTACTTTCAATGTTTTGAGGTGTTAAAATACTTGTTTTTAGCAAAAAGTTTCAAACTTTACGCGTGGATTTACGTTTTTAAACTTGTTTTTGTTCGTGGGTGTCGTTCTACGCGTAACCCGTTTAGCAGTTTTGGTACATCAAAATTCACACTTTTGTGTTCTTTTGGTACTATTGAAGCTATTCCATAACAAAAATCTGGTTTAGAAACACATTTGGGCAAAATCAAAATTACGAGTAATCCTACGCGTATCAAAACCCTAATATTACGCGTAAGATTTTCCTTGGTTTGATCTTCAATTTTCTGGTTTATTCCGTGTTTTCTTACTTGGATAAGTCTGAAAATACGTCGACTTTGGATATCTTTTGCACTGTGAAGTGTAAAAGATCATTTGGGCAAAAACCCTAAAATTACGCATAAGCATAAGCTTACGCGTAGAAATTCTACGCATAAGATTCACTTTACGCGTAAACTTCGGTCTACGCATAAGGTAATCCTACGCCTAACTTTCTACGCCTAACTTTTGTTTACGCCTAACTTTAGTGCTTTTATCCTACTTACGCGTAAGCTAAATCCTACGCGTAACCCCTCATTGTTACGCGTAACTTTTGGTGTTTTTTACGCATAAGTGCTACTTGGTACTTGTCTTTTCTACGCCTAAGGACACTTCATCAACAAAGGTTCATTCGACTACAAAGATCCATTTTTTACCACACAAGTTTATCATCATGTCTCAACCACCATACTCTAACTATTTCCCTCACACTTATAATCATCAACAACAACAACAACAATTAACTCCACAACATCAACAATGGAATCAACAACAAGCTATTTATCAACAACAATTTAATCAGCAACATACTCCACAACTTGGTGCAATTCCACAACCACAAATGGTTCAACCACCACCAAGCCTTCAAATTCAACCCTACACAACCGATTTCAATCAACATCCATCACGGACCACTATGAAGGAACCCACTTGGTTTGCAAAGATGTGTGAAGCTTTAAGCAGCCAACAATCAATTCATGAAGCTGGATCACTTGATAGACCTCCAATGCTCACTCCAGGAAACTATGATCAATGGGTGATAAGGTTCTTTAGGTTTTGTGATCTGAAAAAGCCACATGGAAAGTTCTTAAAGAAGGTTATCTTGGAAGGTCCATTTGAGATGCCTACTGTCATTGTAGCCGGAGATCCAACTGTTGTTCCACCAAGAGATGAACAAACCAACATTGCTACTGTTGCAGATTTAAATCCTACAGAACTTCTACACTATGAAGCTGATGAACTTGCAATGGAATACATCCTCTTAGGATTACCAAACCCAATTCTTCGTAGTGTTGATGCTCAAAATACTGCACAAAAAATGTGGGATCATATTCATCTTCTTATGGAAGGATCTGTACTCAATCAGGAGGATTTGGAATCCAAAATTTACTTGGCTTATGAACACTTCATGATTGAACCTGGAGAGACACTAGAGTCCTATCATCATCGATTTTCAGACATCATCAATGATTTGGATAAACACAACATCATCATGCCAAGAATTGCAGTGAATACTAAGTTTCTGAGTAGTCTTGGTCCAGAATGGGAGAAGTATGTCATTTTTCTCCGTCAAGCGAAGAATATGCATCATTCTACTTATGGATTGTTGTACGATTACTTGAAGCCTCATGAAAAGGAAGTTGATCGGGAAAGGATTCTCCGTGCTCAAATTGCTAAACAGTCACAACCGGACAATCAACAACTTGCCTTGTATGCTCAACAGAATTATCCCTCTCAACCAGCAACTCAACCAACTGCTTCAAACACACCTTCACAGTCACAACCTCAACAAAATCAATTGGTTCCATACAGCAACAATGCTCAAGCATATGTCAGTGAAGCGACTGAGGAAACAGATCCGTTCGAAGCATTGCAACAAGGATTTGTGATGATTGCTAATGCTTTTGGCCGTTACACCAACAAATCCAACAATCGTATTCGTTCCTCATCTAACACACGGACTCAAGCTGTTGTGAACAATGGACGTGTTGAAGTTCAGAATCGTGATTATGGTCGTCAGATGGGCGGTGGTCAATGGTTTAATGCTGTGGGTAGGAATAACAACAGAGCTCAAGTGGTGGAACAGGGAAATGCTCAGAATCGGTTAAATGGTCTTAGATGCTACAACTGCAATGAGAAGGGACACCTGGTTAATGCATGCCCAAAGCCAAGGACTAGGGGCAGTGCTTATTTCAAAGAGGCCTTACTTTTTGCTCTTAAGGATGAAGCTGGTGGATCTCTCACAGACAAAGAACAGAGCTTTATGGCAGATGCAGACTCAGATGATGATATGGAGGACTTGCAGGCTAATGCAGCTGTTATGCTGATGGCTAATATGCATGAGCTGCACATGAGTGATACAGGCCCAGTGTATGACACTGATGGCTTGTCTCAGGTACCCGAACAAACCATCATCATATCTGAACTAATATCTCCGCCAATATCTGAATCCGGCACGGATCAGACTGTTCAAAATGAGTCTTCTACATCTCTTTCTGATGATTTTCAAGTTAACCCTGTAGTTACATTTGACGATCAAGATGACCTTCTGGTTTCCTTTGATAATCAAATTGACTCCGTGGTCGTACTTGAGGATCTAAAGAATCATCATGTTGAGACTCACGTTGAACAAGATGATCTGTTGCCTCATCCGGATTTTGCTCGGTTAATTCAAGACCATAAAATCAAAATGGAGGAATGTTATGCATTAAATCAGTCCTTAAAAAGTAAAAATGCACTGTTAACCAAGGATTTTGAATGTTTACAAATGCAACTCAACTTTTTCAAAACTCAAGAAAACCGTGAAAAAGGTTTTGAAGCCGCTTTTGCAAAATCTCATCAAAACGAAAAATATTTAGAGAGACAGATGCGTGATCTAGCCGCCTCGAAGAATGCTTTGTTGTCCGAATTAGAACAACTGAAACATGAACATAAAAAGCAAATTAACGCTCTCACCTTGGAAAATCAAAAAGCTAAGGCTGAGTTGTTAAATTGTCAAAAACAGTTCTCCGCATACAAAAAGCATTCAACGAATCGGGTAGATGACCTTCTTGCAGAAATTCTCGGTTTGCAAAACAAACTTAAAGAGTTTAAAACTGTTGTTTACAAACATGGTGAATCAGTAACAGCTATTGAAAAGTTTACCTTAAAACCCAATCCAAATGGATATGGAAAAAATCTAGCTGATTACAAACCTAAGCTTTCACTAAAAACATTCAAACCAACTCCTGAAGTTTCCAGTGCAGAATACAAAATTGATAATACTGTCATGAGTGTTGTTGAATATCATCGTCAAGAGGAATTAGATGCAGAAGACGAGAGTCGATCTAAATTAAAAACCGTTGTTTACAACAAACCTTTTAATTATAAAAACGCGGTCACTTTCGTCACACCAACGGATTCTTCAAACACACCCAGGGTTATCATCAAAACACCTGAGTCTTCTATTGTTAATCCCAAAACAGACTTTGCACAAACTTATGGTCCTTTACCTTCCATTAGTGAAGTAAACTCACAACCTGAAAATCGAAAAATTCTTCGATATTTTGACATTTTCATGGCTGACCTCAAAATTTTACAACATGAGATAGAATATCGATCTGAAATCAAAGTTGAACATTTTCAATCGCCTCTGGCGCGAGAACAAAGAGACATTTTTCAGAAAAATCTTTCACCTAATGTTAAAAACTTGAAAAGTTGTGCAATTAGCCTGGGAACGGATTTTCATAAGGAACTTGGGGTAATGAAAAACGTTTTCGAGAAAACAGAAACATCTATTTCTAACACAAAACGCAAAAAGAAACTGTTGAGAAAAGATGTTGATCGACTCTTGGAAGATGTTATCTGTGCTGATATCCATAATGTTGTGCTATTCTATTCGTTGCCATATGCATCTGATCATATCTCTGCTGATATTGTTGAAACTGTTGTTACTGTTGAGAACAACGATAATGTGCTTCAGATCGAGTCTTTAAAAGCTGAAAATAAACGATTACACACGGAAATCTACAATGCAAAACGTCGTCTTCATTGGTGTGAAAAAGATATTCACAACCATCAACTCAGTTTTCAAAAGAAAATCGCTCAGTTGAGTGCAAAATCTTCTGATCCTAAAATTGAACAACTGGATGATCAAAACGTGTCTTTGAAAAGTCAAATCTCAAAATATGAACAAGAACTTTTAAAAGTTAAACAGGAATATGGTGTCATATTTGATTTACTCAAAAAGACTCGACTTGAAGCATCAAACGAACTTGATCACTATCTTGCTCACACTAGAGAAGTCATGAATTTTGCTGGTAATATTCGTTCTGAAAATCAAGATCTGATTCACACCATCTCTAAGTTACGGGAAATGTTAGGAAAGTATGAACAACTTCCGCCCACTGTGATTAAGAGATTAGCACCAGTCACACTTAGTAATCGTGAACCTAGAATTCCCACTGCCAAATCACAAGTTGCTAATGTGTTTCACTCTATTGAAACAGGAATAGTTGCATCTTTTCCAAACGTCCGCACTTCACAGCCTAGGAGCACTCAATCGAAGAATAGGAAGTTGCGACCTAAGAAAAGATCAATAAGGAATGCTAAAGTAGAAGAACACCCTAGGACTCTGAATAAAAATCATGTTGCTTCCACTATAGATGTTACGTCTGGCAAATGTAATAGAAATAGTGATGTAACGAATGCTAAACCGTTAAGCACTTTTGATATTCAGTCTGATGCACCTTGTGTTATTTGTCGAAAGAGTATGAATTCTGATTGTCATGACAAATGTGTTGCTAAAGCTATAATCTCTCGATTACGGAATCCTAAGAATCGGAATACCTCTAGGCCCACTAATCATTCTAAGTCTGTGCTTGGTAAACCACCTTCTTTAGATTCTAAGGCAACCAGTGCTATCACAGTAGCTCCCGCTTCACCTCCTAAGAATGTAGTACCACCTAGTGCTTTCACTAAGACTAAAGCAAAGAGTAGTTACAGATGGCAGAAATGGATATATAACACACTAGGATTTAAGTGGATGCCTAAAATTCTCAATGTGTGTATGTCTAACATACCTGCTTCGGAACCCTCTAACATTTCGGGTTCCACATCTACTTCTATTCCATCTGTGTCGTCTGTGTGTAATGCAGGTGATACAGATCATTCTCTGGATTGTTGATAGCGGATGTTCCCGACACATGACAGGCAACCTTAAACTGTTATCAAACTTTATTGCAAAGTTCATTGGCACTGTCAGATTCGGGAACGATCACTTCGCAGCCATCATGGGCTACGGAGATTATGTTAATGGGAACATCGAAATCAGCAGGGTTTACTATGTGGAAGGCCTCGGTCACAATCTGTTTTCAGTAGGTCAATTTTGTGATGGAGATTTGGAGGTTGCTTTCAGGGAGAAAACTTGTTTCATTCGTGATCTACAAGGAAATGACCTTATGTCTGGCTCGCGTAATTCTAGTCTCTACACTATCTCTATGCAAGACATGGTTGCTTCCTCTCCCATCTGCTTACTTTCTAAGGCAACATCAACAAAATCCTGGCTATGGCACCGTCGTCTCTCACATCTAAACTTTCAAACCATCACCAACCTTGCTCGACACAAACTAGTTGAAGGACTCCCACGATTCCGGTATTCAAAAGATCACCTTTGCTCAGCCTGTGAACAAGGGAAAAGCACTCGTGCTCATTTTCCTTCAAAGATGGAACACAGCTCTCAGCATGTGCTACATCTTCTTCACATGGATTTGTGTGGCCCGATGCGCGTGCAAACGATCAATGGCAAACGCTACATCTTAGTAATTGTTGATGACTACTCACGATGGACTTGGGTCTACTTCCTTCGTAGCAAAGACCAAGCTCCACAAATGATCATCACCTTTCTCACAAAAATACAGGTTCAGCTCCGCAACACCGTCAGGATCATCAGAACAGACAAAGGAACTGAATTTGTTAACAAAACCCTTCGTGAATGTTATGAGAAAGTGGGAATTCAGCATCAAACATCTATTGCACGTACACCTGAACAAAACGGAGTTGTTGAAAGACGAAACCGAACGTTAGTGGAAGCTGCAAGAACAATGTTAATCAATGCTAAACTTCCAGATTACTTATGGGCAGAAGCTGTATCTACGGCATGCTATACTCAAAACCGTTCTATGATCACAAAACGCCACAACAAAACACCTTTCGAGCTTGTCCACAACTATAAACCGAACCTCAAACACTTTCATGTATTTGGATCCCTTTGCTATCCGAATAATGATCGTGATGATTTTGGAAAGCTCAAAGCCAAAGCTGATATTGGAGTCTTTATTGGATACTGTGACAATTCTAAAGGTTTCCGAATCTAGAATCGTCGAACTAAGGAGGTAATGGAAACGATTCATGCTCATTTCGATGAACTCACGGATATGGCTTCTGAGTATAACAGCTTAGAACCCGGTCACAACCGTTTAAACTTCCCTCAACCCCCATCATCAGCTGAAGAAAGCCCTCAGCTAACTCGTCAACAAATGGAAAGGTTATTTGCTCCTCTGTTCTGTGACGATATTGATGAACGTGCTCCTGGTGTATCCGCTGTTTCCGCTGCACAACCTGATAATATTCCTATACCTGATACACCTGCTACAACAACTACTGTTGAAGATGCACCTACACCAGTTGACTCCAACACAACAGTTGAACACACCGCCTCCAACAATGATGAACCAGCTGATGATATTCTGAATGAAGTACCCCCACCTGCAGATTTTGATCCAAATGCGTTCTTCAACCCGTTTGCTAATGAGACTGCTGCACCAGATGTTGCGGAATCTTCAACAAACCATTTGAATCCTCAGAATCTGCACAATGTATACCAACATCAACCCTCTACACATAGATGGACAAAAGACCATCCTCTGGCTAACATTATTGGCAACCCGAATCAACCAGTCAGTTACGAGACAACGTCTTCACTCAGACGGTGAACATTGCATTTATGCACTCACTGTCTACCAATCTGAACCTAAAAACATTAAGGATGCAATGACAAAAGACAACTAGATTGAATCCATGCAGGAAGAACTCAACCAATTCAAACGTCTTGAAGTATGGGAACTGATTGAAAGACCAACAGGGGTCTACGTCATTGGTTTAAAATGGATTTGGAAAAACAAATTGGATGCTGAAGGGAATGTTATCTGAAACAAGTCACGGCTAGTTGCTAAGGGTTATCGTCAGGAAGAGGGAATAGACTTTGAAGAATCTTTTGCTCCGGTTGCTCGTCTTGAGGCTGTTCGGATATTTCTCGCGTTCGCTGCTCATATGAATATGACGGTCTATCAGATGGATGTCAAAACGGCGTTTCTCAATGGACAACTTAAAGAAACGGTCTATGTCAGCCAACCAGATGGATTCGTTGATCCTGAGTTCCCGAACCATGTTTACAAACTGAACAAAGCTCTTTATGGTCTCAAACAAGCCCCTCGGGCATGGTACGATAAGCTATCATCTTTCCTCATTGCAAATAATTTCACCAAAGGCTCGGTTGACCCAACTCTTTTTATACAATATCACGGGGCACATATCTTAATTGTTCAAATTTACGTGGATGACATCATCTTTGGGTCTACACATAAAAAGTTTTCAATCGCTTTTGCAAAACTAATGAAGAAAATTTTGAAATGTCCATGATGGGTGAACTTACATTCTTTCTAGGACTTGCAAGTTCATCAATCACCCCGTGGTATTTTCTTGAGTCAGTCCAAATATGCCCTTGAATTGTTAAACAAATTTGGAATGAAAACCTGTGATACTTATGCCACACCAATGACTCATACCAAGAAGTTAGACGCTGATCTACATGGGAAATTAGTGGACCCTACCAAATACCGAAGTATTATTGGGTCCCTCATGTATCTAACAGCTAGCAGACCTGATATTGTCTTTGCCGTTTATCTATGCTCCCGCTATCAGTCGCGACCAACTGAAACCCACCTCTCTGAGGCTAAAAGAATCCTCCGATACATCAAGGGAACCATTAACTTGGGGATCTGGTATCCGAAGGATTCTGGTTTTGAACTAATCGCTTTTTCAGACGCTGATCACGCAGGATGCTTAGACTCAAGGAAAAGTACTTCAGGAGCTCTACAATTTCTCGGTGATAAACTGGTGTCTTGGCAATCAAAGAAGCAGGATTGTACATCGCTGTCATCAACCGAAGCAGAATATGTAGCCATGTCCGCGTGTTGTGCTCAAGTCATTTGGATGAGAACACAACTCAAAGACTATGGTTACGTATTTGACAGAATCCCGATGTACTGCGACAATCGGAGTGCCATTGCAATCTCGTGCAACTCAGTTCAGCACTCGAAATCAAAGCACATCGATCTACGCTATCATTTCATCAAGGACCACGTGGAACAGGGTACCGTTGAATTATACTTTGTGGGTACTGAATACCAATTGGCAGATCTGCTCACCAAAGCCTTGCCTCCCGCTAGGTTTAATGAGTTGGTCCACCGAATTGGTATGAGGTGTTTGACTCAAGAGGAATTGGATAACCTCTTAAAACAGTCTTAAAAACTTGTCAAACACCAAAACATCTTTTGTAAATAAATTTTTCAAAAACAAAATACAAAAATATAAAATCCGATAAAACAACAAAAATATTCTCCTAATCTATCTTTCTTTCAACATGGCAAGTACATTTCTTCCGTCAACACTTTAATCTTTCAAAATTCAGTATTTTTCCGATCAAGTGTTGAGGGGAGAAAATAATCTATTAACTGTTTCAAAACATCTGTGTACTTGCATGTTATCACATCTCGGTTGATTCTGTTACAAATGGTGGTACATTTTCTGGTTCAAAGACACTCCTCGGACTTAAATTAATAACCTTTCATTATTTCCTCAAGTCGAGGGGGAGTGTCGTCATGTTTCTTTCCTAAAATCTTCGTTTGGTAACCAAAATGGAAGTTAAATGGCTTGGTTTGAAAAAGGAAAAGGTGGAGGGACCAAAACTGTCAAAAGGTTAAAATCATTTTTAATAAAACACCCTCCCACCTAACACTTTCACCTCACATTTATTACCAACACCTAAAAAGATCCTACGCGTAGAAATTGTTTAACAAATCCGTGCATTGAATCAACGATTTGTAAGTGGTTTTATGATCTCAACATGTTTTTAAACATAGGTTTTGATTTTGATACAAATCCAACGGTCAAATCTTGATCTATGCTTGATTTAGTGTCCTACGCGTAAGTGTATGAACACTAAATCAAGAATGGACGTTTGTGGTTAATAAGATTGTGTCAAAATGTTCCTTTTACATCTATAAACACATGTTCATTACCCAAACATGCCTAGATTCACGAATTGATAACTTTCAAACATTAGGGTTCTTAGGTCAAATTGGGTATTTTTGAATGAGAAGTGTTTTGGTTAAAAAGATAGTTGGGATATGCTCTTGCGTTGTTAAATTGATAATTTCCAAAGTTTATAGCCACCCAGAAACACGAATTGGTCATCAATTCGAAACTAGGGTTTAAAGCTCATAAACTTTGGGTATTTTTGATTCTCAACAAATTAAGTGTTACAACTTGGCTTACATACTCACAACATGTCTTTTACATACCAGAAAAAGTTTAGTGCATAATCTATGGCTAAAACTCATACGCGTAGATTTAGGGTTTTAGACTACGCGTATGTGTTCTACGCGTAACTGTTAAAATGAGCTAGTATGTTTTGATCTGTGATAAAATGATGTTCTGTGTTAACTTTGATGATTTGATAAACTTATTTCAGGCTTTGCTACGCTTAAAATTCAGAATCAAGGTCATTTGCAATTCTACGCATAAGGATTACCCTACGCGTAGTCATGTTACGCGTAAGAATAATCCTACGCATAACTGCTACGCGTAAGGTTCTACAATGGACTACGCGTATCCTGTGAAGGATATGCGTAAACAGTGACCTCTACGCATAAGGTCAACTCTTACGAGTAGCCTTACGCGTAAGGTTAATATATGCGTACGCATAAGCTCTACGCATAAGGTCTCCTTTTCCTACGCGTAACACTTCTTACGCGTAAGATAGGATTCTACGCGTAAGTTTACGCCTAAGCATATATCATTCCTATCTACGCATAACTTTGCCAAAACTACGCTTATCCCTGGATTGACCTTCATGATGAATTGTTACTTGTACAAACTTGTAAATAAACTAATCATATCATCACGAATCCAAAAATGTCACTAATAAACTTAAATCGTCTGATATGTTGTGAACAATAAGTGATAAAATAAACTTTAAAACTTAAAGTTAACTAACTCACGAAACATTTCACGACATCATTGAACTATTGAACATACAAGTGACTTAGGACTCGTAACAATCATTATCACTGTACATTCAATAACAAGACAATAAGACCTTCTGTTGACTAACATTATGTCTTTCGATATGTTGGTTCTTTTGGCTAATGTTATTTCAGATCACGACATGGCTGAACAAATGAATGTGGATGCACCTGAAGTTCTCTCCATTGCTGATATCTATCCTCATGGCTATCCAATGAAGATAGGAAAGAATAATCTCCGTGTTGACTTTGACACCCTCACTTGCTCTGAATCTTCGTGTTTAATTGCTATTGACATTCTGAGGACTCATCCGTATCAGAACATGCTTACTCACTCTGCAACTGTCCCTGAGATCTACATCCAACAGTTCTGGAACACTATAGAAAGGGTCAAAGGACAAACTGCTGTGACGGTAACTCTGAATAACAAACAAGTCACCATTACACCTGCAGACTTAAGGGCTGTTCTCCTAATTCCTGAAGTCGATCCACCCAAACTATATGCCTCACCTGCTGAAGAGCTCACTCTCCAATTCTTAATCGATATCGGTTATGACGAGGCTACATGAGTAATCAACAAGCATTCTCACGTAGAGCTTAAGAGTATTCCTCAACCCTGGAGAACTCTCTACATGATCATCACCAAGTCTGTTTCTGGTCGTGACAGCGGATATGAGCACCCTAAGCTCATGGAACTGCAAATATTCTGGGCATTGGTCGACAAGAAACACATCGCTATCGAAGCTCTGATTTGGGATGACATGATGTCATTTCTCAACAAACTTGGCTCAAAGATTCCCTACATCAGATATACCAAATTGTTGATCCAGAGAGCACTTGGACTTCATCCTGACATTCCCAAGAGGCTCAATGACCCCGACAATCACGACATGTTGACGGAACCTATTCTATCTGTCAGAATCAAGGAAACGTCTACAAAGAAACAAGGTGCTGTGCTGCCAGATTTCCTTCTAACTGAAGATGTCAGAAAGCTCGAATCGTACAAAAGGTATCTGGAAGCAGTCAGACAAGGCAAAGTTGGTCATCTCGACGAAAAATCTTCTGGAACACCTGTAAGGAGAACCAGAAAAGGAAGTGCTGGAAGTGTCACAAGTACAGATAGTCAAAGGAATGTTCCAAAGAAGAAACCTATTCCAAAGAGGAAACCCACCCCTAAGAAGAAAGTTACTTCTCAGGAAGCCACTCCGATCCTTTCACTTGAACCGCAAAGACAGCTCAGGGACGAGGACTCTGAGGCTACTGACACAGATGAAGAGATCACATACTCTGAAACTGCAAAGGATGAAAATCCCTCAGTACCAAAACCTCCAAGTCCTCAAACTATTAAAGGAAAAGGGAAGACTCATGCACTTGTGCCTCAGGATGAAAGCTCTGAAGATGAAGAAGAGCAACTGGATAAATCATACAGGAAGAAGTTTCACAACGTCAGACACACTCAAAAGGCCGAAGAATTTGCTAAAGATCAAATGGGTGGCCCCGGAGGATCAAGTGGAGCTGCCCACTCCTCTCCAGATCCTGATGCGGTTAATCGACCCGATAAGGGATCTGGTGCCACCACTCTTCTGCAACAACAAAAGCCTGTTGAGGACACTATTGTGTATGATTTTGAGAAACAGGAAACTGAGAAAGAAAAGTCTAGAGATGACGAGGATGATTATACAAAGTTTCTTCTAGACAGTCCAACGCACTCAAAGGAGAAAACCTCAGAAACTCCTAAGGACATGAAGTCTCCTCATGTCTCCTCATCATCGGATTCTTCGTCTCATTCATCACAACCACCATCAACGAAGTCAACCAGATTATCATCCAAATCTGTGAAGAAACCACCTAAATCTTGGATTTCTCAGACTCATAAAAAGATTGTGAAAGCTGTCCAACAAGTCAGAAAGAAGGACATACTTTACAGAAAAATGAATTGGTTTGCTGACCAAATTCAGTACTTGAATGATGAGAAAGACAAGATGGAGAAAGAAAGGGAATTTGTTCAGAAGTTCATGAAGAGTCATCGAAAAGAGGAACTGAACGATATGATCGAAGGCTACACTAACAAGTACCTTCAGGATATCGTTCCTAAAGTCCAAAAGGAACTGGAGAAGACAACAAGAGATCATACCCACAAGTTTCTTCTCGACACTGTCCCCGGTGTGACTAGAGAAATATTTTCCAGACAACTCACCCCTAACATCGTAGCTTTGGTTAAACATACAATGGCCAAAGAAGCTGATCTCTCTGAATCTGAGTTGATCGCTAAACTTGTGATGCAAATGTCAAAGCGATCTGGAACAGTTTACTTCGGATGAAGCTAAATTTTTCGAAAATCTACTTGATTTTCAACTCAGATCATCATGCAAGGAGTCAGCCGATCAACCCAAACGACCAAGAGATGACGATGATAAGGATAAGGACTCTGCACCTAAACGTCAGAAGCAGTCTGGTACATCTTCCTCTATGCCACCTCCTCCACCACGGACTTCTTCTCAACAAAAGTCTCCTCCACCTCGCTCTTCTACTGATAAACCTCGGGACGATTCCGAGTTACCGCCCCTGACTCAAAACACAGGTGATTACTTTGAGTATACGGGTGGTGACGATGAAGAGGTCCTTGAGCCCCGACAACAACCCACCTCACCCAAACAAGTGCAGAAACCAGTATCATCCTCAAGGCCTTCCAAAAAGAAGAAGAAGACGACTCAGCCTGGAGTCGTAACATGGCTAGATGACGATAAAACCGCAGAGTTTGAATGGTTCTCCACACTTGTCAATCAAACTCCCTACCCTGATGAAGGTCAAGAATTGGTAGTCGGTTCTACATTGGAGCATGCAAAACTACTGCAAGAAAAGTTCCATGTGAAGAAAATGACAAAATCTGAGTTGAAGCGAATCAAGAATGAAGCTTTTCAACTATGGAAAGACAGCTCTGAAAGCGCCCTCGAGGTCGAATATCATCTTGAGAACATCGCTCGAGCTATGTCTAACAACATGGATTGGCTCAATCCGGAAGCAAACATTGACTTCACACAAAGGGACAACCCTCCATACTACACCGACTGGACCAAACCCCTACCGACCATTGGCCAAGCAGACGAACCAAGGATTCCCTTCAGATACTTTTTCAACAGAGACCTGGATTTTCTCTTACACGGTAGCGATGGTTCGCGAAAATACGCTACATCATTGACTCTTCCATTCCCAGCGGCTATTTACTCAAACTGCATAGCTATCGAGGAACGTGCAAATCACTTGTTTTCTGACAACGTGCAAGCATACGACCAAGATGCATTGTATGGGATTCATCATTGGCCTGAACGCCGAAGAATCTACTACAGAAGCTGCCTGGTTCAGAAGTCTCAACATGCAGTGTATAGTTCCAAGGACATCGTGGCCATCAAAAAAATTGATCTCAAGTCTAAGTGGGACTACACATTCTTGAGGAATATCATAGTCAAACGACAAGATGAACAGGACTATGGATTCTCCGAGGCTGACTTTGAGAACTTGTCCCTCAACGACATCGAAGACATGTACCTTGCCAAATACAGGGTCGTATGAGACAATTCTCGACTGAAGTACAACGTGAATTTATCAAGTCAGTTCTCATCTTCATTAGACGCATCGTGATCAAAGAACGTGTCGAAGATATCCAGATGGCTGTTGAATCATATCAGAAACGTG
This sequence comes from Chrysanthemum seticuspe, assembly GCA_019973895.1. Lineage (NCBI taxonomy): Eukaryota > Viridiplantae > Streptophyta > Magnoliopsida > Asterales > Asteraceae > Chrysanthemum > Chrysanthemum seticuspe. The sequence continues at coordinate 69,801,804 of BPTQ01000002.1, forward strand.
TAAACTTCACTCCACCACAGCTTGATCTTCCCGACATCAACCAGCTTACACAACTTACGCTCATCAGCAAACCTTTCGGCGTTGTTTACCGCAGTGAACTTCAAAGAAACTGCTTAATGGCGTGTAGTGAGCTCCAGAAATTCGGGGATCATACCTTGAAGCTGGTTAGGGATGGATTGGCGTACAGGTTGAAGGATATACGCCTGAAAGTTGGAAATCCTAAGCGCTGGAATTCTCAGGAAAGGAGGGATGTGAGACGTATCATCACCATGATTGATGAACGGTTGTTCAGAAGGGATCAGTTCAGACGATTGGAGAGCTATCTTGGTGGTCGACCCATGAGAAACATCACCGGCTTTCAACGCCCTGTGTGCACTCCTGGGAACATCACTGCACTTCCTGGTACCCCGTGAATTGTTTCCTTCATATAATTTTGGATGTATGATTATATATGTGAATGGCTTGTGCACACATAACAGTGTACAACCCGTAATTGTCAAGAAAGGACCCTGTGGTACGCCTCAGTGCCACAATCCTTATAAAAGGAGCGAAAGCTTCTTATTTTTGAGTAAAACCTATCAAACCTTTCATTTTTCAAGGTTTTGCTCAAAAAGACAAGTACTTCCCCATATGATTTTTCAAAACCTCAACCGTTTATATCACTAGTTGAGGGGGAGTATTTGATTTAAAACTTTGTTCACAAATTGTTCATAGTGGTCACTCTTCCCGCAACACTCAAAATGGTCATATTTATTCTCAAACGTTCAAAAATAACATTTTATATGCCATTTTTGAGGGGGAGAAAATTTGTGTGATAAGAAATATGTTGTACAAAATGCAAATGAATCTGTGTACCTCAGACTTAACCAACGAATTGACGGTACTAAACTGTTTGTAACTCGAAAAGACTTGTCCTGGACGGGTAATAATTTCAAGCTAGTTCGCTAGTAATGCAAACGTGTCTCGCAAAGGACTTGTCCAAGTAGAAAGTACCATTCGAGATACTCTTGGTAGACATGAACTCTGACGGGTATGACAACCTCTCGAGGTTTGTCTACACCTTCAAGGTAGTTATTAGAGCTAGTTATCACCTAAAAGCTGACAATGTAATTCTTTAACTATTCAACGTAATCGTGTCTCGCGGGAGATTGTCTATCTTTAGTAGATCAATTCAAAAAGTGCGCACTCTTTCCTCACTGTGCATTTAAACAATTAAAACTCTTTAGCACATGTGGAGGGGGAGTATTTATGCAAAAACTTATCTCTCACAGTGGTTCAAACATGTTTTTCATTTACAAACCCTTTGAGAGATATTTTTCACATACAGTGGTTTTAATGGCAAACATAGGTTAGTCATGGAGTTATAAGGTGACTAAGGTTAGGAATAACCGTTCTATGATCCGCCAGAGCCGGAGGGATCTACCCAAGGACACTACCATTAGTTAGTGTTAGAAGTCCTTAGGAATGATTGTAAAAAGGAGAAAATGAGAATCGGAGAAAGAAGGAGTTGAAGAATCAAAAAGAAATGTAAAGTAAAGGGTGAAAAGAAATAGCCCTCCAGATTATTGAACTTAGGGCAGACACCGGGTTCAATTCATATGCTACTGGTTGTCACTTAGTGACACCGGTATTGAAGATTAAAAGTCGTCATGGACCCAGTGACGCATGCACTAAACCTTCTTAGCCACTCAAGTTTCTCTCAACAGAAGCTTGTTTCATTCTCACAGGGAACCCTACATAAACTATTGGCTTTCTCTTAGAGATCGCTGGTATTGAAAAAGGAGACCCTCTCCCTAGTCTCCGCTCAGGAAAACCAAAACGCACTATTGAGTCTAGAGCCACGAGATTCATCAAAAGATCTCTTAGGAACATTTGACATTTAATCACTTGATGATCAACAAATAAGATCATCAGTGGTTCATATCGAGTCCTTCACAGATCTTAGCAATCTGTCGAGAACATTTATGAGAGGTTCACATCTGTGATCCTCAGTGATTGAATGGAAACTCCTGCCAGGGTCAACATCAAACAGCCCTGATAGCAGGTCACTTCGGTAACTCCCCGTGGATTACGCGGAGCGTGTCTCAAACGGTCTACAGTCGTGAGGTGATGCTTCGGTGTACCTCAGCGACTCATCTGAACTGTAGATGTACTTCGGTACATCGCGTTATCTCACTTGTGGGACTCCAGTTCAGGAACGGCCTTTGTAAGAATTAGAGTTGTGTTTTCACACTATGCTGTTAACACTCTCGAAGTTCAAACTTGTAAGTGCCGGAAACCGCTTATTACTAACCGTTTGAAATGTTTTCTTCTTATGGAAGCTCCGGAGCGGGATGATCGTGCTGATTCTTCTCATGTTCACGCCAACAACATCACTAATGGAAGTTCTATTCAAAAGCAACACAACCGTCAGAATGATTCTTCGTCAAACCAAAGAATCTACAAAGTTAAAGACTTAGAGAACTTCATCAGTATTGAATTCCAACGTCATAGAGCGTGTGAGCATGTTGAAGAATGACGTGGAGACACTGGAGCAGCGAAGCAGACCTGAGGCAGACTGATGCAGACAACAACATACTATCACTTTCACCACAAATAACAATGATCAAAGAACAAAGTTAAAGATGACGTCAAAGCATAACTGTTTAAAGATAACTATCTCTCTACACTGGGGAGATTGTTCGAATCAAGGCAATTCCTCTCACAAGAAAGAAGAATGTCAGAAGACGTCACAGCTACTATTACATCTACGCCTTCACCGTTTACATTCATATATACTTGAGGGGGAGATTGTTGGAATCACTCCTAAACAGTATTTCAAGTATTTATATTTCATATGTAATAGGTAGCTTTATTATGGCCTTTATGTTTGTTTAAGGTCAAGCTTATGTAGAAGGCCCATAAGCTTGATCCAAGCCCAATAAGGAATAGGGAAGGAGAGGGAGTGTTGCCCTAGCTCCTTGCCTATATAAACTCTTGTAAACCCTCATTTGAGGGTTGGTTGTTCAAGTTTTCTTTTCACATACTCTCTACGCCTAAACCGTCTTTAGTATAACGTGTGTGTGTGTGTGATACTTGTTCATCCGCCTTTATCTCTTTCTCTATAACTTGTGTTTGTAAAACTAGTGACCTAACATTGTGTCTTTCAAATCCTTCTCCAAAGCCTCAACTTTAGCTGTCAATTTGGTACATGTAGCCGTCAATTCAGTAAGTGATTTGCTGCCCTCAGCACCTCCAGATGTGTTACCTTCCGGGAGAGGTGCATCATAAGGAAAAGACTCAGTTTTCTCCCTAGTTATACTAGGAGGATCACTGAAGCCACCCGTATTTTCCATTTGGCTTGGGATTCCAGTAGTTGTATCCAGTCTGTTAGGACTAGAAACATCCACTGTTTTCACGGTTGGGGTCTTATTTATGTTACCACTGCCCTGTGCTGCATCTAAGCTAGACACAATAGTGATAACCCCTTCCACCTGCCAGAAGCAGTCTCATTAACACCTAGGATCTGAGTAGGAATACTAGGATGAGAGGCCATAGTACCCTGACTGTGTTTTCTCCTATAGGTTTGTGTAACTGGTGGTGTATAGGTGACATTTGGAACCACAATGGGTATGTGTTGGGACTCAGTTGGGATTGCTGATCCTTCACCCTGTACCTGCACAATCATGTTAGGAAACAAAGGAACTACCACCCCATTAAACAACCTTGATGCCATAAACATATTTGCAAAAAGTTTTTGTTGCAAACAAGGTGTTGGAAAAATTTCAGTATGGGTGAGTAGTTTGCTTTTCTTCAAAACCATTGCAACAAATCTTGGATACATTAGAAATATAGTTTTAGAAATCACATTCTTCACCATATTTTCAAAAATCAGTTTAGAAAAATTATAGACCCTTCCTGTTGATAAACAAATGAGAGCAATAGCAATATTGCTACTGAATTGCTCCCAAGAGGTTTTCTTAGGGCTCATACAATGGAGAAGTGTATGTATTAAAAACCTCCATTGAGGGGAGAAACAGCCTTTTTGAAAAGTCAATTTTTGATTTGCTGTATCATACCCCATTTTGGATAGATGTTCGAAAATTTCAGTATTTGGTAAGTCAAATATTCCATCCTCATCTTCCAAGTGGATATGTCTCCTCAAAGGAAATTCAGATATCCTAATTATCTTACCATCTACCTTAGCTTTTAGTTGTTTATCCCCCTGTTCCAATGTTTTGACAGTTGCAGTTTGCCAAAACTGTTGAATATGGGAGACATAGATAATGTGGTTTGTGATAAGAGCATACATGATGTATGATTGGTTTAGAAAATCTACTATCTGATGAAACTGTTCACTACCCTCTGGTTTTTCCAAGAAAGCAACCTGATTGTGGGATTTAACGAATCCGTGATAAAATTTTTGGTTTACTGCTGGGATTTGATCGAAATAGGCTTAATTAGCAGTAGGTACTTGCAATTGAATTTTCGTTAGGGTTTTAGAGTTGTATTTGTGAGAATCGTTCGTAGAAAGAAAATCAGATAAAGATTATGGAAAGTGAATAATTTTCACAAATAACAACCCTATAAGTATGACTAGACAGATAAAATCCCCCACGGCTAGTAAAAATGGTTTTTACCGCACAGTACCAACGGCTACTCAGCAATACAAAAAATTTACGCTAGCAGAACAAACTTTACACTAGCAGTACAAACTTTTTGACAAAAATTTTATCCGACAGTACAAACTAGTTATCTTTGAAAACATATTGTCCACCACATTTTGAGAAAACTAAGTGTAAATAAAAACACTTGTCATAGTTTTTAGCAAACTACTAGCTATGAACGGATTTGAGATGTCTTTACCAATAGTCGTTTGCTTTGGACTAGTTAACTCTTCACTGTGAAGTATGGTGAGCTAAAAACCATATAGTTTTTGGTAAACTATCAACCATAAACGGATTTGACGAGTCTTTACCAGGAGCCGTTTGCTCTTGGACTAGCCAGTTCTTCAAAATATATGGTGAAATGATTACCATAGCACTTTTCAGTGCACAACTCCAGTCCAAGGAGTCTATCATCAGATATTTGTGGTTGTTTTATTACCATCAAATAGGGAAAGTTTTCTTAACCTGCAAATGTTAGTAGACACCAAGAAAAATACAATCCAAGATGTTTTCACATAATAACTTATCATGTTATAAAAGCAGTACCAAAATTTATACTGACAATACAAACTGCTTTTATGAGAAAACTTAAGGTAGCAGTAGAAACATACTTGGACCTCAATAACAGTACAAATCCTTTACAAAACTTTACAAAAACACAAACATATAAGATTGTTGATTAGAGATTCATCATACCAATAATTGCAATTAAAAACTGAAATCTACCCACATCAAAACCTTTTGTGAGCAAATCTGTAACATTGTTATCAGTATGAATTTTAACAATTTGAATAAGTTTGTTTTCATAACAATCTCTTATAAAATGATGTCTTATCTCACTATGTTTTGTTTTTGAATGAAAAACAAGATTTTTAATTATGCAGATTGTACTGCTATTATCAATATAAAGCTTGGTGTTCATGAAGTTGTACCCATAGTTCAGTAATTGATTCTGAATCCATAGCACTTGACAACAGCAACTTGAAGAAGCAATGTACTCTGCTTCAGTAGTTGAATTTGCCACCACTTTCTACTTCTTACACTGCCATGAAATCAACCTATGTCCACGATACTGACATCCTCCAGTAGTTGACTTCCTATCCAAACATGCTCCAACATAATCACTATCTGAGTATGCAACCAGATCAAAAGGTGAATCCTTAGGATACCAAAGGCTCAACCTAGGTTGACTCCTTAGGTACCTAAAAATCCTCTTTATAGCATTCAAGTGAGACATTTGGGAGACACTTGAAATCTAGCACAAGCACACACAGCAAACATAATGTCTGGTATTGAGGCAGTCAAATGCATCAAAGACCCAATCATGGACCTGTAAAGATGAACATCAACCTCTTCACCATCTTCATCTTTGACCAGAGGCTTTTTTGGATCCATAGTAGTCTTAGCAGGCTTCACATCATTAAACCTAAATTTCTTCAAGATATCAGTCACATACTTCTCTTGACTGATGAAAATGCCTTCATTTTTCTGCTTTACTTGAAGACCTAAGAAGAAAGTCCATTCACTCATGGAACTCATTTGGAACCTTGATAAGGATTTAAAACGCACGCTTTTAGGGGGTCATTTAAGCCTTATTTCGACACATTTTATATACGTTACTACTTAATTTCGTTCCTTTTTACTTTTTAGGTCTTTTGAAACCAAAATGCTGGAATGAAGCATATTTGGACGTAAAGGAGCAAATACATGAAGAAAATGGCAAAGTCAAGATCGAAGTCAGTCAAAACTGATCAACAGTACCTGACGGCGTCCCATCCAAAGGGCGACGCCGTCCCTCTATGAAGACTTGATCAAAACATGCACGCGACGGCTCAGTGAAAATTCCGGTCTTACAACCTGACGGAGTCATGCCTTAATTATGGAGGGCGTCACTCACAGTTTTCATTCTAGATGGCCCATATTTAGAATCAAGATGACATCTCAACTCAAGACCGACCGCGTAACAACTCTTAGGTGATGTCGTCCTATCGCTAACTTGGCCCAGACGAAACCCTAATGACGGCGAGCTGACGGCATCCCATGCAAAAGGTGACGCCGTCGCGATTGTAAATCTGTATATAGAATTCGATTTTTCTGTATTTTGGGAGGTATACTTTTGTAGAAAAAAACCCTAATTCATTTATAGTCAGACTTGGACAGTATTTTAGGGTCCCATACCCTATTTTACACATTTAGATGAGTTTATTAATCCAAATTATCATTATGTCTATCTCATATTCGATTGATTGTGTGTAAGCTTGCTTGTCTATCATGTCTAGCTAAATTACTTGTGTGTTTGCTTAGATCTATGTAACCTAGTTATTGATTATTGTTAGGTTGTTTCTTATCTTAATTGAAATTGGCTTAGGAATGCAACTAGGCATCTTCGTTGTATTTAATGCTTGAGTATGCTTTATGATGATATGGTTTATGGATGAAATAGCTTAGGCTTGCTGACTCCGTAGGTCATATATGAGAGATAACCTAAAAGAAATAGGGACCACGCATACCCTACGACCTTTAGGAATACAACGCGTTAAGATAAAGGACGTGACAACTCAACCGACCAATAAAAGATAACTAAGGAGTAATAGTATCTAGGTGAACACATCTTTAATCATCGTATGAGCACACCTTAATTAGACATAGCTACTCGTAGTAATTAGATAATTATATAGTTAGTTAAACTAGAGTAATCGGTAGAAGTACCACCCCCAAACCAATTGCCCCAAGATTTTACCTTAGCTTTCTAAAAAAAGCCATAAAAAAGATTAAAAAAAATGAATCATCCTCAACCCCACCTTCTTGTCATATATTTCTTACTAGCATTCCTATTCCCCTATAGAACGATATCAATCCCCGAGGCTTACCTCATACTACACTACAACGATTAGGTTCACGCCTAGGAGGTTGAAAAACTTGCTCGAAGAAAAGGAAGTTTCCTTTGACCCTGAACGCGCCGTCCGTGCACATCAAGTTTTTGGTGCCGCTGCCGAGGAATAGAATAGCTAGTTAGATCTCTATCTGGTTTAGGTTCCCATGCTTGATTCCTATCAAGTAATATTTTTTCACATTTTCATTAGCTTCCTTGAAGTGTATCCCCCTTCTTCATGTCTTTGTTCGTAGCCTTGTCACTTTTCATCATGGAAAGTGATAACCCACCAAAATGAACCAGTTCCAATCAACCCAACACTAATTGACCCACCAAGAGGCCGTACTCTTGGTGAATACTCTAGACTGAACCATCAAGGCTATAGGAACACCATTGAGCTCCCCAATCAAGCTCAAACTACAGCCCTACGATCCGACATCATCCGGATGGTACAAAAGGGATGTGCATTCCATGGACTTCGTTCCAAAGATCCTAATTAGCATCTCAAGGACTTCCTTAAAATAGTTGACTCCATCGACCTTGATGCTACCACACGGCACTTGCGTCTATTCCAATTCTCTCTACGGGACCAAGCTAGTAATTGGCTTGAGCAACTTCCCACCGGATCCATTTCAAGTTGGGATGATCTCACCACTCGTTTCCTCGCCCAATTTTTTCTACTAGGGGGAACTACCAAACTAAGGAACGAAATATTTATGTTCCAACAACGTCAAGGAAAAACTCTCTACGAGGCGTGGACTCGATTCAAGGACTCGCTCCATAAAGTCCCTCATCACGGCATCGATCTTTGGCTTCAAGTCCAAATCTTTTACGATCATGTCAACTTCCTCACCAAGCGATCCATTGACCGAGCGGGCGGTGGGAGGCTCAACGATCTCAACGCGGAAGAATCATGGGATATCATAGATGAGCTCGTGTCAGAGCTACGAAGATTGGAGTGAATCTCATGAAACTCCCAAAAGAACGGTGAATGCCATATCAATAACTCACGGGCCTTCCAACATCACCGAAGAGCAAGTTAGTGCTCTTGAAAAAAGGATCGACTATCTAGTTGAGAGGCAAAAGAAAGCACCTGGACAAATCCATCGAGCAACGGTTAATTTCACCAACTCTGCCAACCGCTCAACACCCCTCTCTGAGTTACCTAGCCGTGAACAAAATCCCAATTCCTTACGATGCTTCCGTTCTACCTCTCCAATCCCACTCTCACCAAGCTCCAAAACACATATGAGAGAATACATGGCAGCCCATTCGGAAACATTAGCCAAATTTGAGGAAAAGGTTTATAGGCAAAGGGAATAAATGCATGCCAAAATGGCTGAGATGATGAACTTAGTAAAAGAGTACACTAAGATGAAGGTTCCCGAGAAGGTGTTAGTGAGAAATGATGACCTCGCTACCCCCACTTTGTTAGTCAACACCATTTCCATTGCTCCCGATAAGGGTGGGGTAGTTGAGAAAAAGGACATTGAGACTACCAAGAATAGCAAGAATAATAAGGACAAGGATAAGGCTCAGAATGATGATAAACCCAAAATCATTGAATAGTACCTTAAGCATGAGATCAATAAAAAAACAATTTTTAACCAAGTGAACAACTTTAGGTATAATGATGCTCTTAGGAACGCCCTCGTAGGTGAGATAAAAGAGGAAGAATATGACACCATGCCTATGGGATCTTTGTACGAGGCAATTCTGAAGAAACCAATAACTAAGAAACAAGAGATTTCTGGGAACTTCATAATACCATGTAACATTGGTGACTTAGAGAATATAAAAGCCTTAGCCGATCAGAGATCCGATGTAAACATAATACCACTATCAGTCTATAGTAAGTTGACTAAGGAGGAACCAACCAAGACAAATCTTATACTTTTATTAGCGAATCATTCATATGTTTATCCCGTAGGAATAGCGGAGGATGTTTTAATTGAGATTTACAGTGTTATCTATCCGGTAGACTTTGCAATTGTAGACATTGAGGAAGATGAACACATGCCATTAATCCTTGAAACATCTTTCGTGGCCACCGCCAAGGCAACAATCAAATGGGTGAGGGTGTCATAATACTCAGAAGTGGCAAAGAAAAAGTTAGGATACCTATTGCTCCAAGATATCCTTTGAAGATTAAGGTGGAGATAAAGAATAATAATTCGCGAGTCTCCAATAATACAGGTAAGAGGAAAATTGTTGAATAGGAAAAAAGGATTAGGGACTTCGTGAGTGAGGGGATGGATTCGAAATTGTGGAAACATGATAAAAACATAGGGTACAACTATACCACAGAAACACTCCCTCAAAAGAACCCTAAACAACTTTTGGAAGGAGACAAGGTGCTTTTGTGTAGATCAATTATTAAAAGCATTAAGAGGAAAGAATAGGCCAAAATGGTTTGGTCCCTATACGGTGAAAGAGACAAATATAAGAAGTGAGACCATTATCGTATTAGACGACGATGGGAGGGAGTTCACGGTAAGCATACAACGTGTACAACCCTATGATGAATGCTTAGTGAATGAAAAATATGACGGTAAGGAAGTCACGTAGGAGCACGACTTCGAGTCTAGCTACAAGACTCATAAATAAAGAAAAGCGCTTCGTGGGAGGCAACCCATGCTTAATTGTTTGCTTGTTTTTTTTTTCAATTTTTGTGTGTCTTATATCTTTTTCATTGTTGTTTATTCTCATGTTAGATTTTGTGAAAATGCTTTATTTTGTCTTTAACCTCGTCTTCATTACATATAAAGGTATTTTACAAAAAGATAAGTGTAGGGAAGATCACATACATTTTTAAAGAACATGAACATGAGAATTATAATTAGTGAAATTGATATATATATACAAATATATATATATATATATATATATATATATATATATATATATATATATATATATATATATATATATATATATATATATATATATATATATATATATATATATATATATATATATATATATATATATGTGTGTGTGTGTGTGTGTTTTAGAGTCAAATTCTTGTATCGAATCATAATGGATGTTTTGCAGAAGTTTTTCCAAGTTTTAAAGATGTAATTTTTCTAGAATTTTTCTAGAAAAACGCAGCAGACCACTTTCTGTCAGGACAACCTGACGGCGTCAAGATTAAAGCCTGACGACGTCAGGCTATGTAGAAACAGATTATTAGATTTCGTTTTCTGTGCAACTTATAAATTTTTGGAAATAGTTTTATCGCCGATTTTACGCGAAGGTTTCGTGTAGTTGTGTGTCATATATAGTTTTATCGTCGATTTTAGGCGAATGTTTCGTTTGTTTTCTTATAAGTGTGCAGGTTATATTTGGCAAGATGAAGAAACACAAATTGGATGAAGCTTATTACTCATGCATTCTTCTTGGAAAAGAATTTAACCACAACTTCACACGTATCCTACTGAGATAATCAGGGGAGTACTAGTTTCTTTTCCTTACTAACCTTTATTTATCATAACATTGATACTTTCGAGGAACATTGAGGAAAATGTTCAGTTTAAGTTTAGGGAGGGAGAATAAAACGAGAACTTAGAAACTATTCACTCACTTGATCATTTGTCTTGTCCTTGGTAATTTGTGTAATAAACTATCAGAAATATTTGTTAGGGCAATTTTAGCGCCAAATTAAATTTTTTTATGACATTTAAGAGCTAAACTTTAGTCTTAATAAAGCGTCTCATGGATAGGAATTATATGACTAGCACAAAAAACCGTTTACCACTCAAATTCCACCCCAAAAATTTGAGGTTCGCCCCTAGATCTTTAGGAATAAAAGCATTCACCTTTAATGCTTAGAGAGTCTACCGGTAGTATAATAGATTCTAGAACTTGTTTTGTGATGCATTCCGAGATCGCTAGTGCGACTACACTTGTGTAGTTAGGAATAACTAAGTAAAAAGAGGCATTAGGATAACCCTTGTTTGAAACGTGTATTATTATTACATCTTCCACATCTGTTGAGTAATTACCCCACATCCTTGCGATGTACTCATCTTTAGTACACGATAACCCTAGTTAACCCCTCAGAGCCTATCCTTTTCACGGTTCTCGTGATGCTTCGGTTTCACAGAATATAAATGAAGAGCATTGTTTACAATCCACCCCCAAATATACACCCAAATCGCCTTAGCCTATCTTGTATGCACTCACCTTTAGTGCATTATTGTTATCATTACTAAACTCTTAGTTCAAATATCTAGTTACTTGCATGGTTGCTAAGTCGAGTCATATCTTTTGTACACAGTTTTGGGACGATTGGGACTCATGGGTAAAAAGTAATATTTTATGGAGTAACGGGAAAGAACGATAAATTCAAATTCCATTTGTCTACGTAATTAAATACTCCAAGTGTTTTGATCTTTTAAAATCGGGTCAATTAGTGTTAGAGAAATAAAAACTCAAATGCAGGGATTCTCCTATAAATCTCTTATATTTTGATGTTATTGTAGAGGATGGTAGAGTAAAAAGGTATGAAAAAAATAAATAAAAATAAATAAATAAATAAATAATGAAGAAAAAACATTCGGCCTACCATCCTACATCTATCTTTATGTTTTTGTTTTTAAATTTATGTTTGTTTTGTTTCAAGTTATCTAGTCTTGGCTTAGCAACGCCACGCTTTACATGCTTGTAACATAAGATTTTTGACTTGCCACCACTATATATCCCCTATCCAACAAAACCCTTTGTTTCCCGACCCTAAGCCTAACGTTACAACCCTTGTAAAGACCTCTTAGATAGTTGTTCCTAGGTGCTCACACTAAAGCGGTGGAAGTTTAATCTATTCTCAAGTTTATGGTAATCTATGTACTATGCCAGGTAATGAGTGTTTATCTTACATTTCCATTCGTATTATATTTCATATAAACTCGAGAGATGAGAGAATCCAAACACTACTTGTAATGTGCTAGTGTATAATTTCCGTGCTTGTTAGGACTATTGTGATGTTTTTACTTGTTATGAACTATTTTAAACCAATGCTTCATGCCCCCGAGCTTATAAATTGATTGGTCAAAAGCACATTTGCTTGAGGGCAAGCAAATACAAGTGTAGGGATATTTGATAAGGATTTAAAACGTATGCTTTTAGGGGGTCATTTAAGCCCTATTTTGAAACATTTTATATCTGTTACTGCTTATTTTCGTTCCTTTTTACTTTTTAGGTCTTTTAGAAGCAAAATGCTTGAATGAAGCACATTTGGACGAAAAAGAGCAAATACATGAAGAAAATGGCGAAGTCAAGACCGAAGCCACTCAAGACTGATCAACAGTACCTGACGACGTCCCATCCAAAGGGCAACGCCATCCCTCTATGAAGACTTGATCAAAATATGCACGCGACGGCTCAGCGAAAATTCTGGTCTTACAACCTGACGGCGTCACGCCTTAATTATGGAGGGCGTCACTCACAGTTTTCACTCCAGACGACCCAGATCTATAAGCAAGACGACGTCTCAACTCAAGACCGACGACGTCACAACTCTAAGGTGACGTCGTCCCATCGATGACTTGGCCCAGACGAAACCCTAATGACGGCGAGCTGACGGCATCCCATGCAAAAGGTGACGTCGTTGCAATTGTAAATCTATATATAGAATTCGATTTTTATGTATTTTGGGAGGTAGACTTTTGGAGAAAAAACCCTAATTCGTTTGTAGTCTGACTTGGACAGTCCATACCCTATTTTACACATCGAGATAAGTTTATTAATCCAAATTATCATTATTTCTAACTCATATTCGATTGATTGTGTGTATTCTTTCTTTTCTATCATGTCTAGCTAAATTACTTGTGTGTTTGCGTAGGCATCTTTGTTGTATTTAACGCTTGAGTATGCTTTATGATGATATGGTTTATGGATGAAATAGCTTAGGCTTGCCGACTCCGTAGGTCATATACGAGAGATAACCTCAAAGAACTAGGGACCACGCATACCCTACGACCTTTAGGAATAGAACGCGTTAAGATAAAAGGACGTGACAACTCAACCGACCAATAAAAGATAACTAGGGAGTAATAGTATCTAGGTGAACACATCTTTAATCATCATACGAGCACACCTCAATTAGACATAGCTACCCGTAGTAATTAGATAATTAGATAATTAGTTAAAGTAGAGTAATCAGTAGAAGTACCACCCCCAAACCAACTGCCCCGAGATTTTACCTTAGCTTTCTAAAAAAACCATAAAAAAAGATTAAAAAAAAGAATCATCCTCAACCCCACCTTCTCGTCATATATTTCTTACTAGCATTCCTATTCCCCTAGAGAACGATATCAATCCCCGAGGCTTACCCCATACTACACTACAACGATTAGGTTCACTCCCTAGGAGATTGAAAAACTTGCTCGAAGAAAAGGAAGTTTCCTTTCACCTCGAACGCACCTTCCGAGCGCATCAAACCTGTTGTGCATTAAATTTTAAAACTCATCACATAACACCTTATTTGTTGAACCAAAAATAATGTCATCTACATAAGCTTGAACCAGTAAGATGTCACTTTTTGTCCTTTTTATGAACAAGGTTTTGTCAATTGTGCCTCTGGCAAACCCATTGGTCAACAAATACTTGGATAAGGTGTCATACCAAGCTCCGGGAGCCTGATGTAATTCATACAGTGCCTTCTCCACCTTGTAAACTTTATTTGGAAACTTGGGATCTTCAAAACCAGGTGGTTGAGAGACATATACTTCTTCTTCAATTGTGCCAGATAAGAAAGCACTTTTCACATACATCTGATACACTATGAAGTTCTTGTATAAAGTATAAGCCAGGAACAGTCTGATAGCCTTTATTCTTGCCACTGGTGCAAATACTTATTCATAATCAATTCCTTCTTCTTGAGTGTATCCCTGAGCCACTAACCTTGCCTTGTTTCTAACTACCTATTTTGTCCCAATTGGCTTCTTTCCACTAGGCAAATATACCAAGGTCGAAACCTCCTGAAGCTTGAATTGTAACAACTCCTCTTGCATATAGCTTCCACCCAGCTTGAATCTTGTAATTCTTTATAGGCATTCTTGGGTTCCATTTGTGACAGAAAATAAGAAAACATGTAATTTTTCAGATCTTTGTGGCTATTCCTCTGATGAAGGGTTTGAGCAAATAATCCTTGATTCTTCAATCCTTTAAGTTTACTTCTTGTTTGAACAACAGACTGAGAATCTCCAAGAATTTGATCTTTAGGATTATCTTTGTGAATTCTTGTAGTGTGTGTAGGACTGGTAGCATAAGAAGACTCCATATTATACAGATCACCCTCTATAGTAAAACTATCCACAACCTCATCATCAGTATCTTCCTAAATATGCTCCAATCCAGGCATATTTGGATCATCTGGATAATCAGCATTAGCATAAGACTTCCCATCTTTGTCCACTGTGGGAAACGTTGGATATGGAGAACTGTTAGGCTGATTAGTAGAAACTTTTGGCCTAAAGATTGGCGTATCAGTAGCAACTGGTGAGCTAATGATAAACGTATCAGTAGGAACTGGTGGACTAGTGCCAGTTTTCCTTTCTCCCTTTGCAAAATTTGCTGATGGACTATCCTGAACCTCATCTTCAAATTGTGGTCCTTCAGTAACCACTTTATGCACATCAGAAGGTTTAGCCCCACCTTCTGAATTACACTTTCCAAAGGATCAACTTCTGGGCTCTTTTTCTTCAACACTTTGGGCTTGAGAAGCTTGTCTAGCTTCCACTTTTCAACCAGTACAAATTCCTCTGCAGATCCATCTTTCTTGTCTTGTGTACCTACATTTAAATTTCCTTGTATACCTGCAGACTTATTAGTTGTACCTGTAGACATTGGCTCATAATTCATGGTTCTGGTTAAAGAATCAATGTCAAATAACCAGTCAGGTCCATTCCCTACAATATTAGGTGAACTCTCACTAAACCTAACATGCAAGTTTTCTTCCACATGCCTAGTTCGACTGTTGAACACCCTAAAGGGCTTGCTATTTGTAGGGTACCCAACATAGAACCCTTTGTTTGACTTTTCATCAAATTTTCCTAGGTGTTCTATGGTATTTAAGATGGTAACAGGACACCAAAATGGTTTTAAGAAGTCTATCATGGGCTTCCTACCATCCATGCAAAAGTTCATAAGGGGTCTTATTATGAGGCTTAACTACTTTACATATTTTGCACAAACTAAGCAGTACAACTGCTTCAGCCCAAAAAGTAGTAGGTAATTTGGATTCAGTTAACATAGTCCTTGTAGCCTCAATTAATGTCCTATTCCTCCTTTCAGCCACTCCATTTTGTTGAGGAGTTCTAGCTACACTAAACTGTCTTACAATACCTTTTTCCACACAAAATTGATTCATCACACTATTCTTAAATTAAGTTCCATTATCACATCTGATTATCTTTACCTTGTGATTTACTAAGTTTTCTATCCTAAAAATAAAAGCTTTAAGGATTTCTGATGTTTCATCCTTAGTTCCTAGGAAGAAAACCCAAGTGAATCTAGTGTAATCATCAGTGACCACTAAGCAGTACATCTTTTAATTCAAACTTCTCACAAAGGTTGGCCCAAACAGATCCATATGTAACATATAAAGGGGCTCAGAAATAGTATTAACAACTTTGGTCTTACAAGAAGTTGTGTGTTGTTTCCCCATCTTACATGCAACACAGGTTTCAGGATTTTCATAAACTTTTGAAGGTAACCCTCTAACAAGATTAATTTTTACCAATTTATTCATAGTTTTGAAATTTAAGTGACCAAGTCTCCGATGCCAAAGCTTATATTCATCAACAGTACAACAACAACAACAACAACATACCCAATCCCGCCTAAGCGAGGTATGGGGGAGGTAAAATGTAGACAGATCCTACCCCCACCCCAAGGAAAAACCCTGAAGTAGGGAGACTGCTTCCAACGAGACCTCCGGCAAGTGTGTGCGAGTGAGAAAAGGAAGGAAAGAGAGCAGAAGACAGTAAGCATCAAGCACATGCAGAAACGAAAACAGGCAAGAACAAGGCAAGGCAGCCTAGATAAGCGCAAAGAAAGCAATCAGACCTAAGAGAGCAGAAGACAGCAAACATCAAGCACATGCAGAAAAGAAGACAGGCAAAAACAAGGCAAGGCAGCGTAGATAAGCGCAAAGAAAGCAGGCAGACCTAAGGGAGCCAACAAATAAAAATATAAAATAATAAAAAATAAAAAATAAAAAAGAAAGACGCACGGCCCAAAGCAAAAGAAGGGCAAAACAAAGCACCACAAGCCAAGCAGGGCAAAAAGCATGCAAGCCCAAACAACACAAGCAAAGCATAGCAACGCACGGGGCCTAACACTACGGCAGAGACAGTCAAAAACAAGCGGAACGCCTAAAAGCCAAACCCACCCAAACTACCTAATCCCAGAAAGCCCCAAGCCAAAAAACTAGCCGCAGATCCTAATCCTATCTCTCCACCCTTTCCTATCTGAGGTCATGTCCTCCGATAAGTGAAGCTCCGACATATCAATCTTAAGTCTCTCCTCCCACCTGAGTTTGGGTCTGCCCCTTCTTCTCACTCCATCTACTACAAGAAAGCAGGCAGACCTAAGGGAGCCAACAAATAAAAATATAAAATAATAAAAAATAAAAAATAAAAAAGAAAGACGCACGGCCCAAAGCAAAAGAAGGGCAAAACAAAGCACCACAAGCCAAGCAGGGCAAAAAGCATGCAAGCCCAAACAACACAAGCAAAGCATAGCAACGCACGGGGCCTAACACTACGGCAGAGACAGTCAAAAACAAGCGGAACGCCTAAAAGCCAAACCCACCCAAACTACCTAATCCCAGAAAGCCCCAAGCCAAAAAACTAGCCGCAGATCCTAATCCTATCTCTCCACCCTTTCCTATCTGAGGTCATGTCCTCCGATAAGTGAAGCTCCGACATATCAATCTTAAGTCTCTCCTCCCACCTGAGTTTGGGTCTGCCCCTTCTTCTCACTCCATCTACTACAAGCGCCTCTACCCTTCTCACCGGCGCTGATTGGGGCCTCCTCTTGACATGACCGAACCACCTCAACCTACCTTCTCTCATCTTCGAAATAATATTTCCGACTTCAAGTTTAGATCTGAAAACTCCGTTCGGGATCATGTCAAGCAAAGATTTTCCACAAGTCCATCTTAGCATCCTCAGTTCTGCCACTTCCACCCTGTTAGCATGCGCCTTGGAGATGGGCCAACACTCGGACCCGTACAAGATAGCCGGTCTAATCGCCATCCTATAAAATTTCCCCTTTAACTTCAAGGGGACGTTCCTGTCACAGAGGACTCCCGAAGCCGCCCTCCATTTCGCCCAACCAGCTCTGATCCGGTGGGTTACATCCTCATCTATCCTCCCTGATTTATGGATCATCGATCCCAGATATCTAAAGGACTCTTTGGGAGGCAGGATCTGGTCGCCGATACGAATATCCTCGTGTTGACCAGCCTCGTTCCTACTAAAATCACATCTCAGGTATTCTGTCTTCTCTCTGCTCACCCGGAGTCCGTAGTCTTCAAGAGCCTTCCTCCAGAGCTCCAGCCTGGAGTTCAACCCTTCCGCCGATTCTGCTACCAACACAATGTCGTCAGCAAATATCATGCTCCACGGGATGTCCTCTTGTATCCCACGAGAAAGGTAATCTAGAATCAAGGCGAAAAGGAATGGGCTTAAAGCAGATCCCTGGTGTAGCCCAACTTTCACAGGGAAAAACTCTGAGGTCCCCACTGAAGACCGTACACGCGTCCTAGCCCTATCGTACATATCCTTAACGACTCTCACGTATCTCCTTGGTGATCCCTTGCGAATAAGAGTACTCCATATCAGCTCTCGGGGGACACTATCATACGCCTTTTCAAGATCTAGGAACGCCATATGCAGATCCTTTTGTCTCTCTCTATACTTCTCCATGAGGCTTCTGAGGAGGTGTATAGCCTCAATCGAAGACCTTCCCGGCATAAAGCCAAATTGGTTCTCAGACACCCTCGTCTCCCTTCTCAGCCTCCTCTCAATAACTCTCTCCCACAGCTTCATGGTGTGGCTAAGGAGCTTGATTCCCCTATAATTGCTGCACACTTGCACATCCCCTTTGTTCTTGTAGATGGGGATGACTTCACTGAGTCTCCACTCTTCCGGCATCTTAGCCCCGGAAAAGATCTTGTTGAAGAGGCAAGTCAACCACTCTACCCCTTCCTTCCCCAGGCACCTCCAAGCTTCTATCGGGATTTGATCCGGCCCAGCCGCTTTGTTTCCTCCCATCTTCTGTAGAGCAACTTTCACTTCTTGATGACTAATCTTCGAATAGTAACATTCAGGACGTTGAGTGGAGATCCCTTCGTCCCCGCTTCCTTCAGTGCTTCCTCCGTTGAAAAGGGCTGAGAAATACTCTCCCCATCTTTTCCTAATATCTTCTACGTGCATAATGGTCCGGCCGCCAACATCTTTGATATATTTGATGTTTCCTAAATCCCTCCTCCTTCTCTCTCGGGCTTTAGCAATCCTGAAAATATCGTTTGCTCCCTCTTTGGAGTCCAATTTCTTGTACAGATCTTCGTACGCCTTATCCTTCGCCTGAGCTACCGCCTTCTTCGCCTCCCTTTTAGCCACTTTATACCTCTCCTCCGCGGCTGTAATGTCAGCTTGGTGACCCTCTCTACACCGAAGAAGCTCTCTGAACCTTGATTGTTTGTCGGCAACTTTGGATTGCACTTCCTCACTAAACCACCAAGATTCCCTGTTAGGTGGTTGTGTCTTAGTTGTCCCGCTAGCCACGCCGAGGCACTCTTTTGCCGCTTCTTTAAGGATGCCGGCGAGAAAAGTCCACAACTGGTCCGCATCTCTAGCATTCAAGTCCTCCGACCGTGTAGAGAGTCCCTCGAATACTTTCATTCTAAAAGACTCTGCCATCCCCCCGTTCAAATTCTTCCAAAGGATCTTCGGCAACCTGGAAGCTGCTCTCCTAGGTTGTTGCCTCACGAAAAGTGAATCCAAAGCTAACAATCTGTGTTGGGATGAGCATGCCTCGCCTGGGAAAACCCTGCAGTCCCTGCACGCTCTAAGGTCACCTCTACGCACCAACAGATAGTCAATCTGGGTGTTATGACCCCCACTCTGGAATGTGATCAAGTGAACCTCTCTCTTCTTGAAGAAAGAATTTACAACTACCAGGTCGTGAGCCAAAGCAAACTCTAAAATCGACCGACCTTCCTCATTCCTAACTCCAAAGCCAAAACCACCATGAACCCCCGCATAGCCATCCGAAGCTGCTCCTACGTGGCCATTCAAGTCACCACCTATAAACAAACGTTGGTCCGAGGGGCACTCCCTAATAAGCTCGTCAAGGGAGTCCCAGAAGTTCTTTTTCTCTACTTCACTCCGACCCACCTGTGGTGCATATGCACAAATTACGTTAACGGTCTCTCCATCTATGACCAACGTAATCGCCATGATCCTATCGCTCCTCCGGATCACTTGCACAACATTATCCTTGAGAGCCGCAGTCAAAATAACTCCAACTCCGTTCTTCGCAGTCTTAGAGCCCGAGTACCAAAGCTTGAAACCGTTAACCTCCCTCGAGCTGGAACCTTTCCATTTAGTCTCCTGAAAGCACGCTATGTCAACCTTATGCCTCCTCAACACATCCGCCAGCTCAAAAAGCTTTCCCGTCAAGGACCCAACATTCCAACTACCCACCCTAATCCTGCGAGAGGGCTCCGCCCTAACAAAACTCCTACCCCCCCTACGCCCTCCTGTCCCTCCAAAACCGCCAAGCCCGTTCCCCCCACCTACTCCCCTAACCCCGCCTACCCCATCAACCTCACCCACCCCGCCTAACCCATCTACCCCGACTACCCCACCTACCCCAACTACCCCGCTAACCCCGACTACCCCGCCTACATCACCCAACTCGGCAAGACATGACCTCAGGTAACCATCGCAAACCAAGGCGTCTATCCTACCCCAACAAGCAACAACAAGGCCAAAGGAGACAAACCTACACTAAGGCAAAAAGACCACAAGTAAAGGAGCAACAATCAATAAATATATATATATATATAAATAAAATATAAAAAAGCTGGAACACAAAAAGAAAGAATGGGAGACAAAAGAAGCAAGCTGACAGAAAAAAGAAAAAATAAAAACAGAAATAAGATAGTAGAAAATAAAAGAAGTAAACGAAGTAAAAGAGGGAGAGGAAAAACAAACACTCCGCTGCTGCCGGAATAAATCCGGTCAGCAGTGATGGTGGCAGGAGGCGGCAGCCGGCAGCCGGTGGCAGTAAGCGGTGGTAGGACCCACGGATCCCCAGCAACCTGCAAAAGAAATAAGCAAGCAAGAAACCCAAAAATATGCTGGAAAAATACGTCGGAGAGACTTCGCCGGAAAAAGGGCAAAGTGCTCCGGTCAGTCAAGAATTGCTTGGAAAAAGCTCCGGTTAGTCAATAAATCCCGGTAAAAAACTCTGGAGGAAACTTCGCCGGAAAAAAACTCCGGTCAGTCAACAGGCGCGTGGCGGCGCGTGAGGTTTCCGGCGTCGGTGTGACAGGTACCGAAATGATCGGTGTAGAGTGAATAAGAAGATGGTGATTTTTAATTTGATGGTATCTAAGAGATTAGATTAGAAATTAGAAGAAGATGGAGGTAGAAAAGATGAAGAGAAGAGTGAGGAAAAAGAGGAGAGAGGAGAGAGGGAAGATGGTGATATTCAACCCATAAAAGGATTAGATTCATCAACAGTGGCTTTTGCAAATAGAAAAGTTAAAGCTCTTTTAGGAATTATGTTCTTTATGTCAACATTGTATATGTTGTCTATTCTAGGGATTCTAAGAAGCTCAAATTTGTCATCAGGCATCTTATAATTAGGAGAAAGGACAAGACATTCAGTGTTGGTAGAAAGGACAAAATTCTTTTTGTCACACATTTGTGAGACACTAAAGAGGTTGAACTTAAGTCCATTTACTAGATACACTTTTTCAAAATCCAATTTCCTTTTTTTATTGTACCTCTGCCAACAATCTTCCCTCCTTTGGGGTCATTCCCAAAAGCAACATATCCACCATCTATAGCTTCAAAATATTCCAGATTGGACATGTCACCAGTCATATGTTAGAGCAACCACTATCAAAAATTGCTTTATCCTTTAGCTCCACCTGTAAATTGCCCTATACATAAAAGAAGAGAATCAGTGTCTCTTGGGACCCAAGCCATTACTGACTTGGGTCTGCCTTGTGCATCAACATAGTCAAAGCGTTTTAAGTCCATTGATGCACTGCTGTTTCTAGAAACATGATCTAAAACCTTTATTTTTGGTTTCCAGACGCAGCAAGATGAGGCCTTTATAGCATAAAAATGATTGCCAATACAGTGTATGTTATCACTTTAGGCTTAGCAGTAGAAACTGCTTTTGCCTTAGCAGTATAAACATCTGTTCGTTTTTAAAAAGACCTTTGCTTATTTGGAAAAAACAGTAGTAATGGTTCTAGTAGCACCATATCTGATTAACACTGTCCTTGGAACCAATTTCTTGTTATCATGAGGGTAAGAGTGTTTTGAAAACTTTTTATGATTCACCCTTCTGTTATGGTTCCATGAGGTTTTCTTGTGGTAAAAACAATTTTCCTGTAAATGCTCAAAGCTACCACAATTATAACAAGTCTTTTTAACCAATTTAAAATCATCACCTAATTTTTGAGATATTAGGTAGTTCTAATTTCTTTGGTTTCCTCTAGGCCTATTATTTTTTCTTCTAGGCATCTCACTAGGTTTTTCATCATACTCAGCCATTTTCCTAGAGATACTTGCACATAACACAGGTTTTACAAACCTAAAATGTTTAATAGTTTTTGGTCTATCTTCCTTAACATGCTTAGGTGTTGACTCAAACTTTTCCTCATCACTGTCTGATGTCCATTCTTCAATAATTAGGGCATCAGATGACTGTTTTTCTACTTTAGGTGTGACATGGCTATTCTCACTAGTCTCTCCTACAGTTGTGCTTCTTAATGCTCCTATAAAGGAGATTTCTTTCTTGGGGGGGGGCATAAGCACTCAAAAGTAGAGGAGATACTTCATTGAATCCTAAGCCATTACCTTTTCTCATTAAATGACTTTCAATAGATTTGTTCACAAGATCAGATGCAAACTGAAGTTTATCTACTGTGACTATGTGTTTTTCCTTTTCAGCTAATGCATCATCCTTTTCCTGTGAAGCTTCTACAAGTTTTTGATTGAGAAAATTAATTTCACAGTCTTTCTTAAAAATATGACCCTCTAGAATAGCCATCTTATCAACATATTCTAGTTCATTCTATTTAAGATATTCTAGTTTTCTTCAACTGATTTAGACCAACTTTATACCTTAAGTTATCTAATTTCAGTTTCTCTACTTCATCTCTTTAACACTTATTCCTAGCCTTAAGCTCTTCTAAAGTATCTACACATGATTTATAAGAACAACCAGATTCATTAGAAACCTCAGAGTCAGAGCCAGATGATGAAGAAGCATAGGCCATCAAAGAAAAATTGGGTCCATCTTCAATCTGATCACTCCAGTCATACTCACCTAGACCATCACATGACACCAAAGTTGTAGTGGTCTTAGCATCTTCAATAGGAATTCTCCTTGGAATTTCACCAATATTCTTAGGAGCCCTACACTCTCTGGCAAAGTGTCCCTTCCTTTGACAGTTGTAGCACTCAATCTTTGACTTGTCAAACCCTGCAGTACTATATGCCTTGAACTTGAGCTCTCTTCCAGTCTTCTACAAAAATCTCCTTGCCCTCATAGTCAACATAGACATCTGCCACTTGATATCAATTTCTTCCAGATCATCAGGGTCTATCTGCTCTAAATCCTGATTTACCACATGTGTACTGGTAGTAAGATCAGCCAAGAAAACACAAATAGCAACATCACTGATGTTATCACTAGCAGTAGAAACTGTTGTGATAGCAGTAGAAACTCCACAAGCAGTAGAATGAGTTTCCTTATGATTGTTTGACCCTTTTGAGGACACAAATGCTAGGTTTTGTGTGCCAGGGATTGAACTGGATGTTCCCTTCACTTCTGATTTATACACTTTGAGATTGTTGTATAAATCATCTAAGGTCAGCTTATCAAGACCTTCTTTGTTCCTCCAGACCACAGTATGCATGCTCCATTCAGGTGCTAGACTTCTTAGGAACCTGAGATTTACACCTTCTTGAGGAATTGCAGCTTTCATGAGTGCCAGTTGACTCACAAGTTTCTGCAATCTGTCAGGTGTCTGATCAATACCTTCATTGCTTAGAGTAGCAAAGTTTTCAAACTGATTCTTCAAAAGATTCTTTCTTGATTTTTTTGTTGCATCATTCCCACCAAACCTTTGTTCAATTGCTTCCCACAAAGACTTGGCATCTTCATTCTCACAGAAGCTTAATTGATACTCATTAGGTAATCCCATCAGTAGGATACTATGAGTCTTGATCTCCAACCTTCTCTGAGCTTTGTCTTCATTACTCTTGATGGGTAGATCCTTCCCATCAGCACCCTTAGCAGGCATAGAATCACCTTTCAGGATGATTTCCCACATAGAGAAATCCAACATCTTGAGGTACTGCTGCATTCTTAACCTCCAGAGTTAATACTTTCCTGACTTCAGCATAGGCACTTTAGATGCAGTAACCATGTGTGTTGAATCTTCCAAAACTTTAGTAATAGTTTTGAACACAAATTCTCTTCAATCGCAGCTTCTAGATCACAAGCTCTGATACCACCTGTTAGATCATTGTAGCTCGAGGTTGTTTAGACCTCATATTATCTAGGATACACAATGACGAAAGCGGAATATTCAACAATGAATTAACGTTATTATGAACAAGGTTTTTCTTTAATAACACTCCAAGCTTCAAATATTATTTGATCAGAATAATACGGTTACACTTAATCTGTAACAGGAATCAAGAGATTATTGAAGCTAAACTAAAAAAACTCTAAACCCTAGACGTTTATACCCTACGTCTAGGTTACACACACACACCTTTAATGACTACATTATTGAAGACTTAATTATGAAACCTATACCCCATGTCCTATTTATATACTAGAGGATTAGGGTTTACAAAATACTATGAATGACTAAACAATAAATCTTCTTTTGCAAGCAAGTCCCTCCATCTTTTTTTAGGTTTCATTCTTGTCACTTTGAGTCCTTCTTGTTTCATTCTTCTTGTTTTGTATCATCAAATCAATAAACCCAAAAACTTCCCTAGACGAAGTAGAGAAATTGAGATAATAAAATCTCGCCATAAATGAAACAAATCTTGTATTCCTTTGTCTTTCCCTTAATCCATGCCATCTCTTCTCATCTCTTCCCCTTTTTGTTATCAACAAATAGGGAATGTATGCATGAATATCAAATGATTAAAACACATCATAAGATTAAGCTTCCCCTAAAACCAATTTGTTAATCATCTTCATGATTCTTCAAATCTGTAGGCTCCTTGTAATGATCACATGTGCAGAAAACCAATATAACGAATTTGATGAAGAAGTGGAAAAACCCAAACTTGTGTCTTATATCTTGTACTAACCACGTAACTTTGAACGTATACAACCAATGTACAGGGAGACCGTAATCCCTTGACAATAATCACTGAGCACAATAACATCACTCATTCATGTGTTATGTCAATTCTTCGTCACAATCATTGAAGCACGAACAAGTTATCTCCAAAGTGTAACACCCACTTAGAGATATGATAAGAATACAAACCTGTGAAACTCAACTTCAACATCAAATAAGTGATAATCAACCTTCTTCTCAATCATTTAATCAATAAGAACGAGCCTTTGATCTTTTAAGAACATATTCAAACTCCTTGTGTGTGTGAACCAAAATCCCAATCTTGTGTGTGTAAACCATCCAAACTTCAAACTTTATCCGAGAACCAAAAATCATGTACTACACCACTCAATAATAAGCACCCTTGAAACCAATTAACTTGCAATCAAGAATATTCGAACAACTCTTGATATTTGAATGAACCTCTTGAAACACCCATGTCAACCTTTGTTTCAATGTGCATCATGAATAGAAAATAATCGATCAACTAACCATACCCTGACATGAGCATATGAGCAGTACTAATGGATAAGTGGTCAACATTGATTACTTATGGCAGCAGAAACCCGAATTGTATCCATATTAAGAGCACCAAAGTGTTATTAGGAAAACTTCTAGCATTACAAACTTATATGTGGCAGTACTAAATGATAAACAAGCAGTACTATATATCATGCGACCAATAGCACTATCTTGTGAAACAAACAGTACTAATTTGGAATGATAAGAAACACGACAGTATTAAGTGCAAACCATAGCAGCAGTACCTGAAGATGATGTCAACTCAGCAGTACAAACTATCCTGTGGAGCAGTACTAAGATAGTGACACCAGTACTATCTGAGCAGTGTAACAACATTAAAATATGCCCTTGTATAAACTCGATATATAACCCATTGATGTCGACAATCTGGGTACTATCTGCTGTAGTTAATACCATGCACCAATGCTCCTTCGTTGTCGCTCTTGGCAGTACTAACCAATCAGAAGCAGTACAAATATTGAGATAGCAGTACTAATAGCCAAAGTAGCAGTACTAAATATATATAACTAGCAGCTTTAGTATGCAAAGGATATACTACCCAGACAAAGCAGTAGTAACTGATCAGAAATAAACACTTGCCATTACACCCTTCAAATCATCACTCAAGAATACACAACAGCTCGTTAAAGTGGTGATATCAATTAATCAAACACTCGTATACCTTAAACATAAATCAATAACAGCAACTCCATCATGTTAATAATAGCAGCAACACAAACGATTAGAGTTAGGGTTTTGTATGCTCTTTGAACCAACACATTACAACAACAACATCATTATATTCCACATCCGTTACATCAGTCCAACTAGGGTTTCCATGATTTAGTGTAATAGATATAATTAGTACCATTTAAACAAAACCCTAATCAACATGGACATAAACTGATTAGAAACTATGTACCCTAAAAATTGATCCATAAATTGTCCAAAACCAGCTTTCTTCCATGAATAATAGACACTAAACAACTTATGAACAACTTCCATAATGATTTAACACAAAAAAAACAAATTCAATAAGTTGTATATGCAGAAACCCTTAAAAATTCAAACTTTCAAAACATGTTCTGCAGCAAACTTCGACACCGTATATCTTTTTATTGGAAGATCATATCGAAGATCCCTTCGGTGTAAAGTTAGGTTGATATATAGAAACATCCACCAAAAATTTCGTCACAATCCAATGGTTAACGAAAAAGTTATCGTCTCTTGAAAATTGTCCTGCATAAACTTTTCAAAAAATTTTGATATTCGAATTTTTCTTCCTTCTTCGCCAAGAAAACCTTGTACGATCCTAGATATCACAAGAAACCTTGCTCTGATACCACTTGTTGATCCCAGTTGAGCAATTGATCAAGTTGATTGAGTTAGATAAGTCTAACACAAACAATAATATACCAAGCTGTATTTGAACAAAGCTTAAACACTATGCGGAATCTAATGTTTAATGACAAAGAGAATGATTAACACAATTTGTTTCTCACAAAACACTTCAATATATTAATATGAATACTTAAAAGTATTAAGGTTACAAAACCTTGAAGTGATCGACTCTAGAATAACTAGTACTCTAAATCTAACCTAGGACCTCCTTTTATAGGCTAAGGAGTCCTACTAGGGTTACAATAACTTTCTAGACAAGATACATATTATAGAAAGTTTTCTATAATTATCTAACCGACTAGTTATATTCCTTCGCAGACTAACTAAATGTACTAGCAGTTTGTACTGCTAGTTATATTCCTTCGCAGTCCACAGTTAAGGCTAGCAGTACTAACCATTAACCTTGGCAGTACAAACTGTCTTTGATAAATTCCCAACAACCACCATCATCAACACATATTCCACCACCTTCATCCGTTGTTGAACCACCTCCAAATGTGCCTCCAAAAATCCCTCCATCATTTGTGGAAACTCCACCCTCTTCATCCAACCTTCCACCTCAAACCACATCATTCCTACCACCACCATTCCCTAGCCATGAAAAATATTGTTATCATTGTCAACATGTTGAAGGCTTAGTACATGAAGTACGAGACGAGCTACGCTTCATGTTCTATCACATCCTCGAACTCTTAGATGAGGTCAACAAATCTAATTATCCTCAAGAATAGGAATTCAAGTGGTGTCTTCCTCTTAGGTGTAACTTAGACTTGCTAGGAATCATACTTCATGTTTTGATCATTTTCTTATTTTTAGAGTTATGTACATCATTTCTCTTGTTTTATTGAATGATATTACATATTTTATGCCATATGGTCTTGAGAATATGTTTGGTACCATAATACATAACTTATTTTGATGTTAACAACACATTTCACATCCACATTGCTGTCATAAGAATGCAGGTATACGGATCCCTCACTTTCACCTAGACGGATCCCTCACATGAAGGAACCATGGGATCCATGCAACATAAGCCCTTTTTATCAGTAATATGAATCTCATTTGCAGGAAATTATGCACCATATATTTGCTTTCTAACCTTTGTTTTGTAGATTTTCAAAATACACATGAAGACTTTGACACCCTCAACAAGGGGGAGCTTTTCGTCAAAGCAAAGCAATTGCAAAAACACTTGCAATATTTTCACTTAGGATTTTTTTTACTACTTGACGTCCTCCTCAATAGGGAGGACTCGTCAAGGGGAAGCATTTCGTCAAAGACGAGACCATTTGCAAACATAATTGCAACACACTCGTTTAGTCTTCCTAATTACTTGATGCCCTCAACAAATGGAAACATCCGTCAAGGGGGAGCTAAGACGAGAATCCTTCTCTCCTCTTACTCTCTATTTTTCATAATCAATTTTCACACGTTTTTCTCAAAACAATGTGTTAGTTTCTTTTCGACGCTCTTTTTGTTTCGACAAAAAGGGGGAGAAGAGAGTAAAAACTTCAATTCAAACTTTACGAATTTTAGTTTTTCCTTAAAATAATCTTATGTTTTGTCATCAACAAAAAGGGGGATATTTGTGACAACTCGTATTTTCAGGTCATTTTACAAACTTTAAAAGTTTCACTATTTCATCATTTATCGTAAACTACGTTTACGAGTATCAAATTCACGTAACCGTAATGGTTTAGCTGTGAATTCATGAACATTTCATCAAGGACATTTCATATAGACTAGATTTAGTCTACATATCATCAATAACATCATTTCATATCAATATTATGCATGGGTTTGCATTTTTCATTAAACATTTATTTTCCTATTAAATAAAAGCTATCGCGTAATTAATTATTTTGAACAATTGATCCGATACTTTCAAAAATTATCCTGATATATTTTTATACTCATATTAAGTTTATAAAAATTATATTATTAATTTACCCGATGTTTTCAATTTATTTCGTATATAAATTGTTATGTTTATATAATTACGACGGTCTTCTTAGAAACTACACGATAATTATTATTTCACTCAAATTTTGCAAGAAATGTATTTTTATAATTTTATTGACCTCAATATATTTTATCTTGACCCGTGAAAATTTATTTTTATCTAACGCTACCTTAAATATTCAAATGGGTACACAATTTACCACAAGTCTTCAATTTACTTACAAGTAATTACACATTATACATTTAAAAAAAACAAAAAGTATAAAAGAGAATGACTAACCCCCTTTGTCGACAAGGGGGGATGAGTCATTGAGTTATTTGCAAAATATCTACTAAAATAATGTATTATACACTAAAATATAACACATTTCATTTCATTATTGCTAAGAAAAAGATCAAGACTCATTGTTTCTCTCTTCCTCTCCAAAATTCGGCAGCCACAAGGATCATAGGAAGGATCAACATAAAATTTTTCAAGACAAGATTTTTAAACACTAGTATCACTCTTTGTAAAGGTTTTGCAATAAAAACCTAAGGTGATTAGGAAAAACCCATTGTCCTTAAACCTCATCATATTTCTTGTAAGCATTCATATTCATGTTTTTATTTCACATTCATTGTTATGGTCATATCATTTATTTGAGAAACATGCAAGTTATGTGATGTTTATACCACTTTTTAAGGTTTTTAAGTGTTAAATATATATAATCCATCCTATAATTATTCCTTGTTATATATTAGTTTTGGTGATGTCTAGGAAACTATGACACCCTAAGAAGGTGTATGGTAGGATTAGAATAGCTTCGGAGTTGTTTTCAATGGGTTAGAATAGGTTTGGCGCGAGAAAAACTCATTTCGACAAGTTTAATAAAGGGTATGTCCTTATTTTGAAAATCTGGAAAATCCGACAGTAAGCAAAATATTTTGGGGTAGATATTTGGAAAATATACTTTAAAACGAAACCGTGGCCGCTTGAACGGATTAAAACTGAGCTATAACGAAGAAGTTATGAATTTTTCAAGTTGGCGACGAAAAATATAAATTTTCTGGAATTTCAGCAAACATTGTTTATTTTGTACGAGTCAAAAATGAAGCTTAGGCGTTGTAAATTATGCCGACTTGTCAAAAATATATTAGTATATATTATTACGAATCCAAGAACATATAAAACGTAGAAAACGGACTTATAACGACTAAGTTATTCACATTTTAAATAAGTTGCCGTAATTTTTAGTACAAGTATAACATATATATTTTCTAATAGACAAATATAACGGCCACCAAGGACCATGTTGAGGGTCGTTTTTAACAATGACGAAGTACTTTTTATAAAGTGATGTCTTCTAGTAAAAGTAAGTTCGCCAAGCATATTTTTCAAAATGTCAAACCATTTGTCAAGTGGAGTTGTAATGAATAATATACGGTCACTTAAATTTTTCCGAAAACCAACCTTAAACTATATTTTGGAACAAAAGTACCATACTTTACCTATACTTTTCTCTATGATCGAGACCTCTAGGATGAAAACTTAAACACTAAAACTTTGAGACAATGATACAAGCTTCTCAAAAACCGTTGAGATTGTTTCTTAACACTCGACGTACACCATTTTACGACTAGCTTTTCGAGGTCGTTTAGTCACTTTCATGAAATCGTCAAATGACATTATTTTACGACGAAAAGTTATAATTTCATAATAAATCACTAAATGATTATCGTTGGATATCATTTCAATGTAAATACATGTGAAGTAATTTAAAAATGGTCAAGACGTTAAAAGATTATTTCTCAACGAGAAATATTATTTTCAAAAATTCATAAGTGGTATAGATATCATCCGAATTGCATGCATAACATTACATCATAACTTATCATATATCATATCATTCATAATAGGTCAAGTTTAGAGATTCACGTTACATTTCGGTGTATCCACTTTTGTCATCATAAGTATTACAACAGGTGAGTTCCATAGCCCCATTTTCAATTGTTTTAATGCTTTTATTAAACTCTTTGGAGGAGATACATGCTCAACAACTTTTATGACATTCATGTCTATTTGCAAACTATATGTTTATCTGAACTGAATGTTTAGCCATACGAAGTAACAGTATTGCCATACTTAGAATTTGCTATATCAATAATCATTGAGCTAATTGTCGTGGTATAATCATTGGACTAATTGTCGTGGTATAACCATTGGACTAATTGTCATGGTATAATCATTGGACTAATTGTCGTGGTATAATCATTGGACTAATTGTCGTGGTATAATCATTGGACTAATTGTCGTGGTATAATCATTGGACTAATTGTCATGGTATAATCATTGGACTAATTGTCGTGGTATAATCATTGGGCTAATTGTCGTGGTATAATCATTGAACTAATGGCCTTGGAACGATTTGAAACCGTACGAATTATGTGTTATATTAAGTAACTATGGATACATTAAGTTATGCACTAATTTGTGAATTCATTTTACATCATGCGCTTGATCATAAACTATACACATTTCGGCAGTGGGTTGTGAACACACAGGTTGCAAGTTTTGTATGGGCGGAACTTGGAACTGAGTGGATTTACAATGCCTTTGCTGCATAAACGATTTTGAAAGGCTTTACATTTCAACACAAACTCTATGAACTCACTCAAACTTTGTGTTGACACTTTTAGCATGTTTTATCTCAGGTATCTAAGGCATTCACTTCATGGCATGCATGTGGACATATCATAGAGTCGTGGTGACGACGCGTTTCACTTGGGTTTCATATACTTTAAAACATCGTTTGAATTGTAACAAATTTATTTCCGAACAAGTTGATTTTCATTTGGGACCTATACTTTGTAAACTCTGATTATTTTATTAAATCAAACGATGTATTTTCCAAACGACACTTTAGGTCGTTCGATATAACTGTGATTGTGATGCTATGACAGTCAACCCCCAGGAATTCCATTCCGCTGCAAAACAGGTAATTTGGGGGTGTGACAGATTGGCTTCAGAGCTTCAGTTATAGAGAACTAGGTTGCATCATTGACCCTAGACTATAACTACATCATCATAGCATCTCATCATTTCATCATAAGTGCATGTTCACTTTACATGCGGTTTATACGTACATTTTTCGAGTTATTTACTTTCATTTCAAAACGATTGTCACATGGATGCCTTTAATTACCCATCCCATTATCAATTCCTCATACTCTAATGTGGAGAATGCTTTGTCATTCCCTATCGCAATTTTTACATCAGTTGATTCATTACCGATAACGTCGAATGCCGAGATAAACCTTTAAGTAGGGCGAAGTCACTCTCACTCCTTTGTTTCACCACAAACATGTCGAGTTACACACTATTCACACATTAAGTCACTAAACCATCATACATTTGAAGCACTTACAACATCTCATAACCCATCTTTTGGGAACCCGTCGATCATTTTGAAAAATAACCTCAAACTTATCACCTCACATCACATCTCTTTAGAGCGCTTATTCTTAACATAGGACTTTGCTACGTCTCACCTTTCCTCTTATTTTGAAGAGTTATGGCACCGAAGAAAGCTGCACCAGAAATGACATCAGCTGCTATCCAAAGGTATATAGAGGATAGTATAGCCGAGGCACTAAGGAAAGAGCGAGCAACGGTAACTGCTGCTGCCGAGGCCGCGGCTGCTGCTGAAGCTGCTAGACTTGCTGCTGCCACAGGAGCTGCAGGAGGATCTGGAGTTCGAAATTGTACATAGAAGGACTTTAAGAGCTATGATCCTACAAAGTTCAAAGGCACTGAAGGAGCCACTGCTATGGTTCGATGGTTTGAGAAGATGGAGTCTGTATTTCTTCTAAGCAATTGTCCAGATGACTGCAAGGTAAAGTTCGCCACTGGTACACTCTTAGATGGCGCAATGTCATGGTGGAATTCGTATGCACAACCTATTGGTATCAAAAATGCTTACAAGCTCACGTGGGATCAATTCAAGAGGTTGTTGACAAAGAAGTATTGTCCGCGCACGGAGGTGAAGAAATTAGAAACGGAATTCTATGAGTTAGTAACTAGTGGTTATGACATCGAGACCTACATCAGGAGGTTTCAAGAATTGGCTGCACTGTGTCCATCAATGGTTTCGGACAATGAGAAACTACTGGAAAATTTCATTGGAGGACTTCCACAATGTATTCAAGGAGATGTAGCTTCTTCTGATCCACAAACAATTGAAGAAACAATCAGGATAACTCAAAAACTCATGGCTCAAGTTGGGAAGGGGGAAAACATTATCAACAATAACCGCAACAACAACAACAACAACCAAACTAGCAACAACAAAAGGAAATGGGAAAATGACCAGGGAGGTTATGATAACGACAACCGAAACCGTACCACTAATCATCATCAACAACAGAATAGAGGGCAAGAAACTGCAATGGTTTATGTTGTTGCACCAATAGAAGGCAGAGGTTATGCTGGAACCTACCCACTATGTAATCGATGTAAGTATCATCACACGGGTCTTTGTCCTGCTAAGTGCTTCAAGTGTCAAAAACTGGGACACCTTGCCAGGAATTGTAGAGGCAAGGCCATAGATACATGTTACGGATTCGGGGAGCAAGGACACTATCAGAATCTATGTCCTCAAAACCAAGGTCAACAAGTTGAAGGTGCACATGGGAAACATACATATTATAAGGAGGAGAAGCTCGTCATGGTCTCAACAACGCGGAAGATTGAAGAAGTTCGGAAACTAACAGTCTTAATTTTCATTATGTACTATGTTGTACTAAGTTTATGTCTTCCATCGTATTCGGATCTTATGACTTAAGATGTACTACTTTTTGATAAACCTCTCGTTGTAAAATACTCTCATTAAGCGTACTTTCTTTTCCTTTTGATTCGGTATCACTTACAAGGTTTAGATCTCTGTAAACATCGAGAGTTATAACAACTAAACCGAACGTCACATTATCGTTCCTTAATTATACATAACCTAGCTAACTATGTCAAATTCTGGAGGGATCATGTTATGTTGGGAGCGGTTATTTATAAGTCTTAGTGCAAGCAGGGTTTTCACATATTCCAAAGTCAAAATGATGCTCATCGGAGATATTCATCCAATATTTTCTTTACTATGATGTTTTGTACGCTCTAAATCATCGATAACTGTAACAACACCTCTTCCTGTCTTCTTTCCTCGATATTCATCACAAACTCAAAAATTCGATAGACTAACACGAACTGAATTCAGGGACTGAATTCCTTTTTGGTTGGGCGAATGTGACAACTCGTATTTTCAGGTCATTTTACAAACTTTAAAAGTGTCACACCCCCAAATTACCTGATTTGCAGCGGAATGGAATTCCTGGGGATTGACTGTCATAGCATCACAATCACAGTTATATTGAACGACCTAAAGTGTCGTTTGGAAAATACATCGTTTGATTTAATAAAATAATCAGAGTTTACAAAGTAGGTCCCAAATGAAAAAGAACTTGTGCGGAAATAAGTTTGCTACAATTCAAACGATGTTTTTAAAGTACATAAAACCCAAGTGAGACGCGTCGTCACCACGACTCCATGATGTGTCCAAATGCATGCCATGAAGTGAATGCCTTAGATACCTGAGATAAAACATGCTAAAAGTGTCAACACAAAGGTTGAGTGAGTTCATAGAGTTTGTTTTAAAATGTAAAGCCTTTCAAAATCGTTAATGCAGCAAAGGCATTGAAAATCCACTCAGTTCCAAGTTCCGCCCATACAAAACTTGCAACCTGTGTGTTCACAACCCATTGCCAAAATGTGTATAGTTTATGTTCAAACATATGATTTCAATGAATTCACAATAGTACCAACTCGACGTAGAACAATAGCACTTAATCCATAGCACATAAGCAATAGCACGTAAGCAATAGCACCTAACTCAATGTATCAGTAGTCAACTGATATAGTACTTTATTCGACGTATAACTATAGCACGCAAACATGAACAATTTATATAGTACAACATTCGGTTTTGAAATGATGTAATCGTGATAGGAGTTATCCTTAAGAATATAAAGTACTTGTGAAAAATATAGTTAAGCATGCATCTCCCCCAAAACAGTTATGAAAACAAGTAAAAGCAGGGGCTATGAAACTCACGGTAATCCGTAATAGTTTAAAGTACTTATGAAAAATAGTTAAGCATGCATCTCCCCCAAAACAGTTATGAAAACAAGTAAAAGCAGGGGCTATGAAACTCACTTGGTAAACTGACGAGATGACAAGAGTGAGTACACTGAGGTATAATGTGATGCGTTATCCGGGACCTAGTACCAATGATATGATATGATATGTAATGAGTTGCAATGTAATGTTATGCATGCATTTCGTATGTTATTTATACCATTTACGAGTTTTTGAAAATATTACTTGTCGTCGAAAAATACTCTTTTGACGTCTTGACCAATCAAAAATCACTTTACATGTTTTTACGTCAAACTGTCATCCCACAATGGTTTTATAATGATTTTTGGTGAAATTACCACTTTTCGTCGCAAAACAATGTCGTCGGAAAAATCATGAAATTAACAAAAATGGCTCCGGAAAAGTAGTCGTAAAACGGTGTACGTCGATCGTTAGAGAACGAACTCGACGGTTTTGGAAAGTTTGTATCGATATCTAAAAGTTTCAGTTCAGGAGTTTTCGTCCAAAAGGTCTCGATCATAAAGATATTAAGGGCTAAAGATGGTGGTTTTTGCTAATTGTGTGCAGAAAATGAGTTTCGGCCAAGTTTGAACATCCGTAATTAATTTACTATGACTCCGCTTGACAAACAGCTTTTTGTTTTGAAAAATATGGCCGGTGAACTTGATTTTACTAGAAGACATTTCGTTCCAAAAAGTTTCACATCATGGTTAAAAAACTGCCGCAAACATGGTCGTTACAGCTAATG